>CM034541.1:12384793-12649330 GCA_020002185.1 Paraescarpia echinospica
CACCGATAGATGTATCCGACTGAAACAGGAATTTCGGGAACTGCACTGTAGAGGGTAGACAGTCTGATGTAGCGACTAAATGGGGAATGATTTCCATCTACACCCATGTTGGAAATCCTCTTCTGCTCTCTCCATTGCTGCGGCTGTACTAGCGGCACCAATGCGAAGCCTTTGATTCTTGTATTAACTAGATGAGACGCCTGTCCAAGCCAAAGATCGCCAAAATATTGTACTTCAAAGAAATGTTGCCCGGAAAATAAAATAGTGGACCAGGGTTTGTGCCCCTAAATGATAATATTATAAAGTTATGCAGTGAAAGTACTGGACAGATGATTGCATTACTAATTTTTACGTAGAGTGATGTAACCACCAGACGAACATTACAATTTCCCTTGTAGACTCATACAAAGGTTAATTGCAATATTGCTGGTTGTGTTTGTCGTGTTTCATAGAATTAAACATCGTTCAATTGTAGCACATTTGTCTCTGATTTCTTTGGTGCTAATTTTCCAACCCGCAAAAAAGTCACGAAATACCAAGAGTTACATGGCCTTCAACGTAAGATATTGAACGAAGTTCACTTTCTGTTAGAGTACTGATAGTTGTGTGACACCTTTTAAAGCAAACCATCCACATTGCATGTCATTATTTCAGCATACATAAAATAGAAAGAGAATACCAACACTTTTGCAAACAAATCAGCAACACACTGCTCGACATAGTAAAACAGAGAACATACTTCTGACAGAGATAAACGCACAATAAAGCGAATAATACCCCGCTAAAGGTCGACTTCCCACAGATTCCTTTCAATTGAGCACTACGTTTGTGTCAGTAGGAGATATAGCGCAACACTGCAGGAGATGCAGTCATTACTCATCGCATGAGAGTGGTGTTTGTTATGCTAATTAAATGGGTTACACAATTGACTGTATGACGCAGAAACAAGCAAAACTTTCCTTTTAACACGTCAGGGGTACATCAATAAAATAGCAAATTTTCATTTTATTTACCTGTAGAGTAGACAAAAACATGACGGCTTCATCACGCTGCACGCACTTATTAACCAGATCCCACTATATAAAGGCAGAGCGTTTTACTTGTTCAACGTCCCTTGCCACCAGTACTGTAAGCAGACAACAGGACAGCGAAGAAGATCATCTCATGTAAGTAAATACATTTGTTTGAAGATATTAATGGATACTTAATATCCATCGTAATAGTCGGTAACATCTCGATATTACTATCATAACAAAACCAAACACGACAGACTACTTCGCATAAAAGATAAGATGTTAGCAGATACGTTTCATGCACATGTGTAACAAATAACATGTGATTCAAATTAAGATAATTTTATAAAGTATGTATACTTTCACACATTACATGTAAAAAAGCATATGAACGTTGTCCAACCGTATTTAAAATAACGCATTTTATACGGTGCTTTGGCCAGTATTGATCCAATAAACAAAGAAAACCTTCGGTACACTATGTTGGAACAGACAAGATAACTGCAATAATTATATAATTCGTTTGCATCAATTTGTTTAGCACAAATTTCTTTGATTTCCCGGTTGCAATGTGTTTGTCCAAAAGTGAAAATTAAAAATTACCCAGGAGTCATAGATCGATCAAACAGTCTGAATGCCACAAAGAAAGAACTTTTCGTTTTGCAGCATGAACGCTCTGAAGTGGACGTTTGTTTTGCTCGTCGTTTGCGGCGCTTTGACTTCGCTAATTGACGCTTCCGACGAACATAACCAGGTATATAACTGCCACCTACATAATGTGGAGTAAATAATGTAGCAACGGCAGTACTTGATTAGTTTTTTAAAGCACGATAAATATCACCGAAAAGAAAAGTGAGTGTGTATGAATGTGAGTAAAATTTTGCGTGCGCGCTTGTGTTTGCGTGCGTGCGTGCGTTCGAGGGATCGAGTATATGTACGGAAAGGAAAGTGTAGAAAACATAATGTGAATTCAATGTAATACAATTATTCGAAATAAGTTAAGATACTTTTTTCTTTTTTGGTATTTTAGGAATCGCTGTCTCTGAAAAAGCGTAAGTTGATCTAACAGAATCATCCATACCTCATGAACATTATGTTCTTATAAAAGTAGATGTTCAATTTTGTCGGATATTTATGTAATCAATATTGGCTTGACATTCATTAGTCTTAATCGTTGTCGGACCAAGTAATACAGTGTTCTCCTGGTGTAGCCTTGTATTGCCCATTGGCTGTTTTTACGTAATTATTACAAGCATTTAGAATTAAACTTGTGTCATCAAAAAATATTGAATACGCATGGTTGTCATATGATTAATCATAATATTATAATACAAATAATTATGTTCCTTCTGTAATTGATTAGGCAGCTTTGGCTTGTTTGATTGTTTCTTTTTTTCCTACGATATATTTGTTTGTTTCTAGGGTTATGCTTTTATAAATCTTAACTTGACAATTGTTAAATCGTCAGTGAATTAATCAATGCCTGAATATCCTTCGCAAGCGCCATGAGCGCATCTATTTGACGAATGCCGACGATATGTAAGATGTCATTATTATTATATATGTTTGTTTTAGGGCATATTCCTCCCAGTCACTGCGGTGAGTGTGATAAGGACAATTACAGTCTGACAGTTGGTGGAGTCATTTATAAACATATTGCGTTATTTTTATTGCGTTTTCCATACCAACGACTCAGATAAAATCAACAAGCCATGGTCCGTTTGTTTAGGTTCGAATCTTATAAATGTTGCCGGCTGATTATATAAAACAAGTGTTTGCAATCATCACACAATAAATCCGAGTTAAGCAGTGTATTAAAAGCGTCATACTATCTGACACTACATTCGAAATTTTCTTGAAATAAAAAAGAGTGATACATTTATTATTTGTAATATAGAATTATTATTTAAACACGAACACAATTTGTTGTACAGGACGACCCAACGTTTGATAATAAACTGTGGTCCTGTTCAGTTTCAGGGAAACAATGCTGCAGTGTGATCTGCACGTACGGGACGTGTTCTTGGCCAGACTCAAGCTCGAACTTCAAATGCAGTTGCTACTGTGGTTGTGACGACACTGGTTACCCTGTATGCCGAGAATAAATGTGGCTGAGTGCTACGCATTTAAGCAACACGTTCAATTATTCGCTGTATCGGGCGAGTTGCCATTTGTCAATAAATCCGAACTGTCGAATAATTCGTTGTATTGTGCATAATGTTCAATGTCGTTCGATGGGGATGGTGTATGCGGCGTATAATTGAATCCATAGTACTTTAATTGTTTTAGCTATATGATCAGTTACACCAAATGTTGTTTAACAAGATTGAACAAGATTGAGAAAAATTGTCTTCTTCTTCGTTGGCGATCATGGCCCTCCAAATTGCATAGCATTTTTCTTAAGAACCACATGTCAGTGGCTTCTATGGTTTTTTGTGAACTTTTGGTTATTGTCCAGGATTCACATCCATATAGCAATATGAGCTCTATGTAGCATTGCAGTACACCTTTTCTTACTTCAATTGATATATTTTTATTTGTTAAAATGTTTTTCATGTGGTGAAAAGCTGTTTTGGCTTGAACAATCCTTCTCTTTATCTCATCGTTGCATCGACCGTCGGATGTTATTAGTGATCCCAGATAGTTAAACGTTCGGACTTGTTTCAAAACAGTGCCATATGCTACCATGTTGCATGTTGGAGTATAATTTGTGATGCGAACCAAAAAGCTCGGCACTACATATGGACAACAAAACCTTTGGTTTATTGAAAATCCAGCACTTGTTCACATATATATCTGCGCTCATGTGTTCAGCTATTATGTGGTACTTGCTCAAAAGCAATTATTCTTCTTTACATCTCTTGGCTTTAGTGTGAACCACTTTGATTCACATCGCGTATGGGTGTCATTGTTAATTTTCCCTGAATCTCTTCTGTCAAAAAGGATTCGCCCAAAAGCACTTTGTGGACATATACTGACAAGCCACTTTGCATTAATAGAGCATGGACAACTGGGTATTCGACGTGTAGTTGGTTCATCTGATAACAGTTCGGGAGGTGGCTTGGGTAATTATACCTGCCATATACGAAGCACCGTGGGATCATTGCACAAATATACATGTATTGTTCAGTATACCTTTCATCATGGTCGACGCATGTCTTGCAAAATCCAACCATGTCCAGATACGCCAGCCAGAATGTTGCCAGGCTGCGATTTCCAACTAGCAGGAATTCAAAGTAGACACCAAGCAGATACATGATGAGGTCACATGTGCTGCTTTGGAAGATACGCGTTTTTGATGGTCTTCCGTGTTTTAGGCATATAGATCATGTCTTCAATGTGATTGGCTTGGAACCGTGAGAGGAAACTTTTCCGTACACGTCTGACGAGGAGCTAATCATCACCATTATCGTAGTCTTGTCTTCTTCCTCGTCTTCATAATAATCTACTTATTCATTATTATGTTCGTCGTCGTCATCAGTGTCGCCACATCCATAATCGTCATCCGCTTCTACATAATATTGAATAGATTCATTGTCACCATCGCCATCATATTCGTATTCTTCATCAACTTCATCACGTTCTTCATCATAATCGTCTTCTTCTTCGTCGTCGTTATAATTATGGGCGTTTTCATATTTATCAGCACTTACCCTCAACCGCATCCTTATCATTAACACGATCATCGCCTTCGTCCTCATTTGCGTCTTCGTCGTCTTCATCATCATCATCATCATCATTATCATCACACTCATCTTCTTAGCCATCTTCATCTTCGTCATCACTTTCTGACCAATTCTGTTTTGTATCTTTGTACACCTTTTGTTATAAAACAGGGCCCATTTTGTATGAGTCGCCTCACGTCACGTTTGTCGACGACAGCGACCCGAATCGAGTCGTGGACGACATCATCCGATATACCATGATGAACATGTGCCAACCGAAACAGAGCCGACGCCGAACAATCGCGTCAAGATAGAGACCGTTCCTTCGTGTGCTGTTACATTGTGGTGCGATACCGTGTGGGGAACCTATCATAACGAACCTGCGTCATCGCCCTCGGTCACACCTCCGTTGGTCATCAAAGCCTACCCGATATGGCCGGAAATCAGCGCGTGACCGGTGGAGTACGTACCTACTTTTGCTAAAGAAGCGCAAAAGGACGACATCAGCGTATCGTCCGATTCGGCCTGTTCTTCTCTCCGGCCGTTGATTGTCGCTACCGAGTCGGCATCATCGAGCGGTTACGACGTTCCTTGTCCAGCAAACCAACGCCCGGACTCGTTGGTTAGAGCATCGTCTCGTGGAGGTATTTGCGGAGGCTATCGGTGAGGCGACGCTCGATAGAGCGCGTCGTCTATGCATTGTGTGCGCCATTTCCAATGCGTTATGGAAGAATTCGGGAAAACACCTTTGATCCTTAGCGCCGTGAGACCCATCTTCATTCTGTGCGATACCTGCCTATCGTCTGATCGCGTTAGTGACTGTGATTGGCTACTTCTGGACTGGTTGTCAAACACAACACGTCGTTGAGACGCGTCGTCGAGACGTACCTGGCCGCTCTAGCTGAACGGAAGTGTCGCTGAGACACTCCCGGACTTAACTAAAGAATTTTTTTTACAGCTATGTTTCATACACGCAACGAACGTTAAGCTATGTATTCATGATGTTTCAGTAGGCCTTATAGATCGTGATATTAACACGGTAGTTTGTGCAACGGTCAGTCTGTATTCATACTATTTCAGTAAGCCTGATGAAGCGTGATTGATAATACACGCAACGACAATTAAGCTTCGTATTCACACTGTTTCAGTAAGCATGATGAACCGTGATTGACTGAAATAGCGGTAGGAATATATGTGTGTGTACATGAAAGTATATGTTTACCGTTTCTTAAATGGCGCTTTGTTTGTGCGACGAAAATAATTATATGTATCGACTTTTAAAAAAAATCTCTATATTCATGCTGCCTGATAGATCGTGAATAACACCCGAAATAGCGTTAGTGCAAATTTATTTCTTTTAAAACATCTGTATTAATAATCGTTTATAAAATAGCGGTAAACCTCTTTGTTTGTATGCATAGTTGCCTGTGTAATCGACGTAAATAAAACATAGAAAACAGACGAACGGTGTTGACCACAAAAGCACGAATCAATCATTTTCTCACGCTGCCTACAGATACCCACAAGTTAGCACCCTCAAGCGAACACTTAGCTTCGGCAGAAGACCTATCTCTATCGCGCGAGCACCCACCCACACGGTAACTCCCTAAAGCGACCGAATGAGCACCTATAACTCTAGACATTACCTCATGATAGAAGACCTATTCAATAGCACCTATATCTCTAAGCCTTAGCTCAACTATTCAATAGCGACCACGTGAGCACCTGTCCCCGGAAGAGAGAGCGCCACCGTGGCGTATACATATAGACCGTAAGTACGCTTACTGAAGTTATTAACAGGCAGTCGCTGAGGCGAACGGATGCGGTGAAAGACGAAACAACTGAGGCGGGTTTTCTGTACAGTGCTGATACTTTCGGACGTCCGGTACTCGAGCCATACAGTGCTGGCCCCTACCGGCGCCCGATTCATCCGGTATTCGATACCTGGGCCACCTCCGCGGCTATCCCCATATCGTCACTTAGGAACCTCGTCTGTGCGACGTGCGGTATATGCAACACTGACGCGATCAGACGATAGACACTTATAGTAAAGAATGAGGATGAGTCTCACGGCGCTAGGGATCAAAGGCGTGTTCTTGAATTCTTCCATAACATCTTGGTAATGGCGCACTACCATTCCGTACCGACCCTGTCTGCATCCTAATAGATGTTCGTGTGGGCAGGTCGAAAGTGTGTTGCACGCAACGCATAGGTGGCGCGCTCTACCGATTGCCAGTGATTGTTGTGAGCAGAGTTAGTACAATAAACATTCAAAATCAAAAACTCCTTATAACACAGTAATGTGGTGGGCAACGAAATATTGTTGCACTAGTCTTATTTGACTTGGCAGTGCAAGTGCAGGGTTCTGTCGACAGTATAACAGGGCTGATGCCAGGCTGCCGTGATATATGCGTTATACACCTTGTAAAACGCCTGCGCATTGAGGGTGGCCACGCGAAGAACTACCCAGCTTGGCAGAGTGCGCAGTGCTGCAATGTACCATGCCTGATGCACCAGCTCATACGGGTTTCCGTGGTTAGGACCCCATGGTGACAATAGGGTGGCATCTGTTTCCACCATCAGCCGGTATAGGTCGATCTGTCGTGCCAGCTCGCTAAATCCTGTCACGGACACCGACTTGTTGGTGATTCCGAAAACACTGTTCGTATATTACCGTACCCACTGAGTGAGTCTGCCAGACTACTGTTGAAGCAGTGCACACGCGTCAGTTGCGTTGATGTGTGTGCTTATCTAGTATTGCCAGTGCTTCGCATATGACGCCCGAGAAGGGAACGTGTGCGTTCCCACGCAAGTGGAGAACCAACGGTTTTTTTAACTCCTTAGCCAAGGCAATATGCTTTTCAAACAGTTGTCGTTGGGTGGGAAGTGAATGTATTGGTTCCGTATAATCGAGGCCACATTCGCCTATCGCAGCGCAGTTAGGACTGCATATCTTGGTCTGCACCCTGTCCCATGAATCATTAACATGCGACTTTACTAGTCGACGATGAACACCGTAAGCGGATTTTTTTATAATCACCGTCTGGTGACTGACGGTGACCCCTTTATGATCGGTCGCAGCCAGTCGTCTGGAAAGACACTGTTATCCACCAGGCTGACCGTACTATCACCTCGCCAGAGGGAGAAGGCCGTTTCCCTCGCTGGGACCTGTTCGGTGAATAAATCAAATGGGACAGCAGTTCTCTCCTGGGTCCATGTTGCCTGTTATTTCCTCGCCCCCATCTCCCTAGTCTGTAATAATTGTAGGTGGCAGTGGGCGTCCATGGCTGACTCCTGTACAGTGTGAGTCTTATGGAATGAGGCAGAAGGGACTAAGCATTCCAGGAAGGTGTCCTGCTTGTGTGGTAGCATCTCCACCAAAATCCTTCCCATGCTGTCGCAATTGAATAGCGCCACTGGGTGGTTGTGTTGACTCAGCCGCTTGGGCTACACCTGTGCATACGTTGCATACTAGTGGCCGTGGTGATTGAAGATTGTGTACGGTGCGTTTGAGTGGTGTCCCTGTGTATAGGGATGATGTGGTAGCGGAGCTTTCCCACAAGCGTGAGGTTCGTGCGAGGTGTAGTGCATGGAGACTGCTATTAGCGGGCATCTCGTATCTCCGTGTATAGGGATGACGTGGTACGGATGGTTGTACTGGTATTCTGCAGCAGAATTGGCACCATGGCACCTGGCACTACGTGAGTGTATGTGGGGGTGCGGACGTGTGTGGACAATGGCGTCTAATGATACTTGCACGCCATCCAGTGTCACATACGACACCAAGGTGCCTTGTGTTGTGTTGACTAGGTGCTGGAGGTCGCCCAGTGCGGCAGTCAGAATGGAGACTGACTGGGCTGTTGGTCGGTTTCTGGGCCTCCTGTTCCTGATAGGGCTAGTGGTGCCGTCAGTGTCGGTGGCATCCATCTGTAACATAATCGTTGTAATTGCGGTTAGTCGTCATACCTACAGGGTCAATTGATGGGTCGACCCCCGTGGGTAGTTCGCGGAATTTCCCCTTGTGCGGTGGTCATTTCCACTTCTCGCCTGGTTAGTGGTTGCTTAGCATTGAACAATGATTCAACCCGGCCTAGAGGATCGTCAATGGATGTGACCTCTGTGGAAGGCCCACCCAAGTTGAGTTTTGCACAATATGTACAGTCACCACAAGGTAGAGAACTTAGTTCTTGGCCAGCCTCATAACAACTGCACATTTAATTTTCCTCTGGTATTCTTAATGATGCATCGGCATTGGTATGCCTAAGCGCATGTCTGTGTTGGATAGTCATGGAGTACAGAGACAAATCCTCCAGACACCTACCAAGCTGGCCTACAAGGTGTTTTAAGAGGAATAGCCACGTGAGTGACCCATGATCTGCCCTTAGAGTAAACTAACGGCCAAGCAGATAGTGTTTGTAAAGGCGTGTGAACATTACTATAGCCAACAATTCCTTACATGTGGTGCAGAACCGTTGCTGTATAGGAGTCAAGGTGTGCGACACAAAGGAACCTGGACGTACTATTTCGTTATGTACCTGATACTGGGCGGCGCCAATTGCCACATCTGAGGCATCTGTATCAAGGATGAATGGGATCACGTTGTTTGGGGAAAGCCAGCACTGGCGTGGTTGTCATTACGTGCTTTACGTTTTCTGGTGAGGAGGTATTTGTGATTCTACTTCCGTAAGCATAGCGGAGACATGTGTCTCGTCTAAGCTATTAGCTGGAATAAGAGATAATGCTATAGGCGGTGGTGTTTCATTAATCCTGTTTACATCTTCCCACGAAGACCTACTATCGCCACTAGTATTCCCAATCATTTCAGTACGACTGACCTGAATGCTTTCTCGACAGGGCTCTGAGGTAGTATCTAATATGGCATCCATTTCCACTACCTGAACTAGTATTTCCCCTTTCTGTAATATGACTGGTTTATTGGAATCGTTTATAATTTCAATAATAATGGATCAAATTATCCTATTAATTATACAAGATGGGATTATTAACTCGTCAGTCATCTCCGGTGAAGTAACGTAGACATTGCAAGAAGGGTTAGTACACTCTACCATCACATTATCTCCATGTTATGGCAGCATTACAGTGCGTTGCGCTACTTGAATTCTACTTATATTGTACTTCACCATTAGCCACTTTTTCATCAGGTCATGGTGGTGCCATCAATTATTAGAGTGCTGTTGACACTGTTGGGCTCAGGTGAGTACTTCTAACTGTCACATGTTCTCCATTATCTTTGTCCTGTTTATTGGACATGTCCAGGAGCTCATTGTTATCTGGGTGTGTTTGTTGGTCAGTAGTCCAAAGTGCTTTTGTAGCTATTGTATTTACTTTGACACCTGCTCCAATACTACACAGAGTATTTACTTTAACACCTACTCCATCACCATTATCCTGACTAGTGGACATGCCGGACGTTGTATAAGCATCTCGGTGCTTTACCTGGTCAATCTCCCATTGTGGAGTTGTAGGTACCCTAACGCTCGACTCATTGGTGATACCTACTCCATTACAATTGTCCTGACTGGTGGATATACATGGAGTTGATCTGATATTATTGTGCATTCGTTGGCCAATACCCCAAAGGGTGGTGGTGGACCCATGGCCAACTGGGTTCACCTTATTTAGTTTGACGGTGGTTTATCCGTCCCATAATTTTTTCTGTTGGAAGGGCCGGGGAGATCACGACAAGGACTGGCACTTCGGCTGTAATTGTTCTCTGGAGGCTGATATGTATCTTCCCCGGTTATCATGAGGAGGATTATCAGCCCTATACCGTCCACGAGTATCATCCTGATTATTCTCTCGTGAGGGATTATGGGTCTTATATTGCCCACGAATATCATCATCCCTCCCACCGTGCCTACTACTATGTTCAGGAGTCCTATATATCCAACGCCGTGCATCCTCTCCCCCGTTATACCTCCCAGTTATGAATGGTTCCCAGTTGTAAGCCTCGGCAATGAATTCGAATTGGTGGATCCAGTTATCCCATTCACCTGGTTACCATCAAACTTGTCCATAGTCGATTTTCTGTCACTTGGCGTTCCATTGGTTGGTCATCCCCAGGTTCAGTGGAGTACCAATCATGGCTAGATCGTTCGTATGGATACCGTTGCGGACCATCGTAATTACTGTTGGGGAAGGTGCCTCTTGTACCGACATGCACCGCTTCCGTTGAAAGGGACTTGTGCTCATCGCGATGCTTAGCGTGTGTGTGTTGCACCAGTTTGTGCGTATTGGGATGCAGTGGTGTGTCCAAGGGGTAGTGGGTGGGTGGTGATGAGCAGTGCTGCCATCTGGTGACTACCACACTAGTAGTGGTAAGAGGTTCGCCATCCCCGGAAGTGACCTAAGATCAAAGGCTTTTTCGTTTTTTATAAGTAGAATTCCTACGTTTTTTATTAGTAATGATTTAGCAACGTCAAAAAGTGATTGATGGGGGTCATGAGAAAGAGGGTGTCGCCATCTACTGAATAAAGATGGAATAAATAGGGGGAATGACGACCTCTAGTGGCTAATCAGGTACTAATTAGGGTAATTAATTAATTAATTAATTAAGTACTAATTAGTAACAAATGAGTAGCGCAATTATCGGAGGAGAACGTTAACAATGACTAAAAATAGTAAATAGTGACCTATTAGTATTAATTACGTGCACGGGAGGTGGGAAAGATTTTAGAGTGAAGTGACACCCCTGGAGATCAGCGAGTTTAAAATAATGACGCGCGGGAAGGTTCTAGAACCCTGGAGATCAGCGAGTTTAAAATAATGACGCGCGGGAAGGTTCTAGAACCTTCTAGAAGCTTCTAGAACGGTGCGGTGGTGGAGGTGGGGCCACGCGGTTTAGATTACGCCTGGTGGCCTGGTTTTCACGACTCACTGGCAAATGGTGGTGTCGAATGTCAGGCTGCAGGATTTTATGTGCATTGGTTTGACGGATAAATGTTTTTCGAGGCGCGCACTTGTAATAAGCTTCTGGCACCGATGTGTCAGTGCTGGCTGCGGCATGGAAGGCCGGATTTTTCGTGGTGCGCACTGATGTGGATATTGCCTGTCAGTGCTAGCTGCGGCACCGCTGATGGATACGCGTGCAATTGCGGTGCAATATCGGTGCTGTCAGATTGGCCTGTGTGTGTGCGCGTATTAATATAGGTGGAATTATTCGTGTGTTATTGCAGTTGGTGGTCTGTGTGTGCGCGTATTTAGCTTGTGGTGTTCGCTGGCTTTATCGTGTGTAAGTTGGTGGGCGCTGATACGCGTGCAATATCGTTATAGCAGCTGGGGGCCCGGCGCTGTCAGATTGGCCTGTGCGCGTGTATTAAGCTTGTGTCTTGGGCGTTGTTGCAACGACGAATAGGTGGATAGGCGGAATTATTCGTGTGTGATTTGGAATGCTGGCGGAGTGGGTCAAATGTGAAAGGAAACACGGAAACAATAAACGGTGAGAAATAAATTGTATTGGTACAATGCTGCGGCACCGCTGATGGATACGCGTGCAATTGCGGTGCAATATCGGAGCTGTCAGATTGGCCTGTGTGTGTGTGCGCGTATTAATATAGGTGGAATTATTCGTGTGTTATTGCAGTTGGTGGTCGGCGCTGTCAGATTGGTCTGTGTGTGCGCGTATTTAGCTTGTGGCGCTAAATGTGTAGGTGGAACTATATTCGTGTGTGCGTTGGAAGGCGAAAGGAAACACAATAAACGGTGAGAAATAAATTTTATTGGTTACAGTTGACGACGGAAAGGGGTCATGGGGGTGGGCCAAAGCCGTTCCGGTCGGAGGGTTGTGGCGGAAAGCCTAAATGAACGGAAAGATGCGCTGGGACGGGTGGGGCAAATGAGGAGGGGAGAATTTGGGGGCGTGGGAATATATCGGCAAAGGAGAATGGCTGTGTCTCTACCGCCGCCGCCTCTGGTAGGGGGTTGTCGGCATATAGAAATTCTAAATCGGTGAACCCACTGTAGTCGTCATCGAAATTTTCTGCCGGCTCTTCTTCTTCTGATTCTTCTTCTTCTTGTTCTTTTTCTCATCGGCGCGGCTCAACGGCTAACAGGGGCTGGTGGGGGCGGCGTCGTGGCGAGGTGAATGTGATTGCGTGGGGCGCAGGTCCTATGTAGTGCACTGTCATTCCCCGCCCGATATTGTAGCGTCCATGTGCCAGACTAGGGTCGATCACGTAGATGTGTCGGCTGGGGGAATGAGGAAAAGTTCAATTAGTGACTACTGGCGCGCGGGGGGTTCATCTGTGGAGAAGGAAACAGTGTTAAGGGGTGTGATGTGGTCCATTCCGATGAGTGTGGTTGTGACCTCCCATAAGGAGCCGATTGACAAGTTCGGGCGCCAGCAATAGGCGATATCTGTGGAGAAGGAAAAAGTGTTAAGGGGTGTGATGTGGTCGGCGACGTCCAAGGTATAATGTGCCCCCAGGCCTATCGGCGCGCGGTCTTCTATCAATCATAATCAGATCACCGGGGGACAAATTTATTCTAGATCTATTAATGAAGCCGTTTCGGTGCGAGGGCCTCGCAAGGGTTTGCCCGCGCCCTATATGTAGTGTGTCGAAGCCGGCGATGTTTCGTCTGCAAGTATGAAAAAGTATTAAAGTAACGGCGCGTCTCTTTTTAGCCTGTAAAAAAAGCATTAAGTCTGTAGTGGGGCGTTTGTAAATAGTGGGGCGCACGGAAAAGCAGCTATAGGCTTTATCGAAAGTAGGCGTCTGCAAATAAAGGTAAATGTTAAAGGTAAAAGTTAATAGTTAAGTTAGTGAACGTTATAAAAGAAAGCAGTAATGTGAGTGAGGAAAGTCAGTGTTAGTTAAGTTAGCAAAACGTACCTGGTTTGTGGTTGTTGAGAGTCGGCCGCATAATTGCCAACTTGATCGGTCGGCTCCATAGTGAGAAATGAATTGCGCAGTTGTTGCGCCGCTGTTTTGCGCGCGGTAACGTGTTGCGCCCTAGACACGTACGCCATAGCCTTACATAAGGGGCTGACGTCACTGTTTATATAAAGCGCTTATGTAACTGTTTGTAAGTCTTTAAAACGGCCGTTAAAGGTGAAATGTGAGCAAACTAAGCGGCCTATAATAGTCAGTGGGGCCTAGAGAATCTTATGGTAACTTTATATTAGGAAATGAAAGTGGCGTTCTGTTAGTGCACTAGGCTGACCGAGAGATTGTTTTCAGTTTTAGTAACCTTGTAAGAGTCGGCTGCTTTGCGGCTCGCGTGCACTCGCTCACGGGGGCCGCGTGTGGGCCGCGTGCAAAGCGCTTATATAGGGACTGGGCGGAGAACGCTTTCTCCAGTGTTTCCTGTCTACAGCCCCTGTCTCCGTCTCCTCCAGTCTTATTGTATATGGGTGAGGGACTGGTACAGTATTGTAACACTAGTTCTGTTCTTTCTCCAGTGTTTCCTGTCTAAAGCCCTTGTCTCCATCTCCTCCAGTCTTATTGTATAGGAGTGAGGGTCTGGTACAGTAATGTGACAATTGTTCTGTTCTTTCTCCAGTGTTTCCTGTCCACAGCCCCTGTCTCCGTCTCCTCCAGTCTTATTGTATAGGGGTGAGGGTCTAGTACAGTATCTTAACTCTTGTTCTGATCTTTGTCCAGTGTTTCCTGTCAACAGCCTCTGTCTCCATCTCCTACAGTCTTATTGTATAGGAGTGAGGGTCTGGTACAGTATTGCAACACTCGTTCTGTTCTTTCTCCAGTGTTTCCTGTCTACAGCCCCTGTCTCCATCTCCTGCAGTCTTATTGTATAGGGGTGAGGGTCTGGTGCAGTATTGTAACACTTGTTCTGTTCTTTCTCCAGTGTTTCCTGTCCACAACCCCTGTCTCCATCTCTTCCATTCTTATTGTATAGGGGTGAGGGTCTGGTACAGTATTGTAACACTTGTTCTGTTCTTTCTCCAGTGTTTCCTGTCTACAGCCCGTCTCCATCTCCTCCAGTCTTATTATATATGGGTGAGGGTCTGGTACAGTATTGTAACACTTGTTCTGTTCTTTCTCCAGTGTTTCCTGTCTACAACCCTTGTCTCCATCTCATCCAGTCTTATTGTATAGGGGTGAGGGTCTGGTACAGTATTGTAACACTTGTTCTGTTCTTTCTCCAATGTTTCCTGTCTACAGCCCCTGTCTCCATCTCCTCCAGTCTTATTTTATAGGGGTGAGGGTCTGGTACAGTATCGTAGCAATTGTTCTGTTTTTTCTCCAGTGTTTCCTGTCTACAGCCCCTGTCTCCATCTTCTCCAATCTTATTGTATAAGGGTGAGGGTTTGGTACAGTAATGTGACAATTGTTCTGTTCTTTCTCCAGTGTTTCCTGTCCACAGCACCTGTCTCCATCTCTTCCAGTCTTATTGTATAGGGGTGATGGTATGTACAGTATTGCAACACTTGTTCTGTTCTTTCTCCAGTGTTTCCTGTCCACGGCCCCTGTATCCATCTCCTCCAGTCTTATTGTATAGGAGTGAGGGTCTGGTACAGTAATGTGACAATTGTTCTTCTTTCTCCAGTGTTTCCTGTCCACAGCCCCTGTCTCCATCTCCTCCAGTCTTATTGTATAGGGGTGAGGGTCTAGTACAGTATCTTAACTCTTGTTCTGTTCTTTGTCCAGTGTTTCCTGTCTACAGCCTCTGTCTCCATCTCCTACAGTCTTATTGTATAGGGTTGAGGGTCTGGTACAGTATTGCAACACTTGTTCTGTTCTTTCTCCAGTGTTTCCTGTCTACAGCCCCTGTCTCCATCTCCTGCAGTCTTATTGTATAGGGGTGACGGGTCTGGTACAGTATTGTAACACTTGTTCTGTTCTTTCTCCAGTGTTTCCTGTCCACAGCCCCTGTCTCCATCTCTTCCATTCTTATGTATAGGGGTGAGGGTCTGGTACAGTATTGTAACATTGTTCTGTTCTTTCTCCAGTGTTTCCTGTCTACAGCCCGTCTCCATCTCCTCCAGTCTTATTATATATGGGTGAGGGTCTGGTACAGTATTGTAACACTTGTTCTGTTCTTTCTCCAGTGTTTCCTGCCTACAACCCTTGTCTCCATCTCCTCCAGTCTTATTGTAAAGGGGTGAGGGTCTGGTACAGTATTGTAACACTTGTTCTGTTCTTTCTCCTATGTTTCCTGTCTACAGCCCCTGTCTCCATCTCCTTCAGTCTTATTTTATAGGGGTGAGGGTCTGGTACAGTATCGTAGCCTGTCCACAGCCCCTGTCTCCATCTCCTCCAGTCTTATTGTATAGGGGTGAGGGTCTGGTACAGTATTGTAACACTTCATCTGTTCTTTCTCCAGTGTTTCCTTATTGTAAAGGGGTGACGGTCTGGTACAGTATTGTAACACTTGTTCTGTTCTTTCTCCAATGTTTCCTGTCTACAGCCCCTGTCTCCATCTCCTCCTCCAGTCTTATTTTATAGGGGTGAGGGTCAGGTACAGTATCGTAGCATTTGTTCTGTTCTTTCTCCAGTGTTTCCTGTCTACAGCCCCTGTCTCCATCTTCTCCAGTCTTATTGTATAAGGGTGAGGGTCTGGTACAGTAATGTGACAATTGTTCTGTTCTTTCTCCAGTGTTTCCTGTCCACAGCACCTGTCTCCATCTCTTCCAATCTTATTGTATAGGGGTGATGGTCTGTACAGTATTGCAACACTTGTTCTGTTCTTTCTCCAGTGTTTCCTGTCCACGACCCCTGTATCCATCTCCTCCAGTCTTATTGTATAGGGTTGAGGGTCTGGTACAGTAATGTGACAATTGTTCTTTTTTTCTCGTGTTTCCTGTCCACAGCCCCCTGTCTCCATCTCCTCCAGTCTTATTGTATAGGGGTGAGGGTCTGGTACAGTATTGTAACACTTCATCTGTTCTTTCTCCAGTGTTTCCTATCTACAGCCCCTGTCTCCATCTCCTCCAGTCTTATTGTATAGGGGTGAGGGTCTTGTACAGTAATGTGACACTTGTTCTGTTCTTTCTCCAGTGTTTCCTGCCTACAATCCTTGTGTCCATTGCCTCCAGTCTTATTGTATAGGGGTGAGGGTCTGGTACAGTAATGTCACAATTGTTCTGTTCTTTCTCCAGTGTTTCCTGTCCACAGCCCCTGTCTCCATCACCTTCAGTCTTATGGTATAGGGGTGAGGGTCTGGTACAGTAATGTGACAATTGTTCTGTTCTTTCTCCAGTGTTTTCTGTCTACAGCCTCAGTCTCCATGTCCTACAGTCTTATTGTGTAGGGGTTAGGGTCTGGTACAGTAATGTGACAATTGTTCTGTTCTTTCTCCAGTGTTTCCTTTCTACAGCCTCTGTCTCCATCTCCTACAGTCTTATTGTATAGGGGTGAAGGTCTGGTACAGTAATGTGACAATTGTTCTGTTCTTTCTCCAGTGTTTCCTGTCTACAACCCTTGTCTCCATCTCCTCCAATCTTATTTACAGGGGTGAGGGGCTGGTACAGTAACGGGACAATTGTTGTGTTCTTTCTCCAGTGTTTCCTGTCCACAGCCCATGTCTCCATCTCCTCCAGTCTTATTCTATATGGGTGAGGGTCTGGTACAGTAATGTGACAATTGTTCTGTTCTTTCTCCAGTATTTCCTGTCCACAGCCCCTGTCTCCATCTCCTCCAGTCTTATTGTATAGGGGTGAGGGTCTGGTACAGTAATGTATCTCTTGTTCTGTTCTTTCTCCAGTGTTTCCTGTCCACAGCCCCTGTCTCCATCTCCGCCAGTCTTCACCACAAGCCCAATGCACAAGTATCAGCTGTCAACGAACGCCTGCCTATGGCCAACTAGCGCACATAACACACCGCGTATGCTGGCGCACAGCCAGCTGACAGCCAAAATAAACAAACCCCGCTTAACGCTTAACGCTCATACACTGCATAAAGTCTGACAGTGCACGTCGACATACGATACCCCCGTTCGGCAGTGAGGTACGTGATACTTATGTCTTAACCACTATTATGTGCTATGTGCTGACGAACATTCAGGAGCGCGCGGCGTTGAGCTACTTCTACGCCAAACGTCGCGTGCTCGACGACGGCGTCACTACGGCGCCGATACTCGTATAAACAACCTACATAACATAAGGACTATCCCTACCTACCTACCTACCTACCTAAGGGGTCACTTTTTTATCTCTCTTTTTTGTGTGTAAAATAAAAAAGGTTCAGGAGCCCCCACCCCCAAAACGCCCTACGGGCGTTTTGGGGCCCCGTCGTGGGGGCTCCTGAACCTTTTTTATTTTACACACAAAAAAAGAGAGATAAAAAGTGACCCCTTAGGTAGGTAGGTAGGTAGGTAGGGATAGTCCTTATGTTAGGTAGGTTGTTTATACGAGTATCGGCGCCGTAGTGACGCCGTCGTCGAGCACGCGACGTTTGGCGTAGAAGTAGCTCAACGCCGCGCGCTCCTGAATGTTCGTCAGCACATAGCACATAATAGTGGTTAAGACATAAGTATCACGTACCTCACTGCCGAACGGGGGTATCGTATGTCGACGTGTACTGTCAGACTTTATGCAGTGTATGAGCGTTAAGCGTTAAGCGGGGTTTGTTTATTTTGGCTGTCAGCTGGCTGTGCGCCAGCATACGCGGTGTGTTATGTGCGCTAGTTGGCCATAGGCAGGCGTTCGTTGACAGCTGATACTTGTGCATTGGGTTTGTGGTGAAGACTGGAGGAGATGGAGACAGGGGCTGTGGACAGGAAACACTGGAGAAAGAACAGAACAAGAGATACATTACTGTACCAGACCCTCACCCCTATACAATAAGACTGGAGGAGATGGAGACAGGGGCGGTGGACAGGAAATACTGGAGAAAGAACAGAACAATTGTCACATTACTGTACCAGACCCTCACCCATATAGAATAAGACTGGAGGAGATGGAGACATGGGCTGTGGACAGGAAACACTGGAGAAAGAACACAACAATTGTCCCGTTACTGTACCAGACCCTCACCCCTGTAAATAAGATTGGAGGAGATGGAGACAAGGGTTGTAGACAGGAAACACTGGAGAAAGAACAGAACAATTGTCACATTACTGTACCAGACCTTCACCCCTATACAATAAGACTGTAGGAGATGGAGACAGAGGCTGTAGAAAGGAAACACTGGAGAAAGAACAGAACAATTGTCACATTACTGTACCAGACCCTAACCCCTACACAATAAGACTGTAGGACATGGAGACAAGGGTTGTAGACAGGAAACACTGGAGAAAGAACAGAACAAGTGTTACAATACTGTACCAGACCCTCACCCATATATAATAAGACTGGAGGAGATGGAGACGGGCTGTAGACAGGAAACACTGGAGAAAGAACAGAACAAGTGTTACAATACTGTACCAGACCCTCACCCGTATACAATAAGACTGCAGGAGATGGAGACAGGGGCTGTAGACAGGAAACACTGGAGAAAGAACAGAACGAGTGTTGCAATACTGTACCAGACCCTCACTCCTATACAATAAGACTGTAGGAGATGGAGACAGAGGCTGTTGACAGGAAACACTGGACAAAGAACAGAACAAGAGTTAAGATACTGTACTAGACCCTCACCCCTATACAATAAGACTGGAGGAGACGGAGACAGGGGCTGTGGACAGGAAACACTGGAGAAAGAACAGAACAATTGTCACATTACTGTACCAGACCCTCACTCCTATACAATAAGACTGGAGGAGGTGGAGACAAGGGCTTTAGACAGGAAACACTGGAGAAAGAACAGAACTAGTGTTACAATACTGTACCAGTCCCTCACCCATATACAATAAGACTGGAGGAGATGGAGACAGGGGCTGTAGACAGGAAACACTGGAGAAAGAACAGAACAAGTGTTACAATACTGTACCAGACCCTCACCCCTATACAATAAGACTGGAGGAGATGGAGACAGGGGCTGTGGACAGGAAACACTGGAGAAAGAAAAGAACTAATGTTACAATACTGTACCAGTCCCTCACCCCTATACAATAAGAACGGAAGAGATGGAGACAGGGGCTGTAGACAGGAAACACTGAAGAAAGCTTCGGGGTCTCTCCGTGAACAGGCGGAACCACGGTCAACAACGATCTGCAACGGCAACGACACACCCAGTTACTGCAACGGTAACCAACATACAAAGTTACTGCAACGGTAACAACACCACACCGACGATACATAGTCGTGCGCCACCCGGCCCACTATATAGCCGCTTTGCACGCGGTCCCCATAAGTGTGCACGCGGCCCCCATGAGTGTGCACGCGCGCACCACGAAACAGCCAACTCTAACAAGGTTACTAAAACTGAAAAAAACCTCTCGGTCAGCCTAGTGCACAAACAGAACGCCGCTTTTATTTTCTAATATAAGATTACCATACGATTCTCCAGTCCCTACTGTATAGTATTGACCGCTTAGGTTTCGGGCATTTCACCATTAACTGCCGTTTTAGACACTTACAAACAGTTACATAAGCGCGTTATATAAACAGTGACGTCAGCCCCTCATGCAAATCTACGGCGCACGTGTCTAAACCGCTACACGTCACCGCGCTAAAACAACTGCGCAACAACCGCGCAATTCATTTCTCACGATGGAGCCGCCCAAAGATGAGCACAAAGCTGACGAGTCGACCCCCCGACAACTACAAAACAGGTACGTTTTCCTAACTCACCTAACACGGCTTTCCTTCGTATCACATTACTGCTTTCTTTTTACAACGTTCACGAACTAACTAACTAATTGTTTTGTTTACAGTGCGCCGCCTACTCAAGCTAGAATAAATTTAACCCCAGGCGATCTGATTATGATAGATAGGAGGCCGCGCGCCGATCGACCTGGGGGCACATTGTACCTTGGACGTCGCCGACCACATCACACCCCTTAACACTGTTTCCTTCTCCACAGATGAACCCCCGCGCGCCAGTAGTCACCACCCCGACGCTAATTGACCTTTTCCTCCTTCCCCCAGCCGACACATCTACGTGATCGACCCTAGTCTGGCACATGGACGCTACAATATCGGGCGGGGGATGACAGTGCACTACATAGGACCTGCGCCCCACGCAATCACATTCACCTCGCCACGACGCCGCCACCACCAGCCCCTCTTAGCCGTTGAGCCGCGCCGACGAGAAAAAGAACAAGAAGAAGAAGAAGAAGAAGAAGAATACGAAGTGCCGGCAGAAAATTTCGATGACGACTACAGTGGGTTCACCGATTTAGAATTTCTAGATGCCGACAACCCCCTACCAGAGGCGGCGGCGGTAGAGACTTTCACACAGCCATTCTCCTTTGCCGATATATTCCCACGCCCCCAAATTCTCCCCCCCCCCCCTCATTTGCCCCACCCGTCCCAGCGCATCTTTCCGTTCATTTAGGCTTTCCGCCACAACCCTCCGACCGGAACGGCTTTGGCCCACCCCCATGACCCCTTTCCGTCGTCATCTGTAACCAATAAAATTTATTTCTCACCGTTTATTGTTTCTGTGTTTCCTTTCGCCTTCCAACGCACACACGAATATAGTTCCACCTACACATTTAGCCCACTCCACCAGCCTTCCAAAATCACACACGAATAATTCCGCCTATATTGCAACACCAAAGCCACAAGCTTAATAATACACGCGCACAGGCCAATATGACAGCGCCGACCTCCAGCCGCATCAGATGCCACCAACTGTGTTTCCACCAGTATTCCAACTCACACACGAAACAATCCAGCGAACGCCAAATCCACAAGCTTAATACGCGCGCACACAGGCCAATCTGACAGCTCCGACCGCCAACTGCAATAACACACGATTAATTCCACCTATATTGCACCACCAAACACCAGCGGCCGCCAAAGCCACAGGCTTAATACACGCACACATGCCCATATGACAGCGCCAGCCTCCAGCCGCCATAACGATATTGCACGCCCATCAGAGGTCCCCAACTGTGTTTCCACCAGTAATCCAGCGAACGAGGCCAATCTGACAGCTCCGACCGCCCACTGCTATAACGATATTGCACCGCAATTGCACGCGTATCCATCAGCTGTGCCGCAGCCAGCGCTGACAGGCAATATCCACATCGGCGCCACAACCTTATTACAAGCGCGTCTATGCGGCCCCGAAAAACATTTATCCGGCCTCCCGTCAAACAATGCACATAAAAATCCTACAGCCTGACATTCGACACCACCATTTGCCAGTGAGTCGTGAAAACCAGGCCACGCAACGCGCCAGGCGTAATCTAAACCGCTCGGCCCCACCTCCACCACCGCACCGGTCTAGAAGCTTCTAGAAGGTTCTAGAACCTTCTAGAACCTTCCCGCGCGTCACGATATACCCCGCTGATCCCCAGGGACGTCACTTCACTCTAAAACTTTCCCATCTCCCCGTGCACCTAATTAATACTAATAGGTCGCTATTTACTATTTTTAGTCATTGGCTAGTGCTACCCTCTAGTGAATGCGCTACTCATTTGTTACTAATTAGTACTTAATTAATTAATTAATTAATTAGTACCTGATTAGTCACTAGAGGTCGATAATCACCCTATCTATTTCCTCATTATTCAGTAGATGGCGACACCCTCTTTCTCATGACCCCCATCAATCACTTTGACGTTTACTATAATCATACTGCTAAAAAACGTAGGAATTCTACTTATAAAAAATGAAAAAGCCTTTGATCTAAGGTCACTTCCGTGGATGGCGAAACCCTACTCACTACTAATGTGGTGCAACATCCGCAAATTCGTCGGGTCACAATTGAAGAGCCGAATTCCATAATGCGCTAAGTCCATTTTCAAAAAAAGAGATGATAACGCATCCCTGCCCTCTAGCCATAGATGCTTAATGCTACCAAAAACAGCTTATCCAAAACGAGCTTAGTCCCCGCAGATGAGGCCGGCAAAAATTGCCAATTTTCTCAAAACGAGTTCAGTCCAGCGAGGCAAATTTTTCAAAACGTAGTCAATCCAGTGATGTAATTCACATAAATGCAAATGGCGGATAATCAGACAACGGTAGAGTACAACTAGCCGGTTTCCGAAAGTGAACGTTCCAAAAAATGAAAGAGGACCCCAGTCAAGTGGAACAAACATCAATGTAAAAGCAGGAACTATCAGGCACAAGGGAAACGTGCATCTAAGGCTTGCATTCAAGACACCGACATATGCTGCCATGACGACATCCAAGGGAAGCATGCACACGCACTGTCACATAGGCCCTATTTTAACATAGTTTCACAGGTTTGGCATCTGTTATAGTCTACCATTGCCGCCTGTTGTCATGTTGTCGATCGTGCCCGGTTGTATTTACTAGAAAATCTGCTAATATAACCATATAATGTTAGCCTGGAGTGTAAACAAAATATATTCATTACTTCAAAATGAGCTAAGTCCCTTACATGCACATATGGTCGATTCCCACGAAACGTTGACAAATGGTGTTCCTAGGGGGACAAAAATAAACATATGCGTATCAAGTTGTGTTTTCTGTAGTACGAAAAGAACATATTGAGGTAATCGGAGAATAAGATTGGGCAAGTTAAATCCTCAAATTGAGCATTTGACAGTTAATATAAATAGGAAGTGTTTAAGTTCTGAAACCATACGTCTGCACACAAGTCCCTCTACTTGGAAACTGCTACAACTATTTCATCTCACATTTACCTGTGAAATTTCATTTTCAATGTATGTGTTTTAAATTCAGTAAGACATATGTTTCGGACTTCTTTTTTCATTTTAAGGGGGAGTTTTGAAGTATTTTGCGCTCTCTCAGACTTGATGTTTTATAAAGGTGACTTTCTGTTACATATTACCACTACAAGGGAACGCATGTTTTATCTTTAAAATACATTCATGGCAAGGTATACACATTGAGATTTTCAACAGAGTATACCTTATTGACACTGATTTATAACTATCAATTTGTAGACAGTTTAGAATTTGCAGGTGTACAGTTTCATATAACATACTTTTCAGTACAAGGGGTAAATTATTGGCGAGACCACTGGACAACTCTAACTTGTTCTAAGAACGTTTTGGTATATATCCGACAGTCTAAACTGATTAAGTTAGTGATATGTAAGTGATTCTGTCCTATTCTTATTATTCTAATTAAGAAAACGCCGGAGACGTACTGTTTCATGTACCTCCTCTTATAATGCGTATTGTGTATTAACTGTCAAAAGGTCTTGATGTAAGTATTAAAATTGATTGTACAAAGGTTACAGATACCAAGCGCTGATGTTGCTTCATATACTTTGCAAAACTATTGAGGTGTGGGCTAAGAAACTGTCGGAGACGTACGGTTTCATGCCTATGTACGGTTTCAGTAGAATAGAGTATTTTTTTTATTATTTGACCACTTTTTACTTAAACTTTGTCTATGTACATACCCAAGTGTAAATGTAAAACAATTCCCGTGAGTGTTCCATATTTGTGTTTCTCAATCATTCTTGTCATTTTATTAATATATTGAACAGTAGAACATGAATACGATGTTTTCATAACGTTATTTATTTAAAGTCTAACCGACCACTTTTGTAATTTGTCGAAAGATAATTTTAAGAACAATTAATGAAACTTGAACTGAATGTTCCAAAAGCACCACCGCTCTCTCATCCTTCTCTTGAACCTCCTCTCTGTCGTCTCTCTCCCTCACCACCTGTCTCTCGACCCTTTCCACCACCACATGTTTGTCACCCCTCTCCTCCACCACCTGCCTCTCTACCCTTTCCACCACCACCTATATGTCATCCATCTCCTCCTGCTCCTCTCCAGCGCCAGTTGCGTGCTCTCCCAACCAGAACATGTTGGATGGAACACTCCGCCCTTCGTGTAACAGCAATCCTTGAAGCTGGAAGTACTGCAGATTTTCACGACTGGGCCCGGGACCACAACAGCACGGGCAGACACGGACTTCTGGAACATTTCATGTTTCGATCTCATCCTTGCAGTCCTGGATGACTTCGAGGGTTATCTCCAGGAGAGTCATGGTCGTGTCACTAGCACGAATTTGCGTGGCATAACTCTTAGCTCGTGGTGATTACTCTTCCAGCCTTCACCAGGTTGTCGGTCTTCCTTTTCATGCCACCACCCATTCCGTCACAGGGGCCTTTCCCGTGGCCAGCCTTCAGCCATGTGCACGAAGCTCGAAGACCGAACAGTGATAGCAATTTTGCTACTAGGGCACATATTGTGCGGTTCCGGTACGGCGAAGTTGGTGAGTCTGTGATGAAGTGCAAAGTCGACAGTACCGGAAGGATTTTAATGACTTCCTTCAACAGTGTGAGGAGTGACACTTGTAATCTACAAGTAGCTCTTGGTACAAAGCTTGCCGTCGTGCTTGAAGTGTACCACCATTGGGTGATTGGTCACCTGGGACTTGACATAGTACACTGCCGTTATTTCGTCCTGGTATCTGCACACCCAATTTTCAGCATAGTCCATTTGGACCGTTGCCTCCGTCTTTTCCGCCATGGACTGCTTCAAGATGTGGATCTGGTGATATTGGATGGTCACCCGGTGACAGTGCTCACGGAACTCGGCCATGCCGGATATGAGTTGGTCTGTGAAGTCTCTTGTACTTTATAAAACTTGGGTTAGTTTCACCTTCTTGAAGACTCTGCCCTTGTGTTCAACATCTTGGGCTTGCCATGTTCGGTACAGAACTTCTGTTTTCGCTTGGCGTCATCTGATTCCCGAAAATAACGATAAATGTGATGACTGGGCCGATGAACCAACTGGCAGTTAGAGCCGACGTACGGTTTCGGGAGACGTACGGTTGCAAAAACCCGTAAAAGCAAAATAAATCGAAGGGAAATGTATCTACAAATTACAATTTTGTCATACAGTTACCTTGTTATGTGTTATTTATGACCAATTAATATTTCTAACTAATCTACAAATCTTTACTTACAATGCGTATTCAAACTTGCGACGTACGGTTTCATGACAAACTTCCCCAAATCGGTTTCGTCGCTCAACACAATTTATTAGCCAACACTTTTGGTTGAAAACAGCACAGGACCCATGCATCCAGCTGTGGCATCAAGTTGAGTGAGAAATCTGTGTTATTTAATGAACTGTTGTACTGCATTTTCCTATATGAATGACTGCAGACGGACGGTTTCAGAAAAGTTCCCCAACATGAATATAATCAGGAGAAATCAGGGTTTTGACCTGAAATTTTTATTTTTTGATCAATGATGCCTGAGACATCGACCTTCATAGCCAAACATTAACAATGTACCTTGCATATGTTGTTAGAATAATTCAATGCGTTTTAAAGTACTGATGGCTGATATATTTAACAAAAATAGAGCAGAAATTACCCATTTTTGGGGGACAGTTCTCAGAGATTCCATGGTACGTATACAAAAGTAGGGTTCCCCAGAAAGCCTCAACGAAGAGGCATGCGTACAGCATAATTCCAGCCTTCCAACTAGTATATTAAATGAGTTATAGCCCTGGAACCTATTTGTCAACGTTTCGTGGGAATCGACCATATATGTATGTTTACATAATTATTTAAAAAAATATACATAACTATTTTTCTTTAGCTATTTAATTACTCAAAATGTAAAAAAATGGACTTAGCGCATTTTGGAATCCGGCTCTTCAATTACGAAATAATCATATCGTGTAAAGCGATCCGAATGCTACATCGTACCGACTGACTATCGGATCACACATCCTCGCCGATCGTTAGACACTGCATTTTGAGTGATTGTGACGATATACTTGTGACCACGTTAACGACCACATTATGGGATACCCAGAACCATTTCATGTGCCAGTTGAGCATCTGATGGTGGACCATCAGATGTATCCTGCATCAGCTCATACTGTTGCAACGCGGTCGTTATTATGAACGTTCAGCTTACAGTTACAGCTTACAACACCCCTTCCAAATTACTACGCGTGCATCTAATATTATATACTCACCACAGTGCATCGTATGGCAATTGACAATAATCACATATCATTATATTATTGATAATTGTATTGTTTGTATTTTAATCTTAGAATAGCTCAAAATCGTATTAAATAATTACAGAAAATTAGCAATAATCATTTTCATGTTCACAATAATATTTTGCAATTTTATGCACTGGTGCCAAGATTCTACCCAAAACCTTCACAAACATGATCGGTTACATAAGCCTGTGGAATAATAGGCACGAAACAATTTCCCGATGTCGACGTGTGATTGTTCCGAGATGTGTTTGATCATCAAAGATCTGTCCGGCTTCTGTAAGCTTGAACCGTTGTGTCGAAACGGTTATAATAAACACACGTGACGTTGCAAACAATCGTCTAACGTTCGGTACGAACTCTTCACAGGAACAAAACCTTTGACCCACGGGGAATTTCGAGGACAAAATACGTTACGTTGCTTTCCATGGGTCGTAAGTGAATCTCTGAAAGTTTGGTTTATGAGATACAAAGTGTTTAGGAAGAAAAGCTAAACATACCTACATACACGCATACACTGTACATGCAAATATACCCATGCACTAGCTCGAGCATATTTAGTTAAGAAATCGATCTATTAATATTCCTATTCTGACTGAGTGTCGCAATCAACAAGGAACCGTTTTCACGAAGCATTCGCACGTAAGTACCATGGTACGAAGGAACTTTACGTAAATTCTTACATTTGTTCTGCGTGCATTCTGTGTATTATATTATTGTTCCTAGTTCCGTAATCTACGTCAAACATCTCCATAAGAACCTACGTATCGTACGAACGCTTCGTAAAACCAACCATTGTGAAACGTGGCTGTAGGCGTACTCACAGAAAACCGATATACCGTCCGATGAAGGCGGGGTGTGTTCCATGATGAACAACATGAATACGGTCATCGACAGGAGCACGGTGGAGGCGAGACCGACCTACAGACCAATTAGAACATTCACCGACAGGAGCACAATGGAGGCGAGACCGACCTACAGACACATCAGAAGATTCATCCACAGGAGCACGGTGGAGGCGTGACTGACCTACAGACCAATCAGAACAGTTATCGACAGGAGCACGGTGGAGGCTATACCGACCTACAGACCAAACAGAACACTCACATTGTTATTACTGCTTATATTTCAGTGACTGTAGCCCGAAACAACATGTTTAGCTTAATTTATAGATATTCTTTTAAGACCAACGAAATTGTATTAACAAATACACACACGCACAAGCACACACACGCACAAGCACACACACACAAGCACACACACACACACACACACACACACACACACACACACACACACACACACACACACACACACACACACACACACACACACACACACACACACACACACACACACACACAATCATAGACACACACGCCCGCCCGCATTCACTCGTGCACTCTCTCTCTCTCTCTCTCTCTCTCTCTCTCTCTCTCTCTCTCTCTCTCTCTCTCTCTCTCTCTCTCTCTCTCTCTCTCTCTCTCTCTCTCTCTCTCTCTCTCTCTCTCTCTCTCTCTCTCTGTCTCTCTCTCTCTCGTAAAGGAGCGGTCTGCGTATGCTGCATTTAGAAACACACACATACATGCATACGTACACACACACACACACACACACACACACACACACACACACACACACACACACACACACACACACACACACACACACACACACACACACACACACACACACAGGTAGATTCAGTAGCTTATTTTAGTTGATCGGTGTTGACATTTGTCCTGGAGCGCACCTTCTCTCCGCTCTCGGACGGCATGAGAAAGACGAGCACCCCAATGATCATGAGCATGACGGAAGGCAGGAGCAAGTGGACGATGTAGAACAGCGGCTTCCGCTCCAGTGTCAGCGTGAAGATGATTAACGGAAAATCGCCATATCGGTGGACCTTCTTGCGTTGCACGGTCCTTGTACTGATGCCCGTCAGTTCCCATTCTCCGCTCGCGCTCAGTTGCCCCTACACATGCGTCGGAATATAGTCTTTCAATACATCAATACGCTAAGTTTGGGTTATTGTAAATAAATCTCCCCCGAGGGGCCGATGTCCCTTCGCGTCTTTCTACAATGTATGTGCACTCGCTTCCTTGGACTATTGGCTTCTGATCTGCCAGTTGGTGATGCATTTCAGAAAACAAAACGGTAGTTAGTTGGAGTTATTTACTTACGAGTGTTTTTACGTATTTCGTATATCTGAGATAATTGTCCACATGGCGCCAATATAATGGTGATAATGGTTTCCCTTTATTTCCGGCCCCATGAATGCGTACAAGATAGTCGCCGCTAAATATCCAACTTGCAGTATTCTTTGTAAACCTTAAACATTAAGAGAGAGAGAGAGAGAGAGAGAGAGAGGGGGGAGGGAGGGATGGAGAGAGGGAAGAAGGAAGGGAGGGAGATAAACAGATAGACAAACAGACAGACATGCAGACAGACAGACAGACAGACATACAGACAGACAGACAGACAGACAGAGAGAGAGAGAGAGACAGGCAGAAAGACAGAGTGAGAGAGAGAGAGGGGGGGGAGAGAGAGTGAGAGAGAGAGACAGAGGCAGAGAGAGAGAGAGAGAGACAGAGAGACAGAGAGAGAGAGAGGGGGGGGGAGATAGACAGGAAAACAAATAAACAAACGTACATACATAGAGACAGAGGGAGACGGAGAATGATATATTGAACACTACACATGCCTGAGTTTTCTTCTTCGTTTTGAGTTTTGAAGTAACGTGTACCTGTAACACATGTCAACGGTCAACAGTTGAGGAAGCCATGACTTCGTCAGTCATCTTTCCGAGCGTAGTAACATTGAATTATTGTCTACAGTCCTCAGAACTCGTATCATTTCCTGTAGTATTTTTTATCTAGGTTCAAAACACTCCCTATTCAAATTCAATACTGATCGTTTTCATTATAACATCTTGATAGTTGTTACCGTACAATCATGTAATGAAGTATCGACTGTAGCATATGTGCGTGTGTATGCGTGTGTGCGTGTGTGCGTGTGTGCGTATGTGCGTGTGTACGTGTATGTATGTATGTAGGTGTATATATATATATGTATATATATATATGTATATATATACATATATATATCCCTAGTGTATGTTGTTTATATTTAGGTTCAAATGCCAGGTTCAAATGCGAGGACGTCGACCTATTTTCGAAGTGAGTTTTTAACAACGTCCTACACCGGTGTTGCTCACTTCTTTAGTATTGTGGTTCCACGAGCCGAATGTCACCGGGCACAACTGCGTGTCGAATGGGTAGAGGGTCGGCTGGAACCGGCACGAGCTCTTGAAGATCACTGGCATCGACCAGTAGATATGGCCGTTGTTTTTCACCGTCGCCATGGTACTTGCGAATATGTTGACAGCTGTTCGTTCATCGTCGACACTGTAACGTGACACAAGCGTTGAACGACTCTGTCAATTCAATTCAATATTTCCAATTGTACAAACAACTAATTAGATGTACACAATATATGTACATATGATAAATTTAAAATGTTCAAATGGAAAGGGGGAAGTTGAAGCACATCGCTTATTAGCACTTTTCCCCAACATCAATATAACGTGCATAATAGTATACATAAATGTGTAGTAAAATGTTTAGCAACTAAATGATATAAATGAATTGCAAATGTGAAATCCACCCCACTCTCCGTAACGACTTCCATAATTTGTATTTTTCAATAACATATTTTATATCGTTTTATGCGATTTCTTAGAGTAACTGAACTTGTTATATAATCACCTAGATAATGCCATAATTTAATATTTAATACAATACATAGATATACATAGCATTTAAAGCTGTTCGTGCATTTATATATATATATACATATATATATAATTATATTTATATATATATATATAGTTCAGTTACTGTCAGAAATCTCACAAAACGCTGATGCATACTAGTTAGGTACAACCGCAGTATCATTAAAATTATAGGCATTTAAGCATTTGCTATTTGCCTATAGTTGGGGACTGAATTAATGCAGCATCGGGATATGTCACACACAGGTGGGTCCTGCATGATATACCAGCGGGGCTCCAGTCTGCTCCGCGATCCCTGACGGATTAGCAGGAGGCCGCAAAGTGCCCAGTATCCATGGTGTACCTCGTGGAAGGTTAAGTTGTGGTCTTATGCGTGGAGAGGTTTACTTACTTGGCTCTTTTTTCGCTACCCAAAAGTTCGTTAGCTGGTGGTTGGTGCTGAAAGCGAATATAATGAAGCACATGCACTGAAAACTACTCACTACACCGTAGCACAGGACGCGTCACACAGATCTGTTTTAATACGCTATGGCAAAGTACTTATTACTACTAACTGTCTTCATATCGTGTACGTTGTTCACGTTTGCCAACTCATTCATAAAACGCTTGTTTAATATTGACATAAACATATTTAAATGATTTTTTTGGTAATATGATCAATCTGAAGATTGCGCAAATCAAGCTAATGCGTCCGTGCGCAGTGTGCAGGGAGGTGTGCAATCTGAAGATGTGTGCGCAATCTGAAGATGGGTGCGCAAAATGTCAGCCGCCAGGAACTAAAAAAATTAATTAGAATATCTACTTTGAAAATTAATTCAAAGTAAACCACATACGTGATATTGTTGATTGTAGTTGCAAATGGTTAGAATGTATTAACACTTAGGTGTATAGGCCTGAACAATTGCTTTTTGTTTCCCTTTAAATGCACACTCACGCACGCACACACACGCACGCACGCACGCACACACACACACACACACACACACACACACGTGTTTTTCACATATTGTTCTGAAAAAATGCGGGTGCCAACTTCTCACAAAAAAGTGATGGTGCGTTATTGCAAAAACACACTTCATAAGGATTGGCCAGTACCTGTTGAAGATTATGATGTCGGGCGTCCATATTAGGCTCGACGGTATTGTTACCACGTTGATGTCGGAGTAATTGGGCGGGTTCCATTGGAGAAATACGTCTTTCCAAGACTGCAAACGTGTGTTGAAAACTCATCATATCCATCACAATCGTCATCAAAATCAATAATTTCCTTCGCGATTCAGAAGGGCAGAAATCATGGAGTATTGTTAGTGGCGACCATTTAAAAATTCGTGGTTATTTTGCAGCCCCACTTCCAGAAGTGATTGGTGCGGCTACTTTTTCTTCTTCTAACTCTGCAAAATGTCATGTTTTATCATAAAGCGAACAATTTATTTCAAGCAACATGACAACCATAGTAGAAACCTAGCAGAAATTGCTGTTCTAATTGACATCTTAGTGTCATAGTTGGATATTTACACGCACCAATATAGGATTGTTTAAATGTGTGTAGATGTGTGTGTGTGTGTGTGTGTGTGTGTGTGTGTTTGTTTGTGTATGTATGTGTGTGCGCGCGCACGATCGCGCATGCGGATGGACGTGCGTGCGTACGAGCGTGTGTGCGTGCGTGCGCTTATACATGCACCACTTACCACCTGTACCCAGGCATTCGCATACAGGGTCTGTGTTTTTGCGCTCTGGAACAGACGAATCGATCGTAAATCGGATTATGAGATTAGCAATGCGTATAGCAGGGATATTTAACCTTTTTGGCGCAATTACCCCTTGAGTGACGAACAAAACCGTAATTACCATTCCATTTTTAAATAACAAACTCAAGAAAAAAGGATTTTTTTTAAGAACATTTATCACACAATTGATCATTTTAATAATTTACTAATAACTTATAACATCACCTATACGTTGACTTTTCAACCTTTAAAGTAAGATCAAAGATATGACAAACAGTTATAATTATCTGTATATAGTTGAAGTTGTATATTGTTGATAAAATTTGAGATGTGTGGCCTTGTCCCAGCTAGAGCACATCGCAGGTCATCAGCAAGATCCAGTGTATGTTGTGTTGTTGTGTTGGTTTTAATGTTGATCCTTGTGGAAATGTCAGTTATCCTCAGCAATACATTGGGATAGGACTGTAAGAACCTATGTTCACCACCTGCGTTTTGTCAGAAAGTTTACAGGTCAGAATCCAGAAAGTCATCTTTCATCGTGCTATCTTCTCGCAAGCCGAGGAACTCGTCTTTCGACCCCTTCGTCCACTGAAGAAGTATCAGTATCCATATATTCTTCTCAATTTGGTCCATGTCCAAGGATGGCCTCTTCCATGGAAAGTATATATATATTATCATGTATCAGCAAAATGAAATGACACAACACTTCGTTTTCTTCAAATGGCGTAGATAATAAATTATTTGGAGAACGTGGATACCTCGTTAGCCTGAACGTCATGTTGGTAAAACTGCATATGCAAAGTGAATTTAAACTTTGGGAATAATCGCCAAACTCCTTTCTTGTGAGAGGTTCAGCTGATTGATCTCACCAAAAGATGGGCAGCATTGCCTAGCTTTATAATAATTGTATCTTTGTCGGTCATCGTCACCTGACATTTTTGTTTGTGGCAGTTACTCCCTTCCGAGAACATGGTGATATTTTCCTCTTAAACCAAACACACGATGCAATGCTGTCACCAGCGATCCTCCACATGGAAGAGAAGAGGACTTAAATCGGATCCAACCTCTTCACATTCACTGACAATTCTGGGGTTCGTGGAACTCAACGGTAAACAGTTTAGAACATAGACAGTCCTCTTGTACAGATTTGCCTATTATGTACAAGCAATGTGCACAATAGATAACATACCATGTTATGTTGATTCATTCAACTGAAGCGGGAAACATCGAGGGGTATGCTAACACTTCTGGAACTTAAACGGCTTGATCGAAAAGTGACTTCGCTCGTCTCAGATATGTAGTTTTTTAAGGTGGTGTCCTAAAGTTATATCTGGTTCATCTGTCTCCACTTGTCCTCGCCAAAGACGAGACTCGATGCTTCAAAGAGATATGAATTGATGAGCTCCTCTCCGATTGTAAGGAAATATCTTATTTTCAGCAGGAGATAGTCTTGACGTTTGATACGCTTTTCCACAATATGTATCTCCAACGTTGTGTGCTACAAGAGCGAAGTTGGGATTAATTAATTAATTAATGAGAAAACCATACCTTAAAAAACTTGTGTTACCCCCCGAAAATGCCCGAATTACCCCCAAGGGGATAATTATCCCCAGATTAAATACCGCTGGTGTATAGGAACATAATGGATATCCAAGCAATTATAGTAATATAACAATTTAGCGTATCGCTTACGCTTTAAAGTTAAAAGAATGTTCAAGCAGTAGGGGCGTTAGCATAAATTTGCAAATATATATATATATATATACATATATATATATATTAGATTAGTGGGTGGGGGAAGGGGGTGTTCAAGCGCACAGCGCCACAGCCAATGAAGTTGGGCCGGCTAGCCCTCTGTGGGTGAAAAGGGAAAACAGTAGCCTGCCAGTAAACCGTAGAACACCGAGGTCAACCTCACGTCCTTGTGCTTCCCCTGGGAAACCACTACTTTGTGGTTGTGGGCAAACGAGGCACTGATTAGGGGAGCGAAAACCCCAAAATTAAACCTACTGCGGAGGGACAACAACCCCTCAGTTCAATAATTGTTACGGAAACTGAATGTATGACTTAACCAGCAGCACATGCTGGAAACGATATACGGCGGCGACGCTCCGTATATCTGAGGACATCAGATACATGGAAAGTATGACACTTCCTGGTCAAAGCCAATCGGACGTTCGGCAGCCGACAGCGTCGCTGACCAGACCAAAGGAAACTGTAAATATAGGATGTTGGAACGTGAGAACGCTATATTCAAGTTAGATCAGCACAAATTGCAAAAAGAAATGAATAAATACGAAATCGATGTCATGGGCTTAAGCGAATGCAGAGGGACACGGAAACGTCATGTTGAACACTGGAGAGTGTTATTTTCTCTGGGAGAGAAAACAACCTACACAGACACGGTGGGGCAATAATGATTAGAAAGAAAGCTGAGCAAGCATAGTGGAAACCTATCAGTGATATGATTATATATGCTAGATTCTTTACAAGATATCTGAAACTATCAATCATACAAACATATGCACCAACAAATTAAACATGTGACGAAGAGAAAGACCCATGATATGTACAGTTGCAATCACTTGTGGGCAGTGTACATAAACATGACATGCTTATAATAATGGGGGACCTAAATGCAAAAGTTGGCGAAGACAATGAGGGCTATGAAAACACAATGGGAAGCCTTGGAATCGGTGAAAGAAATGAAATGGAGAAAGCTAATTGACTTCTGTGGATTAAACAACCTTGTGGTAACAGGTACCGTATTTCTACATACATCGAATCATCCATAAACAGACGTGGTCACCTCCATGGGGGCGAACCAGAAACCAAATAGACCATATGCTAGTGAGCAAGCAGCACGGAACATCAGTTATGGACACCAGAATGATGAGGGGAGCAGACACTGCGAGTGACCACCAGTTAGTGCACTCGAAGATCTACAAAGAAACAGCTGAAGAAGTACTGGGTTACAAAAAGAGAGGACAAAAACTATAGATCTGCAAAGGGTCATGGGAGCTGGTAGAAGACAGGAAACGACTAAAAAACAACATAGAACAAGCAAAGTCAGAAAGGATAAAACAGAGCTACAAGGATAACTATCAACAAAACAACAAAGACGTAAAGAAAATCACGAAACAAGAAAAAAATGGGTAGACAACCTGGCCGCAGAAGCAGAGAAAGCAGCCGGGAATTGAAGGATGAAAGAAGTCTACAACATCACAAAGATCCGATCATAGATGAAATCAGCACAGACTCTATAACACAAACAGAGATTAGAGCAGCACTGAGGAAGCTGAAAAATGGGAAAGCCGAAGGCAAAGATGACATTACAGCAGAAGTGTTGAAAGCACACATGGATGACAACAGAGAATTGGCTTCTAACCTTATTCAAAACAATTTAGGAACAAGATAATTTACGAAAGACGTAGAGCAGGGACTGATTTTTAAAATACTAAAGGTTAATTACAGAGAGTGGAAATTTGAGAGAAAAGTAAAGTGTTTGGAAGAGTAATAATAGACAGAATAAGTTTCAGAAGAGGACGAAGCGCAGTTGAGCAGATATTCATCCTTCGAAAACAACTACAGAAAGTAACATAGGGAAAAGATGGAGATTCAGGTCAAAAAATTAAGACTTGGACTTCGCAGATGACATTGCGCTTATGTCATCAAGTTACATATACATGCAAGCAAAGGCAACAAAGATGAATGCATTTGCATTAAAAACCGGCCTAAAAATCCATAAAAAGAAAACTGAAGTAAGAGGATGAACAGCAAAAGCAACGACAGAATACAGATTGATGACCAACAACTGAATGAAGTAGAGAAGTATACATACCTTGGCGCAAACGTCAGCAAGCAAGGAGGAGGGGGTGATGATACAGAATAAACAGCAATATGGAGCTCACATGTGTACACATTAAGAATTAAACTCAGATTATACAATACTCTGATCAAATCATAGTTGTTGTATGGATGTGAAACATGAAAAGTAAACAAAAGTGACGACAAAAACTTGACATTTTCTAATTCAGCTGTCTCAGAAGAATTATTTGTTAAACATTAGATGGCCAGTAATAATTTCGAAAAAAGACATTGAGAGTATAACAGCAGCTGAGAAGATCATCACAGAAGTACATAGAAGAAGGTGGAATTGGATCGGGCACGTGCTGAGAATTAAAGAAGGACTACAACCACTACCTGACAGCACTGACATGGACGCCGAAAGGAACAAGACAAGTTTGTCGGCCAAAAACAACACGAAGAACCACAGTGGAAAAAGAACGAAAACAACTGGGCTGGGCAACTTGGAGCAAAGCAAGACACATAGCCGCTGACAGGGCGAGATGGCGGAGTCGCACAGCAGCCTTAAGGGCCACAAGGCCCGAAGAAGATAGATAAGGTAAGGTAAGATTAGTGGGTGTTGGGTTGGTTTTCACCATGTTTACAAACGAACCGCTCCAGTGGCGCTTAATTGCCCAACGAACGATATATAAATAATACTGAAACTAGTACACATTGGTGTTACTGTCTGTATTGGAATATGGCAGCATGGGTGGTGGCGAGTATCTTGGTAGCCATGCCACGTCAACTAAATCTGATAAGGCAGCCATTTATTTTGTTCGTATTGGTATGAACGATGTAATGGCTAAATGATAATTTATCGCAGTTTTAAGATGTGTAGCGAATGTATTTCTTACAAGTGACAAACCCGTAGATAAATTAATCTGTCTTCCCAAATCTATGTTTTCACTTATTTCGCTGGAGTATGTATTTAGAGGAATCATTATATTTAAACAATACAAAATAAAGTCTTTTGGCGCTTATTTTTAAAAGCGCGCGCTGATGAAAATCCGGGATTTATGTAGCTTAATATACCATTAGTATACATATATTCCAAACTGCACACACACCAAAGGATTTCAAGTAAATAATTCAGTGATAAAAATAATATAATATCATTGTATTTTGGCATTTATGATTACACTTGGGTTAATCTTCAACAAAATGAAACAAATTTCAATACATATAAGTCCCACTCTGTCTGAAGACGCACCCTCCGAAAACAACCTCAATGTTTTATTGAGGGAGCCTCAAGGGGGTGCAATTTGAGCTTTTTTGAGTAGTTCAAAGCCTTTTCAAATTGTGCACTGTTTATACTGCCTATTTGATGATAGGTTTTACTGGAACACTGTTTATACTGCCTACTTGATGATATGTTTTACTGGAACACTGTTTATACTGCCTACTTGATGATATGTTTTACTGGAACACTGTTTATACTGCCTACTTGATGATAGGTTTTACTGGAACACTGTTTATACTGCCTACTTGATGATATATGTTTTACTGGAACACTGTTTATACTGCCTACTTGATGATATGTTTTACTGGAACACTGTTTATACTGCCTACTTGATGATATGTTTTACTGGAACACTGTTTATACTGCCTACTTGATGATATGTTTTACTGGAACACTGTTTATACTGCCTACTTGATGATATGTTTTACTGGAACACTGTTTATACTGCCTACTTGATGATAGGTTTTACTGGAACACTGTTTATACTGCCTACTTGATGATATGTTTTACTGGAACACTGTTTATACTGCCTACTTGATGATATGTTTTACTGGAACACTGTTTATACTGCCTACTTGATGATATGTTTTACTGGAACACTGTTTATACTGCCTACTTGATGATAGGTTTTACTGGAACACTGTTTATACTGCCTACTTGATGATAGGTTTTACTGGAACACTGTTTATACTGCCTACTTGATGATATGTTTTACTGGAACACTGTTTATACTGCCTACTTGATGATAGGTTTTATTGGAACATTGTTTTGCGGGTCTTAAGCGGATCATCAATCCATTCAAGCAGTACTGAACATTACACGTTTTGGGATTTAAAAAAAGTTATGTGAATACCATTTAACAATGTCTTCGTAGTCATATTACACGAAATATCTACGTTTTTTGCTTATTGCAGTTGCATTCTTAGTTAAACTACAATTTAAGCTGTTTTTAAGAAAGGATAAATCAGTTACAACGCGAACAAAACTTACTATCTTGTCACTTTGTCACTTTGTCATTTTATATGTTATTAGGTAAATTATGCCTTTGCGAAATTGCCGGTCGACAGGTCTAGCCAGCGAAGTAATTTAAGCGTATAGCTCGTGAATAAAAAAACGTATCTTTTTACGATGGGAGATGACATGTAGTGCATGGAGCATGTTGATTGACTAGACATTAATTTTTGTGTTTACAAGCTGGACGATCTCTGAATGCAACAGCGAACACGTCATTCATTCTTACCATCTCTCGGACAAGGTACACCGACATCTGCAGATCTACATTGATCGTTTCGTTCTCGAAAATAACCGGTCTAATGTGTCTGCTGTAGTTGGAACCGGTTAGCACACTGATGAGGGCCTGGTGACATGTCGTCGGTCGCACGGCAACTGGAAAACGATTACATTATTCTTCGAGTTCGACTCACTAATAAAAAACTTGAACATGTCACTACAGTTATAGGCGGTTCCAGGGGCCTTCGGGGCACATAACCACCTAGACCTATGAAATTTGGCCGCGCTATGCCTGCGCTAGAATGATGTCCCCCCTATTCCTGCCTCCGTTACATTCCCCTTGTGAACATAGCCACGACAAATGTTCAACAGCACACCCATCTTCCGATGTCATGATCCGAGACAGCGCGACAGCAGAATGGCAGGGAGAAGCTGCCCCCCTGGAATTTTTCCGGAGGGCAGACATATGGTTCTGCCCCCCATTAAATGTGAGCGGGAATGTGTTTTTTTATGGCGAACGTCAATGGCGGGTGGAAATGTAAATTTTATGAGACTATTAATGTGTATTTTGTCGACTTTTAAAGGTTTGTGCAATTGGAGGGCAGCCATATGGTTTTCTGCCCCCCTCTCAGTAATAGCTAGGCGGCGAATTTTTTCTTTCAAAAGCACTCTCCTGCCTTCGGATGTCATCTTATCAACTGAGACAGCGGAGAGAAACTGAAGAAAGTAAATTGACAGCAGCGGCGCGACGTAAACAAATTATTTTCATCAGCACCCCGCCGTGTTCGGATGTCATGGGTTTACAGCAGAGACAGCGTAGAAGCTGAAATTACAGCGGCGCAACGGCGAAAAATGTCCAATAGTAACCCCCTCCCCCCGTCTTCTGATGTCACAGTCGAGCCAACCGAGACAGCCACAAGGAGAAGGAAGATGTGAAGATATGCGGCGGCGCGGCGGCGAAAAATTGTCAGTGGTGCTGAAGCTCCGGTTGCCCCCCACAATATGAATTTCGTTCCCGTGCCACTGCTCACGACCCGAAAATTTAACACACAGCCTGATATCGCGCTGATTCACATGACGCGTTCTGACCAATGAGCGAGTTTTATATTGTAGATAGTATGCATGATTTTTGACGCAGGTGCCTTTTACGAGATTTGGATTTGCCTGTCTATTTTAGTAAGTACTTCACTCAAAACAACTTTTTTAACAGTTTATTTGCACGAATTTAATAAAATATGTGTTGCAGATTTAGCACATAGAAATCTTATGGGGAATTCGATCAGTTGTTTTGTGTGAAAACAACAAAAACGATTGGACGCACGGTCTGTGCCCCCCATTTTGTATTGCATGTGACCTAGGTAAATGTTCGAAGGAATGAATCCTATCAGCAAAACGCGACTTCGTCTTACAACCAATATAGTAGGGGTGGCCGTCTTAGACGATGGGTCGTCTTCGGTCTTACCCAACAGTCCCCTAGATTTAATATAGATGTAAAAAACTTACCTCCACAAAATACGCACACAAATAACAATAAATGTGTTTTAGCCGGCATGACGTTGAAATTAATTTGACATTGTGTTATTATATCACAAATCCGTTGAAACGATTCAAATACTAAATCAAGTTAATCGAATCTAAATGTGCTAAGATGCAGACGTAGCAGTTCGTCGATTCCATTTCAAAAATCCCGCGCGTCGCTTGCGTCACGCGTGAAAATCAGTCGCGCGATATCGCAGTAAGCCAGTAACGTGACGTTAGGACAGCGTTCCGCATAAGTTTTTAGGTGTGGAACAAATGTTGTCCAGTTATCTTTCTGCACGCCAAAACTTTTAATTAGGTAAGACATACATTTTCATAAGTGCTCGTAAAGAGCGTGCGCGTGTTTTTTTATTAACTTGAACCACATCTAAATATCAGATAAATCACACTATCTAAAAGCCTGCCATATAAAAACGACGTCTAAACGGAATTATGACGTTGTCTATATTTCTACAAACTAGACCAAGTACTGACTGGAGAGAGAGGAGGCGTGGAAGGAGGGAGGGAGGGAGGTACGGAATGAGGGAGCGAGGTAGGGAGGGAGGGAGGGAAAGAGGGAGAGAGGGAAGGAGGGAGGAAGGGAAGAAAGGAGGGAGAAAGAGATGTTGGGAGGAAAGCATTGAGGGAGGGAGGGAGGGAGGGAGGGAGGCAGGCAGGCAGGCAGGCAGGCAGGCAGGCAGGCAGGCAGGCAGGCAGGCAGGCAGGCAGGCAGGCAGGCAGGCAGGCAGGCAGGCAGGCAGGCAGGCAGGCAGGCAGGCAGGCAGGCAGGCAGGCAGGCAGGCAGGCAGGCAGGCAGGCAGGCAGGCAGGCAGGCAGGCAGGCAGGCAGGGCAGGCAGGCAGGCAGGCAGGCAGGCAGGCAGGCAGGCAGGCAGGCAGGCAGGCAGGCAGGCAGGCAGGCAGGCAGGCAGGCAGGCAGGCAGGCAGGCAGGCAGGCAGGCAGGCAGGCGGGCAGGCAGGCAGGCAGGCAGGCAGGCAGGCAGGCAGGCAGGCAGGCAGGCAGGCAGGCAGGCAGGCAGGCAGGCAGGCAGGCAGGCAGGCAGGCAGGCAGGCAGGCAGGCAGGCAGGCAGGCAGGCAGGCAGGCAGGCAGGCAGGGAGGAAGGTAGTGAGTGATGGAGGGAAGGAGGGAGTGAGTGAGGGAGGGAGGAAGGGAAGGAGGGAGGGAGAGCTGAATGGAGGGAGGGAGCGAGGGAGGGAGAAAGGGGGGAAATGGAGGGAGATAGAATGGAAAGGAGGGAAGGAGAAACGGAGGGAGGAGAGAAGAAGGGAGGGACGGACGGACGGAGGGAGAGAGAGAGATCGCAGGTCACAAAGCAACCTTCAAACGTATCGAATGTGTCGTTGGTATGATTCTTCGTTGGAAATTTTGATATTGCTGAATCAAATGCTGCTAAAAAGTACCAACCATTTCTGCGATGTCTCAAGCAATGCTGAAAATCGACACTTTTATTGCTCATGAAAGTACGAGGTTGTCGTTCATGCTAAATATTCTTCTTTTAAACCCATGTGATGTTGCAGTGTTAGAGGTTTTCCTGCAAAGCAGCTTTGTCATCTCCATATGATTACTACAACTTCGACAGCTTTAGGCTAAGCGCTAAACCAACTTGCAAAGAAACGTCGAAGTCGGCAAATCGACCACTAAACGTGATCTGTATGCTGTCCAGCACACCGACAAACCCCGGGTTGGCAACTTCGTTACTTCGTACACGTTGCTAATCAGAGTTTGTCTTATCTGAAGCAGCATATTCATCGTGTTGAAATGTCCAAAAATGTGTGTCAGAACGCAAAGCTGAACTCGAAACTCAGTATCTTTCAACTAAGCAAATGGTATGTAAATTCCATTGGGAAAACTCACAGTCACATATAATAGACCTATATATCTGGCCAGAGCCGCTTCATGGCTCAGCCAACCAATACTGTTGTATGATAGAACATAACCATTTCTGGAAGCTCTTGACAATTTCCAATTTTCAGCGCTGGTCTCGCGCGCTAGCTGGAACCCGTACGCGGGCCAAATTTGGCCCGTGGGCCAGTGTTTACGGAACGTTGCGTTAGGGTGTAATATTCATACTATTCCAACAGAGACGCCGCCCGAATATACCACTGCCGTACGTTGAATAAAGGCCTCAATAAAAAAATGGATGGTGGCCCGAGCACCAGCGGAGTGGTATTTATTTGTAGGTTTGGCAACGTAATTGTTATTTTCGCCGTATCAACTGTGAACTTGTATAACGTCGCAGTTTCAAACAAAAATGAGCGTTAGTTTGAGCCTAAGGAGTTTGAATTCAGTTGAAATAACGATGTGTGAAATGTGCACATCTTTATTTAAATTTCTAAACTCCTTATCTTTGTCAAGATATCCCTCGATTTCAATTGCATATTGAATAGATAGAATAGGATTTGTGTAGATAAATTTACTTGAAATACAATATAGCTCATTTCTTTTTGAAACTAGGTGACGTACGTGTCGAAGGTTCACAGTTGAAATGTCGTGAACAATGACGTGAACATTGGCTTGAGACAGGAGTGCCCCACATTACCATGAGGGTGTGCTGTAAACGTTACATTGTCATGATGGGCTTGTTGTAAACAATACATTGCTATGAGGATGGTGATATAAACATTACATTGCCACAAAGGATGTGCTGTAAACATGAAATTGTCACGAGGAGCTGCTGTAAACATTTCCTTGTCTTGAGGGTTGTCTTGCTGTAGGTGCTTCTGAAGGGTCGCATCTTTGACCTGGAGGATGACGCCATTAGCAGCAGTTACATTGTCGACTGTGGCGACGTGAGCCCTGTGCCAAGCAACCCTGCGCTGATGATGGACATTAGTTATATAGGTTAATCAGCGCAGGCAGTTGCAGTGCCCCGGAGGAAACCACATGTTAAAAGATAGGGATTTCCCCCCAGGTGCAAGGATAATGATTATGCAAATGAGCTCGCCTCATTTGCATAAATTTGTAAATTGTGGGCGTGGCCAGTTTGTTCCCCATGTTAAAAGATAGGGATTTCCACCGGGGCGCGCCCATGTTAAAAGATAAGGATTTCCACCGGGGCGCGCCCAGATTAAAAGATAGCAAATTTTCGCCATATTAAAGGATAGGAGCTATTATCTTAAAGATATTCGACGACTTTTTGAAAAAATAAAATATACCGAACAGCATTTGAATATGTCACACACGAGATTTCTTGGCCCGTAGGCCGAGGGTCCGCCAAGGGACCGAACCCTTATTTGGTTGACTATGACATGTCTAAAATGTGGTGTTATAATAAGGCGTAATTTATAATAAAAGGATTATAAATTCAGCGGAGGTCATTTTATTTGAAGTAACGTATAGTAAATGTAGACTACATATAGGACTATGTTATATCAGAACCTAAAGCCTCGTTTTTTTTAACAGAGCGACCATCTTGGAATTAGACCTTTGGTGTCATTTTCGTACGGTAATGCCTAAATTCGTGCCTCTTGTTTCTTTTTACTCTTTTTACTATAAAAATAGGTCAAAGACGTCATTAAATTGGTCAGTGACGTCGTTAAATAGGTCATTGCGCATGCACAATTGTGTCTTTTCTTATGTCCCGTAGGTTTTCGATCATTGTTTAGGTGTAGGCTTCTCCTAGCCTATACATTTACAACTTTAACATAGGTTCAATCCTGACGAATCGGTAGAGAACTAGTAAAGTAAGTCAAATTATGTCATTTCTGGTTACTATACAGATACACGACCTTCCCATCACCCTTTTTGTAAATGTTTGCCTGTCAATGTCTCTTATTACTTGCATACGTCAACTTCTTCATATGCTGCATTTTCCCCATGTTAGAAGATAGGTCATTTTCTCATGTTAATTCCCTTTATTGTAAATGTATACGACAACGTTTTGAGTTTGAGGTGCTAATTTATCCCAGGTTAAACATATAGGCTATTGTTATACGGTTGTGCTTAAAGTCGTGTCTTTTATAAAACCCGTACTCGAGACGTGTCTGGACTTGTTTGTTTGTTGCGGGCGTGAGCGCGCGCACCCTGTATGACATCATTAAACTGCTAGGCGCAGTAATTTTGTGCGCGAGGTGAGTTGGACAAACATGTAGTGCTTTGGTTAGTCAACATTTTGAACTTGCGCACTTGAATGTAATTCCATCATGTGACGTCATCAACAGTGACGTCATGGTACGCGCAGTATTTTGTGCGCGAGGTGATTTGTTCAAGCAGGTAGTGTTTCGGTTAGACCTTGTTTTGAACTTGCGCGTATGCAATGTAATCCCATCATGTGACGTCATCAGTGAGTGACGTCATGGTACGCGCAGTAATGTTGTACGCGAGGTGAGTTGGTTATACAGGTAGTGATTTGGTTAGACCTTGTTTTGAACTTGCGCACTTGAATGTAATCCCATCATGTGACGTCATGGTATGCGCAATAATTTTGTACGCGAGGTGAGTTGGTTATACAGGTAGTGATTTGGTTAGACTTTGTTTTGAACTTGCGCACTTGAATGTAATTCCATCATGTGACGTCATCAACAGTGACGTCATGGTACGTGCAGTAATTTTGTGCGCGAGGTTGAGTTGGACAAAGAGGTAGTGCTTTGGTTAGCCATCGTTTTGAACTTGCGCACTTGAATGTAATCCCATCATGTGACGTCATGGTGCAGTGACGTCATTAAACTATAAATTGCTACGCACAGTAATTTTGTACGCGAGGTGAGTTGGACAAACAGGTAGTGAGGTGCGGTATTGTTTTGTACACGATTAAACTTTGCAAGACTCTGTATCAATGTCTAGTCTCTAGTTCTTGTAGTTATGGAGTGTGACATGTAAATACGAATAAAATGTGCAAACCTTATATGTGTATTTTTTCGTAGTGTAATGCAAAGCATACGTTGGGAACCTTACTCATTGTCTTACACTTCACAAGTAAAGAGACTATCCGTATTGTCAATACCAAGGTCATCGATTTGTGTAAAACAGGTTCGTGTACGATATGCAAGACACACGAACAGTACCATGGATCAAACTTAACAAAATTTAGACCGACAACTTCCACGAATCAGACTTAGATCAACGAGATGCAAAAACCAATCTTCTACAACTCTCTTCAGTCTACCGAATACATAGGTATGTGTGTGTGTGTGTGTGTGTGTGTGTGTGTATGTGTGTGTGTGTGTGTATGTGTATGTGTATGTGTATGTGTATGTGTGTGTGTGCTTATGTGTGTGTGTGCTTATGTGTGTGTGTGTGTGAGTGTATGTGTGAGTGTGTGTGTATGTGAGCGTGTGTGTGTGTGAGAGAGAGTGTGTGTGTATGTGAGTGTGTGTGTGCGTGAGTGTGTGTATGTGTGTCTGTGTGAGTGTGTGTGAGTGTGTGTGTATGTGAATGTGTGTGTGTGAGTGTGTGTGTGTCTGTGTGAGTGAGTGTGTGTGTATGTGTGTGTGTGAGAGAGTGAGTGTGTGTATGTGTACTAACTACTCCATCGTCGATACACTTCCGGGAATGTTAGAACTGTAGAGTCAGCCATTACAGTCACATGACTTGAGGTGTGACGGAACTTCTAGCGTAGCTCTCCATGTCTATAAATACGCGGGCACCATCTAACGGGTAACCAATTCACTAGTCGGAACTTATACTTAGACTGACGAGTTCCAAGAGTCATTCCGTTCTTTACATTTGAGCCGTAAACACCTACATCATGAGGTTGTCGCCTATTCTACCAGCTGTCAACAAGTTCACAACATCACAGTTCCAGTACCCAGATTGCAAGAGACATTTCTCATGTAGGGACAGCTGGAAACGGCACAGTGTCCGCAGTTGCTGTGTACCGTCGACAAATGTTACGTCGCCGAATTCACTTGTCTCTGTGCCACCTGCGTCTCTGGCCCCAGCGACAAGCTCGACATTCCTGTCTCCATCTCAAGTGACCATGGAGCATACAAAGAAGATGGCGCTGATTGATCCCCGTATTTTGGAAAAATTCAACCGCAGCGTCCTTCTCCGGCTAATCCTATCGAAAGTGTTTTGCAACGACTCGACAATGAAATGCTAGACATATTAGAACGAAGCGGTATACACGAGAGGGAAAAAGTTGTGTTGTATAACCAGGTATTGAGTCGGTACAACGACCTTTCCGACAAACGTATGCACGAACCCATACGTGTGAGCATCGAAAAAATTCCCAGTGAAGAGAAAAACAAAGCAACATGCTAACGAAAATGAAATCATCGAAAAGGAGAGCATCGAAAATGAAATCATTGACAGTGTTCCAAAAACTATGAAGCAGAAAGCACGACGACTCTTAGATAAAAATGAAAGGTGTCGTTAGTTGGAACGATCGTGGTGAGATGATGTACAGAAACAAGGCGGTTCCCGGAAGTAATATCGTGGACCTTGTGAATGACGTGTTGAGAAAACGGAAGTCGTTTGAACCAGTGGGATGGGAAACCTTCGCTCGTGGTCTCAAGGATGTCAACACGCCAATGGATTTAGTTGGGAACTCAAATCGTTGGCTTTACATGCAGACAGTGTCAGTGGATGACGATAACATTGATGACGACATGTCAAAGGAAACCAGCATTCCATTCGACAGCGATCGTCATCAGAATCTTAGACGACCTTCATCGTCGCGGCGTGCAGCTCATTCGGCGACACCTTTGCAAATCACATGTTGGGAACCTTATTAGCATCACCGATTTGGAATCTACAGGAACAGTGTGCAAGAGACATCATGCCGGGAATATTCTGTCCATTATTTATCAGAAATATATGAAATGACAAATAAAATCATGTTGATGCTATGGACGAGTGTTTTTGTTTGTTTAGTTTTTATTATTGTCAAGGCACTCCTGACTGTTCCCATTTAAGTGACAACAATTATTTTGTCAATGTGTCACTGTGGTTGGCGTTCTATTAGGATAATTTACTACAGCCCGTCGGTCCGGCGACGATGCAGGTAAACGGATGAACTAACCTCGTGTCCATACTTTACGCAAATGATGAAAGGGACTGGGATGCATGGTACTTATACTACTTATACTATGGACAAAATGACACAAGTTAAGGTTTGCACATTTTATTCACAATCGTATTTACATGTCACCTTCAAGTGCAAATCTTAGACTAGCCACTTACATGAATCAAATTTAGATCAACGAGTTGCAAGAACCAAACTTAGACATTGTTAGCATATACATGCGTGTGATATCATACACGAAACTGTATTTTATTAACTGAAGACAAGTGCTTGATGTGACATGACTTACGGGTGAATTAACACCGCGGCAGAGGTCGTGAGCTTACAGGTCATTACGACCATGCCATTGGCTCGTATGGATCGACTTACAGGTGAATTAACACCGCGGCAGAGGTCTTGAGCTTACGGGTGTCTGACCACCGCGCCCATAGGCTCGAACGATGATGACGATGATGATACTTGCTTGTTAATGAAACACGGTATATGCATGATATTTCAACCATGCCATCGGTCCTATGATAACAACCTAGTTGTCAACAGCGAAACAGTAGCGAAAGTAAACATAGTGCCGAAACACACACCTTATCTTAATTGTTTAAACTAATCAAATATACGACAATCGTTTGCTAATAGATCAGTGCCGAAACCGTTCACGAAAGCCTTCAACGAAAAGCCACGACAGTGATACATGATATAAGCGACACAGTATTGATCGCAAACGTTAGACATAGTATTTTGAAGTCTCTTGGAATTATGAGTCCGTTCTACACAATGTTTATTCATGAATCTACGGAACTCGACTATTCAGGTACAGCGCTATACAATGTTCGCCTGGTCACGAGTGTTACGTTCAGGTAAGTAGACGTAGAAAGTGTCACTATTATAAAATCGTGTAAACCTTAACTAAATACAAATTGATTTCATATGATACACAAATTGTATTCAGACACCCAAGAGAAAGTGTCACTGTGAATTATATCACATATATTCTTGTTGTCAGACACCCAAGAGTAATTGTCACTATTATAAAATCTTGTAAACCTTAACAACTATATACAAATCGACTCCGTATGTTACACAGTCACTGTTAGACAGTATGCTACACTCTGTGTTTATTTATTTTATGACACGACTTCTGCAGCGATTGAAGTATACAATATACTTCGTATATATTTCACCAGTGTCCTACTTAAAAATATAAATCACATGATGATGATGATGCAACAATGAGGTGTGTGTATCAATACACACTTTAACAATTGACAAGATAGGTGTCGATAAACACAATAGTTCATCACGGCTATATTAAGACCGGCTAATAAATGTGAAATGTACACTCTTTAATAATCGACAAGTAGGAGTCAGTGGTCGATAAACATCATACCTGATCACGGTTACACCAAGACTGAATGTTACACCAAGACTAAATGTTACACCAAGATTGAATGTTACAACAATACCGAATGATACACGGGGAGGGTAGCTCACGAGAAGATTTACTGGCGTGTCTGTTATACCAGACACGGAGAGGTAGAGATTCCATCGGCTTGTACTGGTCGTTTGGAATAAAAATAAGTTAGTGCAGAACGTTCTTGAATGTAAGTAAAAACTGAAGCATTCTTCACACGAAACCCTCGATTGTTTCCAATACCACTCTCCTTGGTTTTCAGTACTTTAAAAAATGTGCCTTTGTCAATTTCGTTGTGTCTCTTATTTAGACCTTTCGTGCTGAATTTATCCGTATCACCAAAACAATAATATGTTTTGCTGCACAACCCGATAAAACCTCTACCTTCATACTCTATTTTGAACAGGCCAGGTGTCCTTTTGTCGTGACGCGCACGCGCAATACAACACGAAGGCACCAATTATGTTCCTTCCATCCGACAAGTGACATAATCGGACGCGTGCGCGTCACAAGAAACAGCAGGAAACCACCGGGACAAGTTTGTAAAGTATTCTTGTCGTTTATCAGTGGTAACACAATCGTCTAAACAAGAAAAAGCTAGACTTAAATACGCGGTATCCGTATCCATTTCGCAATATTGGAAGAGAGGGCGCTCTACGTAATAATCTATGAAATCATAATAAAATTCCAGCATTCTCAACTTTGCATACTGGTAAACCATGAAACCAATTTGAAGAGGGAGATCGTATTTAATGGATTTCTTGTTCATTGTTAATTGGTACACGGATTCCGTAATTGGGTGTAGCTGGCGAAAACGATGACTGTTAATTCCTTGGCTGTTACAAAATATAATATTTCTGTAGAAGTCCTTATTAGTGATACATTTTCCATAGCCACTATTCCCAAGAAGTTTCATCGTATCGCTAATGATGGCCTTGTCCGGGTGCACGTCATCTTCGCGGCGTGCATTCGAGACGGTATTGGCGAAATGTTTGAAACACGGACTAGGTTCGTATTCTAAAACTTGATAAACGTGAGATACGACCAGTCCGTGTTTCAAATACCATTTTAACAAAGGTGTACCTAAAAGAATTTGTTTACCAAAATACGAAGCCACCAGGGTACGCGGAGGAGTAGACAATATATTGTGCTCTTCAGCGTAAGCTCGCATATAGGGGCCGATATCGTCACGGGTAATGTCAATGTTTTTGAAAATGGGTTGCATTTCACCAAAATAATCTTTAAGATGATCTGGAACAAAAATGTCGCATTCTACCATGCCAAATAGCCGACCTTCAACTAATTTTTGTAAAACTTTATCTTGGGTCATTTCCCACTTCAAGTTACGGTGAGGAAATTTTGAATTTAGAAAATTTCTTACTTCGGAATTTTTCCGAATTTCTTTCCATTGACATTCCCACATTTCGACAACCTCGGCATATTTACCCAAATACGTAGTATTCTTTTTAGTTTCTGATAGGAGATCGGCCATAGACTTCCCATTGATAGAGTTGGTGTGCTCCACGTTACAAGGGCAACTGTGAAAATAGCAACCGTGAAATTGATAAATGGTGCGAGTCTGGGCTCACCATCCGTCAACGGGAAGTCTACGATACCCAATGCATTTCTCTTCTCCGTTAAATTGATGCCTTATCGTTGTATTCTTCTCGTGAGCTACCCATTCTAGCCATTCAAGAGCCCCTTTTCCGTAAACACGTGACGTTTTAGGTCTAAAATTATTTTCTCGACTACGAAGCGTATAACATCCGGTGGGCATATCTTGTGAAAGAGCCCAAAGATATAATGCATTCGCGTCGTAGCCGACAATGGAACGACAGGGGCGAGCTGAGTCGCCCCTTTCCGATTCACGAAGCCGTGTAACGTCGACTTCGTTATGGCGGAAGGATGACGTCCTCGCGGAAAGGTTGTCAATGACCTTTTCATGGATTGCCAGGTCCATGGAGTACCGTAATTTGTAAGGAACAGGAAATTATGAGTGCATGTATGAGTTATATGCGGTCCTTTGCAATTAAGGACCAATGGCAGTAGGATGACGTCCTCACGGAAAGGTTGTCTATGACCTTTTCATGGATTGCCAGGTCCATGGAGTACCGTAATTTGTAAGGAACGGGAAAGAAATAATAATAGCGGATTGCGAACATATGTGGGTGTTAAGTTGTATTCACTTAGAACGCTGTAGTTTGAGGTATTTACCTGCATGGGGAGCAATTGCATTGTCTGGTTGCCAAGCCGTTGGCAAGGAAACCCTAGCTGTCGTGGCGTCATATAAGAGGACTCCACTCCAGGGTCCTGTTCAGAAATAACGGGGTCCTCCACCGCGTCTAGGCTAGAGGGCGGGCCGCGGGTGCTCCCGAGTAACCTCAATTTATTTCGATACAACAAGATTATAATGTAAATCAACACGGCCGTCAGTGCTATCACAATGAGAGTTACGGCCCACGAAACGTGACCGGAATAAGAACCCCATGCAATGAAGTCATTATCCTCAGATGGTAACGTGTCTAATTGTATATTGTGAATTTCATCTAATGCTTTCCATACCGGGCTAGCTAATTGTTTCAGTATTATGTTATGAGGGATACGTTTAAGAAGAGCCTTGGAAGGTACTGTTATTACAGAAACATCCACCATTACCGTCCAACTAAACTGAACTATGCTGGAGATTGTCCACCCCTTTGCTGTAATGTGACAACCTTTGTTCAAACGCAAAGCAGAAGCACCGTTGATCAGGCGGATGCGTCGCTCCGGATCGCCAGAACAAAACAAGGAAACTGTCTCACCGACAGATAGAATAATAAAGGTGCCCGGCATTAGTTCAATAATTTGTGTTTCATCGTTGAGAGCTTTAGTGATTGTCTTACGTAGATCTGGCTCGCCTGTCAGTATACCTCGTGGGCATTTAAAACGAGTTCTATCGTAAACTGCCCCAGCTGTACAAATCATAGGACGACTACCCTGACAAGCGGTGGGTTTGAACATGCCACCCGTTAGTGTATGTATTGCGATATCTGCGGTTACTTGGATTTGTGCAATAAATTTTCCCGAATGATGTGGGATTGGCCATGTTGAGATATGATAGCGGTTGTAGGGAATGTTATCTGTCAAAGGAAGTTTGACACGGAACAACAATTCATGTTCTGTACGTAGTATTGACGATATATGCGTTAGTTCACGTTTGCTCAAGAGTTCTTCCGTTAGGAACCCTAATTCTAGTGATGCTTTCTGTCTATGGAACCTGGCAATTTGCCGTAACCAATTATCATGAGCAGCTTCCATAGCATTTAATACTTGTTCTACTCGTAATTTGGCATTTACAAGTTGTAACAACTTGTTCCGCTGTTGCCAAAGATTTGCCATGTGACGGACCTCGTGTGCTACCGTTTCAACGTATTTCTGCAAAGAATTGATATGTTTACGATTCTGCACTACCTCATCGTGAGTTTGATTTACAACAGACAACATTTGATTTACTGCATGAACCACGCGTCTGTCCTTTGTCTGTAACAGTTCGATTTGTCGTCGGCATTCAATTACGTCGTCGTCAGTCGCAGTTCCAAATAGTGATTTACTCAAAGCACCAACAATGTTCAATACTCCTCGCCTGGTCCTGTGCACAACAGATTCGTCGAGGAACATTGTATCCTCAATGTCGGTAATTCGAATATTCCACGCGTCGGTCGTCGCATTGTCCATATTGTGGAAAGAATTCAAGTTCGAAATGACAGTCCGAAATCGGTCGAGTTTGGCACGTAGTCCGGGTATTTCAGTCGGTGTAGCTATAGTGATCAGTATCACCCAAGTCGCTACATGATTGCGTGTCGGTTCACCACCGGTAACTAGTATACCATCCGGTAGTAAATGTGGTTCATTCAGTGGTATGTTCGTTGTGTTGTAATAATTTGCTCTCACCAAGATTACGCTCGTGTAAAGCAGTAAACAAATTCTATATGGTCCCATCGTGCACGTTTCTGATACGTGTCCGTGGGTTCCCTGGCGTGTCGTTTTCTGAAGTTCGAAACGATTGGGTCGACTTCAATGTCACTGTCCGCTCGGGACTCTAAGTCTGTCGCTTCTAAAGCTCGCGCAGTTAACCGTCTGTGACGTGACGAGCGTCGGGTCGGTAAGTGGCGCATGTCGGCGCCGTCTGTCTGTCTGTCAACCGTCTGTGTCACTGTCTGTTGCGTGGGGGGCGTGGTTACTGTGTCGCCCTCATCACGTGAGTGACTAGTGGTACATCGCCGCCTTTTGTGGGCGGTCCGCTGCTTTACATTTTCCGATTGGCCTGATGGGCATGACGGAGTAGTAAACCTATCACTGTCATTAGTGACGCCTGTGGTAATTTGATGCTCAATTTTAGGCCGTGTCCGAACAGGCCTTTGTTTGCGGCGAGGCCTGGGATTACAAGAATCCCAAGTCTGTGCCGGATCGACAAGTCTACACTTTTCGATATTCAACACTTTCACTTTACCTGTTTGTTGGTGATATAGATACACTACTGGACCATTAACGCGAGTCACGATGAACATTGGATCCCAATTAGATGTGAATGTCAACTTCTCCTCCGTCTTAATTACCACATGATCACCTGGGGAGATTTGTTTACTATTTGCCTTAGCTTTGGAGTCGTTGTCGATTATACTCGCGACTTTCTTCTGTCATAGCTTTAGCTATCTGAAGTGCTGCTGCCAAATCATCTAGCCTATTTCCAAACTCGTGGGGATTCTTAGCACTGAGTGTTTTCTCTAACGGCAAGCGGATACGCCGACCCGTCATTAAGAAATGAGGGGTAAAGGTTGTCGTTGTTGAAATACTTGCTCTATGGACTAACAAGACGTCATTTAAAACTGTCTCCCAGCGGGAAAGACAGTTATTGACTGCTTTTGAAATCATTTCTTTGAGGACCCTGAGTTGTCGTCCGGTGTTCGATCGCAATTTGCTGAAGGTATGTTTCAAAAGCTGTTGCTGTAAATTCCGTTCCTCGGTCCGTGATCAAAATCTGGGGAACGCCATGACGTGTTATGAAATAAGTGCTGAAAGCATGCCAAACGCTGTCGTTATATTTGGAAGGAATGGGATATGCTTCCACCCATCCTGAACAATGATCAATTATTGTTAGAATGTACTTATTGCCGTTCGGGGAATCTACAAATGGTCCTATTAAATCTGCTGCAGCGATTTGAATAGGGTAAGGCGCGATAGGCATTTCGCCCATGGGGAATCGTTGGAATTTACGATTATGGAGCAAGCACGTGGCGCATTGGCTTAGTTGTCGTTGGACATCTTTACGCAAACCTTTCCATACATACGCCTCGGTTATACGTTGTACACATTTCCATAACGCCAAATGACCTAGTTCTTTATGATTGCGATCGATGACCGCTTTGCGATAAGCCACAGGTAAGACTAAGCGTGGATAGATAGGTGCCCGTGTGTGTGTGGGGGGGGGCGCTAGACTGTACAAAACGCCATTGATAATTTCATAACTGTCATCCTCATCCGAGTTAGCTAGAGTCCATAAATCAGGGAATTCAGAACGTTGTGCCTGAGCGATTTCTTGTAAATCTAGCCCTGCATGAATCCAAGGTAAGGTTTCGATAATATTGTCATCCTGAACAGACTCTAAGTCAAAGTCGTCACATGTGTCAACAACAACAAGCGGTGGCCCTTCAGTGGATCGTATGCGGGATAAAATATCCGCGCGAATGTTTCGTTTCCCGGAAATGTAATGGATTTTCGCACCGTACTGTGCGAGCAAGACTCCCCATCTCTGAATCTTTGTGTTGGCCATTGATTTGGAAAATAAACTGAGAATGGGTTTGTGGTCGGTATAGACGTTAATACTGGCTCCAAAAATGTAAGTTCTTAATTTTTCGAGACAGTACACTACGGCATATGCTTCCTTTTCAATTGTGGCCCACTTCCGCTGCGTTGGTGACTAGGTGTGAGAGACATATTGGATTACTTTCTCAATCCCATCGGAGGATTCCTGCACTAAGATACCCCCTACTGCATAATCACAAGCATCAGTGTACAGTTTGTAACCTCGATTAAAATCAGGGGTTGCCATCACATTTGAGGACGTTAAGAGGTGTTTTAGTTCGTCAAAGGCGGTCTGTCGTTCGTCAGTCCATTTAAATCGTACATGTTTGCGCGTCAACTGAATGAGTGGTTCAGCAATCTTGGCATAGTTTGGTAAGCAAGTTCGATAGTAATTTGTCATACCAAGCAAAGAACGTACCTCTTTAATTGTAGTGGACGTCGGTAAGTTTGATATAGCTGTCACTTTTTCCGGGTCTGTCTGAATACCAACACTGTTAAGAACATATCCTAACAATTTCACTTCAGGGAGACCAAATGCACACTTCGTGGGTTTCAATTTCAAACCCACCTTCCGGAGTTTATCGAAAACGAGTTGAAGGTGTCGCAAGTGGTCCTCTTCGTTCTTGCTGAACACCAAAATGTCATCAATACACACGAAAACACATACACCAATCAAGTCTGCCAAGGTCTTATTCATTTCTTGTTGAAAGAAATTTAGAGCTGTCTTGAGTCCAAAAGGAACTTTAGTAAATTCGTAATGACCCGCATGGCATCGAAATGCAGTTTTGTGGATGTCAGCTTCAGCCACTCGCATCTGGTGATAACCAGCTTTAAGATCTAGAGTCGAATAAATGGCACTGCCGCCCACCAAATCAAAGATATCTTGGATGATCGGAAGAGGAAAAGCGGATGATTCTGTTACAGCATTAAGCTTACGATAATCTACGCAAAATCGTGTTTCACCATCTTTCTTGGGAACTAACAATACGGGGCTGGCATAGGACGAATTACTGGGACGAATGATGTCATCTGCCAACATTTCAGCGATTAAGTGGTCAACCTTTTGGCGTTTAGTCAATGGCATTCTGTACGCTTTTTGACAAATTGGGGGTCCTGTCGTTTTGATGTGTAATTTGCCCATGCTGTAACAACCATTCTTTTCCCCTTTCGCTGCAAATACATCTGCATTACGCTGTACTACCTGATCGATGCTAGTGCTTTCAGTCTCTGGAGAAATAGGTCCTACACTATCGTAACCGGGAGTGTTGTGTTGCCGTAATGGCCAATTGCCATAATACCATGTTAGTACATTCGACTTCAAATCAATTACTCCGTTACCATCTCGCAAGGAACTATTCCCTAGTATCATTTCATGGGGAATGTTACGACAAATTACTATATCGAGTGGCGATTTAACACCAGCCACTGTAATTTGAGTTTGACCATCGACTTGGAGAGATACTCCACCCAATCCTTTTAACGGAACTGACTTATGTAGCACATTGCTACGATGGGTTTTGTTAACGACCATATTGAAAACGTCACGTCTCAGAAGAGTACAAGTTGCCACGGTATCGACCAAAGCCGTTACCAAAATACCGGATATTACTAGATTAACAGTGGGGCGTTGATTACCTGATAAGCCGTTTACTTCCAAGACGTGGGGCCGTTTCCCTGTCGCTGCTGGTGGCGATACCTGTCGGAGCGTTGCGGACACTGTGCGGCGAAGTGGCCGTGTCGTCGGCAGGCGTAACACTCCGGCGGGCGTCGTTGTTGCGATCCCCGGAGAAAGGATGGTCGGGGTGCTGCCGTACATGCGCCACGCTGATCATAGGCCGGACGTCGAACGCTGGGTGGCCGTGGGTCTCCGGAAGGCCGTGCCGATCGCTGGGGGATCGGGTACCGGTCGGTAGCATAACGCGGGTCGCCGTAATCGTGGGCCAGGTGTCGTACGTTACCTGAGCGCGTCATCACGGGTCCGGAAGTGCCGCGTGGTGGTCTGTCGGCGATCGAGTGGTTGCCTCGCGCCTCGATTTTGGCTACTTTAGTCGCCGAACGTTGCATGGATGTCGTTAAAGAGTCTACCATGCGCAACATCTCCGTTTGATCTTCAGGTTCGGTTGTCCCAATTTCCATGGGCGATTCCTGACATGTCGGACTCCCCAAACGAGAGTACGCGTCTTGGCGGGAACAGGCACGTGTTACTACCGTTACGGCTTTTTCTAATGTGGCCGGATCACCTTCAATTGGTTTAGCTGCTAACCCGTTTGACGAAAGTCCCCTAGCGAATGATTTAACCAGTAATCTTTCCTGGTCTACATTACGTTGGTTGATGGGGTAAGCCATATCTGCCACTTCGCGGAACCGTCGAACATATTGTTGAGTCGGTTCAAATGCTTTTTGTCCCAATTTATCGAGTTCGTCTTTAAGAATGGCACTCTCATCAATGTTCAGAAACTGTGCTGCTAAATGGTCACTCAAATCACCCCATACAATTGCTGCTCGAGTGATTTGATTTGCTGCCATCTGCGTTTCAATACATCGTTCTAATTCGAAACGAAACGGACCGGTTACAGTTTTGGATGCAATTTCGATGATGGCAGTCACACCCACTTGATTAAATGCAAGGGTGACTTCTCGAATCCAATTTCGTACAGCTAACGTGGAAGAACCGTCACACATCTGTGTTTGTCTGATAAGATCACGAATTTGTTCACGGTTACTTATTGCTTCGCGTCGATTGACCTCTTGTTGAGCCAAGCCCAAGGTGAAATTTTTAAATTGCTGTTGATCCATTTTGAAGATTTAAAATTGGTCCAAACACATATTGTTGTGTATTTAAAACTACGTGTTGATGCGTAATTACTATTGTTTTGTATCGGCGTAATGATACACAATTGGATACTATAAAAAGTAGTTCCTGTTCCGCCATCTTATGGTTATGTCGTGTTTTGTAAATATATAGTGTATTTAGACGAAATACGCTACACTGGCGACGAGGATGACTCAAAGAACTCGTCAATCCATTTGCACAGGTCGGTAGAAGAAAAACGATGAACTGTCACGCTGGTACAAGTGTGCGTTGACTTGTGTCGAACTTTGAAGCGCTCGGAACTCCGATAAAAACGTGTTACCGTATTCGCTGCAATGGCCGCCCCCATTGGCAAAATTGTAACTTTCGACAGCTCGGTAGAATCGTGGCCAGCTTACTATGAACGGTTAGAACAATATTTTCTGGCGAATGACGTTCCAGATGTGAAACAAGTGCCGGCTTTGCTGAGTCTTATAGGAGGAAAGACGTACAGTCTGCTGAGAGATTTGTGTGCGCCGGATAAACCTGCCACGAAAACATTCGCTCAGTTAACGGCGATACTTAGTCAACATCTGTCACCTAAGCCTCTAGTGATTGCAGAAAGGTTTCGTTTCTACAAGAAGGACCAATACGAGGGAGAAAGTGTTGCGCAATATGTTGCACAAATTAGAAAACTCAGAACATTGTGAATTTGGAGAACATTTGGGAGATTCCCTGCGAGACCGATTTGTGTGTGGCCTGATAAACGAACATATACAAAAGAGATTGTTGTCAGAAATAACACTGACGTTTGAGCGTGCGGTGGAGATTTCAGTGGCCATGGAAACAGCTACAAGGGATGCTGCTGAACTGGGGCAGTACAGAAATGGGACGGCTGTACACAAAGTCCATGTCAAGCTAAAAAGAGGACAATATAGTAAACCATGTTATAGATGTGCACGGTCGGGCCACACCCCGGAAGATTGCAAATTCAAAGAGGCACAGTGTCATAAATGGAAAAAGAAAGGACATATCAAGCCAGCGTGCCGTGCCAATACACATGGAAACCAACGTTGCCAGGGTAACGATGCATCGCTTGGTAGTACTGGTGGTAAACACACAGGTTCCCAACATGTACACGTGATTGAAGATGTATATGACAGTGATGCTGAGAATGTAGCTGCTCTGGAAATACATACCATGGACCGATCGCCTGATACCAGGATTATTCGGGTAAATCCTAAAATAAATGGTAAACCATTACAAATGGAACTCGATACAGGCTCGGCAGTGTCGGTGATAAACAAGCAACGGTTTGATGAGTATTTTCCCGAAGTAAAGACACAACACACTTCGGTGGTCTTAAAGACCTATTCTGGCGAAGAAATTGCTCCACTCGGCATGGTATATGTCGATGTAGAGTACAATGGACAGCAACAAAACTTGCCATTATATGTGGTCAGAAATGGAGGACCAGCATTGTTTGGGCGCCAGGTTTTAACAGGATTAAGCTAGACTAGAAGTCCATCAAACACATCACTGCAACGAAGCATACAGGGAGTATGCAGGAACAACTGGATGCACTTAAATTGGAGTTTAAGGAAGTCTTTCAAGCCGGACTTGGAGCCATCCAAGGACCCAAGGCGAAACTCCATCTCAAGGAGGGGGCAACTCCAAAATTCCACAAGGCCAGACAAGTACTCTATTCACTACGCCCGAAAGTTGAAGCAGAACTTGAGAAACTTGAGAAAGAAGGAATCATCACAAAAGTTGATTGGAGTGAATGGGCAAGTCCAATCGTGCCTGTACCTAAGTCAAACGGATCGGTAAGAATATGCGGTGATTTCAAGGTCACCATAAATCCGGAACTGAAAGTGGATCACTATCCGTTACCCCGGATTGAAGATGTCTTCGCAAATCTCAGTGCAGGTGAGAAATTCACAAAGATTGATTTACGTCAAGCTTACCTGCAACTCGAAATGGAGGAGGAGTCAAAGAAGTATCTGACTATCAACACGCACAAAGGACTGTTTCAGTACAACCGACTGTTATTTGGCGTCGCATCTGCACCTGCAATCTGACAAAGAACAATTGACCAGATACTAAAGGACATTCCAGGAACACAAGTTATTATGGATGACATCATCATTACTGGGAAGACTGACCAGGAGCACCTAGCGAATGTGCGCCGAGTCCTCGAGCGTCTACGCGATTACAATTTCAGGCCTGAAATAACGAAATGTGAATTCTTCAAGGACGAAATCACATACTGCGGACACAGAATCGACAAAGAGGGACTCCACAAAATGCCTGAGAAGATCGACGCTGTAGTCAATGCGCCCAGACCGGAGAATGTAGCTCAGCTGAGGGCATACTTAGGCCTGCTTAACTACTATCACCGGTTTCTGCCAAATCTGTCCACAGTAGTATGGCCACTAAACCAGATGTTGGAGAAAGGCAGGAAATGGCGATGGACTGTATAGTGCGAGAAGGCGTTTTCGGAAACAAAGCACATGATAAGCTCCGATCAAGTGTTGACACACTACGACCCCCAGTTGCCAATAAAGTTGGAATGTGACGCATCAGCTTACGGAATTGGCGCAGTCTTGTCTCAAACAATGGCAGATGGAACTGACAGACCAGTCGGATTCGTATCACGTTCACTGACATCGGCAGAACGTAACTATGCCCAAATTGACAAGGAAGCACTTGCGTTGATTTGGGGAGTGAAAAAATTCCACTCATATCTATATGGTCGCCGCTTCACATTAGTGACGGATCATCAGCCTTTGCTATCAATTCTCAGTCCAAGCAAGGGAGTACCGACGATGACATCTGCAAGACTTCAGCGCTACGCATTGTTCTTGTCTGGAATGGACTATGAAATAAAGTTTCGGAATACTTCCAGTCATGCGAACGCTGATGCGTTATCACGCCTTCCTATAAAGGAAACCTACGACCAGGATGAAGAGGTCATTGATCCTGTGGAAGCCTTCCACATGTCTCAGGTGGACGCAGTTCCAGTTTCTAGTGCTCAAGTGAGACTTGAAACCCAAAATGACCAAGTTCTGGCGAAAGTATATATAACATGGACGGTTGGGCCTACACAGGTGACAAGGAAATCGCTCCTTACTACACGCGACGGAAAGAACTTTCCCCGTCAGAAGGATGTCTGATGTGGGGAATCAGAGTGATAATACCATTGAAACTTCGCCCGCAGGTTCTACACTTCCTACACGAAAGACATTTGGGAGTAGTCAAAATGAAATCCTTGACCAGAAGTCATGTTTGGTGGCCAGGAATTGACCATGATCTTGAACAGATGGCAAAAGGGTGCCCAGGCTGTCAACATGTACAGAAGATGCCCACACAAGCACCATTACACCCTTGGGAATGGCCGACCAAGCCATGGCAACGTGTGCATGTTGATTACGCCGGCCCCTTTCAAGGAACTATGTTTCTCGTCATCATGGATGCACACTCGAAATGGCCCGAGGTGATCAGCACGCAGTCAACAACCGCTACAAAGACCATCGAAATTCTACGAAGTGTATTCGTTCGTAACGGTCTGCCCGAAATTTTGGTTAGTGACAATGGGCCTCAGTTTACTTCAGATGAGTTTAACAAATTCACCAAAGCCAATGCAATCAAACATCTGAAGTCAGCACCGTATCATCCCGCAACCAACGGATTGGCTGAAAGATTTGTACAAACTTTCAAACAATCTCTTCGTGCGATGAAGTGGGAAGTCGGTTCGGTCGAACAAAAACTTGCAAATTTCCTGATGGCGTACAGGAATACTCCCCACGCAACGACAAATGAAACGCCAGCTAAGTTGTTCTACGGAAGAAACCTTCGCACTGGACTGGACGCGCTGAAACCAGACTTACGCCGCGACATTGCTGCTAAAAAGATGTCACAAACAATTCGTTCAACGGTTCAACATCGTGAACTCGCAGTAGGACAATCCGTAGCATTGCGCGACTATCGTGGGAACGACAAATGGGTTTCCGGTACAATCGTGTTGCGTACTAGTCCGGTGTCATACCAGGTCGAGATAACACCAGGTGTCGTCTTGCGACGACACATTGAACAAATTTGTGATGCCGAGTCTACAATCAAGTCTCCGATTCCAGTCCCGGAAGCCGTGGTTGTGTTTCCCAGTGGTGATCCTTCGCCATCCGTTCTCACTGAAGAAGAGAAGAAATGTGACTCAACACCACAACCCAGCGAAACACGTGTGAAACCATCCACTTCAATGTCTTCGCCCGTGAGAGAAAAACGTTATCCTTCGCGAATGCGCAAGGCACCGCAGAAGCTGCATTTATAAGTTGTGACTCGGAGTACACGTAACTGTTGAAGTTTTGAGACTTCTTGTTAATTGAGATAATTCGAAGACTTGCTTTAATTTAATATCCATTACCTTTTAATTGTACTCGGACTCAATGAGAGTGAACAGATACCAAGTGAAACATTACTTGTTACTAACATTCACAGTAATGACGCTGACTAACACAGAACTAGGACAGTAATTGTACTAGATCATGACTACTGTTATTTTTCTAGAACGGACAAAGTTATTTTTCCTTGCTGTTAGAACTTTGCTATGTTTGCTTCAAAATGTGAAATATAACAGTATCATATCTCCAATAGGGATTACTAAACTAATTGGGGAGGAAATGTTGTGTATTTAGAACTACGTGTTGATGCGTAATTGCTATTGTTTTGTATCGGCGTAATGATCCATAATTGGATACTATAAAAAGTAGTTCCTGTTCCGCTATCTTACGGTTATGTCGTGTTTTGTAAATATATAGTGTATTTAGACGAAATACGCTACACAGATAATTCATGGGAAACGTTCAAATGGTATTCATACGAATCGGTCGAAGTGTGCAAATGTTCGACATTTCATAGCAATTAATGTTGCATTCAGGGAAGATCGACAGTTCATAACTCGACAGCATTGTGCCTGTTGTTGTTATATCGATAACAAAGTCAAATTGTACTCACAGTACGAGGCAAGGCCCTGTAGTAGCATTCATTGGCAGTTTCTTGTTTCAATCCGTGTGTAGAAGATTCGAAGGCGCGCTCGCCAGTGTAAAGTCTGGATCCTCTCATGGGCTGCATGCGTCTTGGGGTCCGACCTCACAGGAGAAGGTGTGTGTGGTGTGAGTTTAGTTTACGCTCGCCAGAATCGGACTTAATGTACACCCCCGATTCTAGGTGTCTGTATGAGTAGTCGATAATTGGAAACGCTAGATTCCAGTTTCATACCGAATTTATTCACGGATATTATAGAACACTTAACGTACACATCGTCGATATAATGTAAATTCTGCCTTAACTCATCAACTAAGTGAAATCAAGACTCTGGATTTGGCCGCACTACATACCCGCTTCCTCCAGAGCATCTACGTGTAAAATGTAAAAAGTCTGCCGGTAATTTTAAGAGAAACATAGTATGGGCAAACAGTCCCATATTAAAGCTGTAATTTAGATTCTAATGAAATGCCAGAGACATCTTCGACCGTCCCTGTGGAGAGTTTTGCGTACTTCACTTATTAAGGCTTCCGTCTCTGCAAGGACGTCAGTATAACCTAACCACGTTCTGCCTGTCAATCCGGCAGGATGAGCGTTTTCTTTCAATCTACAGAATGTGAATTATAGTGTACCCTCTATTGAATTTCTTTGTTCCACACTGCGACTTCCACAAAGCAAAATAAATGATAATCGATCCGTGGTAGAGAATACCGGTTGAATTAATGGTACACACCTGCAGGATACGAACCGTCCTGCATACCTTGCTTATACAATTCTGGATTAATGTTGTCCCGCCCCTGATTTATGTTGCCGGGGCGCCGAGCTGTGTCAATACTGTTCTTATACAATTTACACATTTCTAATTATCCAGTGCATTCCGAATCTCGGCTGCGTCCACTCTGTTTAGAACTGGCTAACTTATTTCTAACGATTCTGTTTACACACTGCATATTGTCCATCTAATTTATATGATGCAGGTGGTTTCTTACAACGTGGTAATGTGTCAAACATAAATTTCAAGGTTAGACCGGGAACGCTAATACCATCTTTAAACATATCAATGTGGCGCAATTAGTAAAGAGAGAACTGTTTTTTTTTATAGCTTCTAGGAAAGGAACGACATCTTTATTGTTGTACCAAATAAGAAAATCACGAAAAGTTTTCATATCGTGATAGCGCCAAATTTGTTCGCAGTACGCGTAATTTTCGTCAGAAATATCTTCGTTTTTCAAATCGCTGTGAAAATCTTCCTTTGGAGGAAGGGATTCACAGTCGAGTTTACTTAACGAAGTAACCCACTCATAGGGAAAGTATCCTTTAGTTTGTACACATCCGTAAGCTTTCAGAAATTTATCGTAACTAAAACCGGGGGCTAAATAATTTATGATGTCCAAAAATTTCAAAGTCGCTGTTTTTAAACACATCAAATTAGTATGACGCATTACCACGAACATGAAGTTTTTAGTTTTTTTCTTTGTTGTGTCGTCCGTCTCGTCACCTACGTCGGTTGTCAGGAAGTGTCCCGTGATATATTTTGTTATGATGTTAAAATCGTATTTTCTAGAATTAACGCCAATGACGGGTAGTTCTTCAAGAAATCCGTGTAGCATACCAATTAATTTTGAAATTTGTTCTTCTGGGATAATAAGTAAAGGTGACCCGTCATCTAGAATTTCGTTTAAGTCAGGTTCGAGCATTCTAGCCTCTGGTGATTGAATATCTTTTAGTTGTTGGTTTAATTCATCAAAAACAAGAGTTACACAATATATTATACTTGTAGTGTTACAGATTCTTTGTGAGGTCGTACATGTAAACGGGTCCAAATGAATGAACTATATGCCTACGAACAATATTATTTGTAAGTTTACAACTTCATATTTACGCCTTCCCAAACACGTTTTTTTTCGTTTCATTATGCCATTTCATACAATTATCACCATCGTGAATAGCACGAATGACATGATTTTGACCAATGACTTGTTTTGATTTGCTTGCTGTATAATATGTTTCAACCAATATTCAATAAATATATTAAAGGAATTTAAATTACTGCCGAATATACCAAAATCTCAGATGTCATCAGACATAGAAGACTCCGGTAATTTGGGCATGTGTGTCGTATACCAAACGAAAAACCCCTGAACGTAGCTTTCATACAAGCTTTTTGTGTATTAGAAGTTTTGTTTTATGAAGCGCAGAATCCAGTCCTAATCACCTTTGTATGCGCTTTATATTTTATCCCCGGCGCACCTATTTCTTCGTACACCTTTATGATAAATAATTATTACTTTGATGACACAAATATCAAATTAATTTGCGAGCGCGCGTACAAGGAAGCGTTATGCAACGAGGCCATAACATATTGTGTTTCCTGTAAACTGTTAAGGATGAAAGCACAATTACTTCATACAATATTAAAATGTTTATTGATGAGTTATGCATTATAACATCGTAATATTTTGTATATTCATAACATTGTAATTGTTAACTCTAACCGTTGCATGCATACTGCCGGACATGACATCGGAAGACGTGGGAATGTTCACTTTTTTAATCCCCTCAAGCGGACTCTTTGTCTTAGCCGATCTAAGGTGTCTCGCTACCTATGCACAGTTCTATAATGGCATCAACTCAACATTTTAACAGGTCTGAATTCTCCACACTGGCACCGCAAGATACGAACATAGTATGTAGATAGTTGATGTAGACCGTCAGACTCTTACTTGAGATTACATGTCCGACGGCTGGGCGACTGCAAAATAAGACAACTTGATACTGACCGTGTATCCAAGTGGAAGGTACGTTATTAAGATATATATTTTAGAAAGAAGTTATTTTGCTTGAAGTCGACCATGAAATGTGATTTTGTTTCAAGAACAAGTTTGGCTCTGCCTAACAGACATGTGCGGCCCGCGAAGCTATTTAATGCGGCTCGCGGATTAACAACATGCATTTGCACGGTGCATCTTCCATGGGAGAAAGAACCAAATGAGATGCTTCGTTGACTCTGCTGAATGTTCGACTCAAGGGACAAGAACATCTAATCAAAGAATTCTTCCAGTTTGTATATTCAAGTTCGTTTCCGCTTTCATGAACAAGTTGTTATTGTGGGAGACAACTGCGGAACGTCAACTGCGAGCAGTACTCGATCAACATGCACTCACGGAAAACGAACCAGCTAGAAACGTCGGACACGTACGCATGCAGCCTTCATTGGGCTGCTAAGATGGGAGTCTGCAGAGCGTTTTACATATATCAGAGCTTGTAGTTGCTCTTATTTTAAAGCCCGTTCCAGATGGTAATCGACTACGACATATACTGTCTATGGACCAGACGCTTTGTAGATGAACTACACCGGACAGTACGCGCTTCTGTGACACTTAAAAAGCGACAGTCGACAAGGTAGACATAGTTCTACAACACACACATGCCGATGGAAGTTTCGTAAACTGTTAAAACACGCCAATTTAATTGCCTGTTTCTGAGGGACTAGGCATGGATGTGAGAAGCAGTAATCAGAGATAAATTTCGTGAAATGCATAACGGGGACGCAGACAACTGACGGACAATTGCTTGACGCACGAAAGCTCGCAGGAACATGCAATGCAAGTCCGCAGTGAGAAATGGGGCACTTCGCGGCGCTGCAACAAACACAGGCATCACACTAGTCAACATTTCAGTTACAATGCCAACAGCTCGGATAACAACATGAATAATGCGTACTTTTAATATTCAACTGATCATTATTATATGTTGATGATCGATAATAATAAATCATTACATATATACACTGAACAAATGTGTATCACTATAACAAAAAGTTTGTATGCTCAACATCCGGCACTAGCGATCGACGCGCAGAATACAATTAGATATGATTATGACGGAAATTAACGAGTTTTGCCGATACAATTACGTATGCAAATTAGTCCGAGGCTTCGAGCAGACGATAGCTCCACGGCACAGAGGCTTTTGGCTTCTAGAAGTTGTTGGAATTTCGTTTAAATTTCAACATTTCGATTACGTAGCTCTTCGTAAGTATATATAACAACATTGACGGGTGTGATGGTGTTATTATTACAACGAATTACACAATATAATGTAGAAATCGGACTACAACTGCGTCGGCAACGCCGACGGGAAGCCAAAAACAAGTCGGGAGGGGGGGGGGGGAAATGAATCAGCAACAAACGACGCCACGTCGCGTGGAGAACGTTATGACTCCATACTGAAAAACATAATTTGTGTATTTTATGCAGTGCCAATGTCAATGAGAGATGACGGAATCGGTTAGTCCAGCTGCCTTGATTAATTACATTGTAATGCAGATCGTCATCGAGTGTTTGCAAATAGGTATCAAATGATGCTGTGGTATGATTTTAATTAATTAACTAAATAATGGTGGCATGTGATGTGTGCAAACAGCTTAATTTAAACAATTAAGTTATGACTATTGACATTTTGAGCCGTGTTTGCCTTGCAGATTATTATACCAGGTATTATTATATATTATAGTTATGCAAGGCTTGCAACAGTCTACTGACAACGATATGTGACACAGGGTACATTTAAATTATGTTTTTTTACTTGTCAATGATACTTTGTAAGAATTATAGTGTCATTCAAATGTTTGTTGTTGATATATTTTAGTGATCATATGCATATAATTTCCTAACATTTTCCTAACAAAGCTTAGCTGGTAATGGCACTGGTGTTTAAACTGTTAATTAAAACTTTAATTACTAGTTTTTTGTGTCATTATGAAACTGTCTTACTATCAACTGTGTGTTCTACTTCTAATCAATAATATACATGACATATGTCACAGTGAAGAAGGTATTAAGTCGCAAAATTGTGAAAATTTATTTTGTATCTTTTTGGATTCCACAGATAAAAAGTTTTAAAATGATACAGGCCTCAATTGTTAAAATATCTTCAATAGTTTTTTATTTATTGATAAATTTGAAGAAAACTTTAAAAGCCAATTCGACAATTTTGTGTGCAAAGTGCCACATCCATAACAGTGGAATTATCTGTATTGTAGAACCATCACAAAATGTGTTTTTTTGTGGAAATAAAAAATATAGTGAAATAAATATTTACCAAATATTTTTTGAGCAGTTACATTTATGTTGACATTAGTACTGTGCATTGTCTTCAGGTTAGCATGTCGGCAGTGGACAAAGCAAGGAAGTTTCTTGAAGTGGGGATGCAGCAGGAACTGTGCAAGATGATGTCCTCAGGTAGCAATTGTTTACTGCAATCCACTACAAATGTTATACACTGCAAGATGAAACACCACCGTTTTTATGAGATAATACTAAAAAACTGAGCATTTTTCATTGGCTATATATAATTGTTGTCATTGTGTTATAGAAATAGTTGTCGTGTCGTGGGTTTTTTTGTATATAATTTGTGTAGATGCAACACAGTGTTCTTGTCCTCAGATGATCGGCTTCTGATTACTACCCTGCCCTGCATGCTTGACAGTCTTAATATAACATAATCTCAATATATTGATGTACAATAGTACACCAAACTGCAGCCATTTAAAAAGAGGTCTGTTATGTTGTACCTAGTATCAGTCGGAGTGGTTATTACTGGCCGGAACTTTGCTGAATTGATTGTCTTGAATGTGGGAAAATTGTGACCGCGCTGAATATCAAAGGGGCTCATATGGTTAAACTAAATGACATCTGCAATATTGTCAGTAATGGCATTTATAATCTGAATGTTTTCTTACAATTTGAACATTCCATGGGTGCAGCTTTCAAATTATAAACACAGCTGTTTCAGGCATATTAATTTGAAGTGCAATGTGATGGCCATGCAGTATACATTCAACATGTTTGTATAATTCTGAGGCTTTGCAGTTACCTATGTGAATCCTTGTGTCAGCTCAATGGAGCTTTCAACGCCTTCACAGTGTCTTCGTCAGTGTTGTAATGTGCTGTTACATGACAGCAGTTTTAAGAATACTGTGGAAAGATTGTAGCCAATGACCCCGTCAATTGCTGTTCGCATCTCTTAAATCTCAATAATTTCAATGATCTTTCTTTGCCAGAAGTTGTTCTCTGGCAAGCACTGTGGCATTGTTGGCCATGATGTCATGACCTTCATTCACTCGGTGTTCCCCTAAGCTGTGAGTGGGCTCTCATGTTCTTGTGTTCTTTGAGTATGGCCCCCAGAGATCTGCATGTTTCACCTGTATATATGTCTGACATCAGTCCAGGCATGGTGGTTCGTATATATCATCCTGCACATGTTGTTATTGGGGATTCTGTTTTGGGGGTCACCACTATCGATCTTGTGGTGTAATAGGGTTTGTGTATGTCAACACTCTATGTTCCTTGAAGATCATGGTCTGTGTTTTTGCACTTCTATCTTTGCAACAATCTTCCCACAATATATTCTTAGAACTGCTGTCATGTGACAATCATCAATGTAGCATGAATGCCAAGAACAGCATATATACAACACTGATGAAATCGAGCTAACACAAAGATTCACACAAGTAACTACAAAACCTCGTCAAATGTGAATCTAAGTAATTTACATGCAGAAAATATTTGTTCTTGCATTAAAGATGTTTAGTGAAAGGAACCCTTTTTATTGCCAAACTGAATTGAATACTGTACAATCTATTCAAATAATGTTTTAACCCTCTCAGTCACTCTGTTCAAGGGCTCTTTTGGTCGCGTTTTTACAGTTTCTGCACAGTTTGTTGTGTCACCTAGCGACCATTGGTGATGTCATGGCAATAAATTTTATTTAATTTGAGTTATTGCCATTTGAACATCACAAATGCTTAAGTAAAACTTGAAGTGGGATTTAATATGTTTTTAAGTCAATGTAAAGATAATAATCTTATCTACATATGTGCCACTGAGTGTACCTGTATTTTATATATTTTTTGAGTTATCACTGTTTGAATATTGCGAATGCTTAATCCTGCAATATATGCACGGCGGTATTTATATCCATAATGATGTCATTAACATCCGACAAATTGGTTGTTTTGTGACCATGTTTGAGCAGGCTTAGTGATGTAAGCTAGCAAACAACAGCCATAATATTTGGCACAGTACTTGACAAGAGCATTATGTTTACGTATACAAAGTTTTAAAGAACTTGAAAAATTCATTTCACTTAGTCTTTAAGAATATGATATTAAAAAATGAGGAAAGGACAGCAGTGTTTTAACCTCAGAGTCCACCCTGTTGACAGGCACATGAAACTGAGTCACATTCACCTGTATGCAATTTTGAAATCATGCTTAAGGAGGCATTTCAGTTGTCAACGCAAAACTCGTCACCCTTATAAAATCTGATCGGAAAATATGATTTTTATTATTTGACATTATAACCAAAAGGGTGCTGACCTCAACACCTCCAGTTAAACTAATTTGGTTTAGTATCGGATGTTAATAATTTGAGGCCACATTTGGCAAATTGATGAGCAGAAATTGCTGTGACGATCTACAGAATTTGAGAACATCAACAAGCTGGAGGTGACACCGTTCATGACTGTCATGCGTATGATCAAGCTGGAGTATGGCGAGACCCGGCCAGAGTTGTACAAGATGCTGGTGACAGTCCTACATGATTACAACCCCATGGGGGGCGCACAGCACAGACACATGGTACGATTCTCCTTTTCTTTCTCGATGTCTGGGGCAAGCAGGCCTTTATGCAGGATCATACACGCACGCATGCACGCACACATACACACAGACTCACGCACAAACTCATGCACGCATGCACGCACGCATGCACGCACGCACACACACAATGAACATATAAATAACAATGAGAGCAAATAATATATGAGCTTTTTTTGCTCCTTAAATTTCCACCCGTCCAAAAAAATTAACTGAACCCATCCAAAAGACGGGTAGATGGGTCTCTAGATAAAGCTATGTGGGTGAGGCTGGTCCTCAAATTCTGTTATCTTTCCCCTACTTGTTCTTGCATTACTGTCTCCACCAACCATCTCCACATTATTTCGCTCTCGTTCTCCACTCCTCTCCCAAATCTCTCTTTAAACAATCCTCTCATCTCGGTCTTTGTCATCCTTGTATCCTTTTACTGTCCACTCTCTGGGTATCTGCTCTAAAATTGTTTGCTTTAGTTGACGCCCTACCAGCTTCTTGTTGAGATTTTCTTTCTTACCAGTGTATGACATTTATCTGTGGTTACAATAAATTTGTGTTATTAAATAAATCGGGTCAGTTGGCCAGACATACAACTGTACACGTACGTTGGGGCAGCAGAAATAGGTCTACTCGTATAGTATTATACCTGCCAACCCTTCCGGATTTTGGGTGCATCTCCTGGTGTCCAGCAATACAGGCTAATCTTCCGGATTTTCTAAGAAAATTGCCAACAGCATCCCATCTCCGTCTTACGATTCCGATGTAATGAGTTGAGCCAAGACGGTGGAGAAGCTGAAAAGCTGAAGTTACGCTGGCACGGTAGCAAAAAATTTTCATCAGTACCCACCACTACTCCCTGTATTCAGATGTCAATAACATAGGGTGACACGGGAAGCATGCTGAACTGGTGATGAATCTCCCAGATTTCAAAAAAAAATTTTGGCAGGCATATGGTATACACGGGGCCGTCTGACCAACTGTTGGCGGAGGAAATTGAAGGTAGATACAAGCCTCCCGCTTGACACCCCACTGTTGTTAATAATCTGTGACCGCTGATTGTGTTGTATTGGCTGAAAGAACAGGTGGCTGGAACAGTTGTTACCGATTAGTAAATGCAGTCTACAAGTTGCACATAAGAGTCTATTGTTATTTCAGATGATTCATGTCAAGTCTCGATGGTTTATTTCAGACAGTCAAATACATAAATATTTTGCTTGATGGCCATCCTGAGTTAGCAGACTACTTGGTGAGCATTCTACCACCAGTGTCAATGGCAAGCAGTTCCCAGCATGCACTGCACACAATGGCTGGTAACACAACCCAGCAGGCAGAATGTACGGTCAACAAAAGGTTGGTTAATTATGGACACAGGCTCCTCGTCATATTTTAATAAAATAACTTGTATCTTAAAAGCTACTTATCCTATTGACAAAATGTCCTCTGTATCGTGTATTTCGGAGAAGAGGAACACTAGTGCCATAATAATCAATTTGCATGACAGTGGCCATGGTGACTAAGTAATCTTGTAAATGCTGATGGGAGATGTTATGGAATGTCTCATGGAAAATTTAGTTCATGAATTTTCATTTTTTTATTGTAACAGTTATGTTACAATGTGCAAAGAAGTAGTTTGCCTAAATAAAGATACAGATAAATCCATTTTATAATAATTAATTTTTAATATTACCTTTATTTTTACAAATATTAAGTCATTTTGATCAACAATATTACTATGACAGTGATTTCAGCTTTCACCAGAACATTTCTCAAGTATGTAAATCCTGTTTCTACCATATACGTGATTTCCGCTGAATTCGGCGTCATTTGTCTTTATCTACTGCTAAAACAATATCAGTATCTCTAATTAGCAGTCGCCTTGACTACTGCAACTCACTCCTAAACGATATTGCTAAAAAGGACAGGTCATGGCCAGGGGGTACAGGTCATGGCAATGGTGTACAGGTCATGGCCAGGGGTTACAGGTCATGGCCGGGGTGTACCATGTCATGGCCGTGGGGTACAGGTCATGGCTGGCGACCAGGTCCTGGCCGGGGTAGCAGGGGATATCAGACGCCATACCATGACAGCACTGTGCTTATGACTACCATGCTTCCATGTAATGGGGTCAGTCTGATGAAGAGAACATGATTAAAACACATAACATTTTTCAAATTAAAGTATTTACTACTCGGTACTAGTAAAAACTTTATATCACGATGATGACCATGTCACACATTTACTGCGTGATTTTCAGTGGGCCATCAGAACACACAGATATGCTCCTATATCCATGATTATATAGCTTTAGATACACAATTCACAACAATATGTTATTTTCAACAAATATAAATAATACTAAATAGATAAATAAAATGTCATTACAATTAAAAATATTCATAAAAACATGAATCAATTTACCAATTCTAGAAAAAAGATGATAAAAACAATTACATGAATAAAAATAAATTAAAAACAGTGCAATCAGCTCGTAACCCTGAGTCGCCCCTCTCTGTTGACAGGCCCCTGGAGCTGGTCATAGACACCAGCAACATCCTGCCAGCGAGCTCAAAGAAGATGCGAAAGCAGGAGCCACTGAAGTTCTACAACTTCACGACGCCAGCAGTGAACGCGTACGTGGCATCACAGGGCGTCCCCACCAAGATCACGTCTGTTCCCCGCCCCTCCCCGCCCCCCATCCTTCCCATCACCTCCTACACGCCGGGGGTGACCAACGTCCTGCTCCCCCCAACAGCCGAGTTGGGCAAGATGACCAAAGTGAACCTGGCGACTCAGGTCCAGGTGGCGCCCGTCATCAGCTCGATCGTTGCCTTGGCAACGGAAGTGACCGCTGTGGTGCAGAACTCGCTGACGAAGACGTTCAAGCATGAGCGCGACCGCAAGCAGAGGTTGCTCAGCGAGCAGTGCCGGCCGGTCGCCGATGGCTTCTGGAAGGACTGTCAGACAACCGATCTGTCGGTGGTCGGCATCAACAAAGTGCACACGATGAACAGCACCTCCACGTCATTGGGCACCGGCACTGGGCCAGTGGCATCTCCCAAGGGAATTGCGAACTCCATCGATGTCCGAGGCACTGGTAAGAAACTAGTGAAGAAAGAACCAAGTTGTTCATCGACAGTACCCACTAACACTTCAACTCTAGCTAAGCCAATCGTTCCACTTCAGCCAGCAGCAAAGGTGTCAAATGGCGAGGGCAAGTCAAAGAGTGTCACGAAGAAGGGTAAACCAGCAGTGACGGAAAGTCCACGTGTCAAGGTGGTGACAAGGAACCTGGCCTCATTCCCGTATGGTCAGCAGATGTTGTTCTCAAATGGAAAGAAGCAGAGCATTGTGGTGAACTCACCACACCAGTTGAGTTTGCCGGCACAGATCACTGACGGACTGACACCTGAGGGGCCCAAGCATTCGACAGAGTGTCAACCAATCAGACAACTCCCTGTATTCGCTGCGGGACCACAGTCGCAGCAGAAGTCATCTCCTGCGACAGTCGCGATACCAGCACGAACTCCACTTCAGTGCTTGCAGCAGATGGTGGAAAACACAGGTAAGGCCTACCAACTCTCCACCCTCCCCCTACCAACTCTCTACCCTCTCTCTACCAACTCTTCACCCTCCACCTACCAACTCTCCACCTTCCCCCTACCAACTCTCCACTCTCCCAACACTCCACTCTTCCCACCAACTCGCCACTCTCCCCCTACCAGGGCCTCACCCAGGATCAAATTTTTGGCAGTAACATTTTTTTCCAACATGCTACGAAGTGCGGTTGGGCACGTGATCGAACGCGCGATCGGATGCGTGATAGGACACGCAACTATGAGTATATATATATATATACGCATCCGATCGCGCGTTCGATCACGTGCCCAACCGCACTTCGTAGCATGTTGGAACAAATTTTTACTGGCAAAAATGTTATCCTGGATGAGGCCCTGGTAGGGGGAGAGTGGCGAGTTGGTGGGAAGAGTGGAGTGTTGGGAGAGTGGAGAGTTGGTAGGGGGAAGGTGGAGAGTTGGTAGGTGGAGGGTGAAGAGTTGGTATATATATATATACCAGATTGGTAAATTTTGGTGATCATACTTAGTGTGTCCAATCATATAGTGTAAAAATAAACTAAAAGTACATATTACCATTTATGAAGGCAAGACAGAGAACATGGCTGAATGTACATCTCGTGTGATCAGAAATGTAAGCAGCATTTTGTGTGTCAAATGATGCATTTTCTGTTTAAAAGTGAAAAAAAGAAGCCCTTTCTGTTCAGAAAAGTAATATTTTATTTCAAAGTTAACTTTGAAAAATAACACATTCTGTCAAATATTTAAAATATCACAATGTTATGATCTCTGCATCTAAATAATACTGTTTTACTGTGTTGTTAACTTTTTTAACATTTATTTGTGCAGTATTTGCAACACAATAACAACCGTATATAATCAATTTAGATAATAAAATGATTCCTGTCACGCAATAACATAAATGTCTGGTTGTTTCTCATGCAGCAGTGCTTAATATATACGTTGACAAATGTAATTTACACAAGCAATCACATTAACAATTATGAATGTTCAAATCCTAGATGCTGTTTCATTTTAGCTAGCGCTATATATGACGCCATCCAACGGAATTTGTTAGAACTACGAAATGCGGGCTATGTTACTTTGAGCCAGCGTAACCTAGGCTGTTGTTAGTCCTTCGACTTTTGTGTTTGAAACCGGATACCTACACTTATTCGTGTTATAACAATGTGACAATTACATTTAATCGGCAACATGTCTTCAATGCGCTTAATGGACAGCTAGACAACGATCACAAAATGATTTATGTTAGCGCCTTCCGCCCGCGTCCCTGTTTACGTCGGTTGACACCAAGGAGCCTATATTTAGACAGGAGGCGTTACTGAGCGAGATCATGGCAGTCTACAATTGGCGTTTTTGTCCGCCATTTGGGAGGCTAGCATGTGCGTCGATGCATATGTTCTGGCTTGGTGTACCTCAAAAATGGCAGACTAACCGCTCCACTTTCGTACTTTGAACAATGTACTCTTGTATTGATACACTGTCTTTGCCTTTGGTTGAAACGACTCACGAGGTAGCACCGGCGCCATCAAACTCGTAACGATTTGCCTTGCGCTTTTAAAAATCATTCGTCAAATCCACCAAAATAAACGAATATAATTGCATAGTAATCATGTTTGTTTCAAAACATCGCCAATAATGAAGTCAGTATCGTTTACGGTGTTGGTGATTCTACTCTTTCAGCGTTTACTGAGTTTCCGTTCAAAAACCCCATTTCGAAATGTCGATTACGTGGCATTCCATCCGTTTCCCAAGAACGCGCCGTAATCGGCAAGTGCTTATTGGATCTCCCCACCCTGATGTTGACCTCACATAGAATTATTTAGTCTACATAGACATACTATGTCTTTGTAGACTAAATAGGCAAGTGTTGGCTGCCTTTCAAAGAACCACCGCTAGCGTGTAAGTGACAATTACCCTAGCAAGTCTAGGGTAATTGTCTGGTGCTAATAGCGTGAATATGTTTTAAAATAGAATTGACACATACCTTAAAAAGGGGGGCATACACACAGATAAAATTATTGGACTCTCGATAAGCCAAAAGGCTTCCTTGTCCATCTACCATCGAGACTTAATTTTCTGTATGGCAATCTTGTTCAATCTTGTTAACAAGTCGAGGCCTGGGTTAATTGGTTTCTGGCGTGTGTCAGGGAGCTGGCCAGGCAATCCGGGTGAGCGATTTTCAAAACCAGTTTCTGTAGATTTTGTGACCGGCTTTGCGGCAGTTTCAATGACATCGCAAAAATGGCATGGATGGACTGGCCCGCGCAAAAAAACCCGTCCACAATCAATTTGAAACCGTCCAAAAACGCAATTTTTGAAAATTACCCGTCCACAGGACGGGTATCTAGGTGAGGCCCTGCCCCTACCAACTCTTCACCCTCACCCTCCCCTACCAACTCTCCACCCTCCCCTACCAACTCTTCACCCTCCACCTACCAAGTCTTCACCCTCCCCTACCAACTCTCCACACTCCCCCTACCAACTCTTTACCCTCCACTTACCAACACTCCACCTTCCCCCTACCAACTCTCCACATTTCTCTATCAACTCTCCACTCCCCTTTACCAACTCTTCACCCTCCCCTACGGACTCTCCACCTTCCCCCTACCAATTCTCCACCCTCTTCTAATAACTCTCCACTCACCTCTTACCAACTCTCCACCCTCCTCCTACCAACTTTCCACTCTCCCATTACCAACCTCCACCCTTCAACTTGATATATATATATATATACACACCGTATTCGTTCTTTTTGGCATACATGCCCTAATTAGCATACATCCACCCTTTTCCAACAGGGTCTGATGTAAGTCTGACTAAAACTGTTCACTGGATCCATAATTTATTGTAACCCCCTGTCAACTGAATAACTTTTAGTATGTCATCTCAACTGAACTGAATTTGAAATTGAATGTATGCAGAGGATGGCATGGCTCTATGTCTTTGTCCATGACGTAGCACCACTGTCATGTAGATCGATTGTCTTCTGCTGTCCTCTGTTAGCCCAGCCGATATATGTGTATGAATTGTGCGTTTTATGATACAAGCATGACATTTGGCACACACTTATAACATATCAAAAAACAAATATTTGGATATAGGGCCATCTGAGATTTCTCCCTGGAAGGCATTGATGGCCAGGGGTCAATGATTTCAAATATGTTACTTTTGACCTTCTCCGACATTCATATCCGCCATTTGTAAAGATGGCAGTCGCTAAACTCTCTGTCCCTATATGTAAACAAGTCAGACGACTGGGTTTTTGGGCACGACAGAGTTTATTGAATTGTCAATGTTTTAAGCTCCCAGAGGGATACTCAACGTTCTGTAACATATAATCACATAATGTTACAACTGGATAGTTATCGTGTATATATCAACAATAACAAAGTAACAGCAATACATAATCAATCCCAATACATTCACGTCACCTTCTGCACTACGTAATTACACACCTATTATTATAGGATAATATTCGCATATGTATTTCAAACCTTTTAGAGACATAGTAATACACACCAGTGAATTCGAGATAGTACTTCGTATTACTACATTACCTAGCATCTGCCTATGCAGTTGCATTAGTTACATGACAATACTGAACTACCCAGTATATAGAACCGCCACGCCCTTATAATCCCCGTCTAAATTGGAAACATAACACCATTAATAAATTTAACGTTACGTATTATTCTAATGTATCATATAATAATAATAATCCAATACAATGCAATGATTAAACCCCCACTACCAATAACACATACATATAACAAGACTAACTTACCAGGCCGTAGGTATAAACGAACTACTGGGCCCAGAGACTCTACAAGTGTGGGTGTGTCTCTGTCACTGGCCCAGGGCAAACTGCGCCTGATAAAATAGCTGACCGGTTTAGCTCGACTAGCAGGGTGTGGCCTCTAACCCCTAGTGGCCTCTGGTGAATTAACATATATATAGTACTAGAATATCCACCAGGGTTACATGTCCCCCAAGTTTAAAATTTAGCCGGCCGCGGCTAACATAATAAATTGAAATCATTAACTAAGGACGGACCTAGGTTCTCGATGTGGATTACTATGGTACCCGCATTGCTTCGCGTTGACCGACGTAACGGTGTGTTCGGAGTAATTGATTCTTCTACGTCCGAGTTCAAGTCTAAATGGCCATTGTTCGGTTGACAAGAGATTGTCACCTCGTATGGTGGGTGGTCAGTTTTCTCACTGTCTTGACCTAGTCTGCTCAGTCTTGACCCTTTCGCAGTCTCTGGGACACAAACCCGCAAGTCTTTGCGGTTAATTATGCGTTTCTTGTGCCCCCTCGCCGGTACGACTACGTATGTGTCGTCCTTTTGTTTTGTCACTACGTACACTCCCGGGTCCCATGCATCCGCAATCTTGTTACGCCCTCTCACCCTATTGCGTAAATGTACACGTTCCCCAACTCGCAGTGCATTCTCCCCGACATGCTTGTCATAACTTGCTTTTCGGTTAGCAATGTCTAACTTCAGCTGTTCCGCAGCTTTAGCATAGTGTCAGTGTGCGTAACAATCCATGCATTGTTCTGTTGTATCGCTCACATTGTCCATTTCCCATGGGATGGTACGGTGTCGTACGAGATTTCTCGATACCGTATATCTTATACAACTCTTTGACAATTTTTGCGTCAAAACATCTCCCTTGATCAGAGTGTATACGACACGGAACTCCATAACGCAGAAACCATTCCCGTACCAGGGTTTTAGCTACCGTTAGGGCTGTTTGGTTTCTCGTCGACACGGCTATTGTGTATTTACTGTACACGTCGGTCATGACCAGGACATTCTCGATGCCGTTACTAGCTGGTTCGAGAATTGTGAAGTCTATTGCGATGACTTCTAATGGGCCCCTTGTCACAATACTATGCATTGGAGTCCGTATCTTCAAATGTGGCATCTTTGCAAGATTACAACGATCACACTTCGAAATCCAATTCAGGATGTCGGAACGCATATTCGGCCAGTAGAATCTTGCTCGTACTAGCTTCTCAACTCTATCAATGCCTTGATGTCCCATCCGATCATGTAATTCTTGTAATACCTCCTCCCTCATTGTACGCGGTAACAACAACTGGCTTACCTTTTCTCCACTCATTGGGTCTATTAGGGTTCTGCACAATTTTCCGGAACAGACCTGAATGCGGTCCCATTGTTGTAGCAGTTTCGCTACTGCCGGTTGTTCTTTCCGTCTTTCTCCGAGTGTCGATTCTCGCCCTCTGTCTATGTAATGCCAGACTCGACCCAAAACCGGATCATAACGTTGTGCCTCCTGGATCGCGTCCGAACTAAGACTTGGTAGGATCGGCGACTCTGCATACTTGGATGTATATCGCACCTGTGCTGTGGTGGTACAGACTGCTGCCTTGAGTAATTTCTGGCGCAAATCGCACGGCAACACCGTTACTTGGAGAATGTCAGCTATTTCGTCTTCTTCGATGACTGTGAACTCTTTTGTTTCAGTCTGAAGTGGTTTCCGGCTCAGACCGTCCGCCGATGCATTAAGTCTTCCGGAACGATAGCGAATGCTGAAATTGAACCTGGCTAGCTCTGCCTGCCAGTGGTGTTCCGCCGCCGTTAGCTTTGCCGAAGTCTGAATATACGTCAATGGGTTATTGTCGGTATATACTACAAACGGAACGCTCAACAAGTAGTCGCGGAATTTCTCAGTCACCGCCCATTTCACTGCTAACAACTCTAATTTCATAGAGCTATAAGCCGTTCGGTTCTTCTCAGAACCCCTGAGACTACGGCTAGCATAGGCTATAACTCGGATTTTCCCTTCCTGTTCCTGGAGTAGTAACGCTCCTAGTCCTTGGTGACTGGCGTCTGTCTCCAGAATGAATGGTTTCGTGAAATCAGCGAATCCCAAGACTGGAGCTGTAGTAAGAGCATGTTTCAGTGAATCAAATGCTTCTTGGTGTTCCTGCCTCCACACAAACGGTACCGGTTTGGCTGAATTCCACTTTCTACCTGGTTTTCTCTTCTTTCCTTTGTTGGGATCTTGATCCACCAATTCATATAGAGGTGATGCCAACTGTGAAAAGTGATGAATGTAACGTCGGTGATATCCCGCTGTTCCCAAGAAAACCTTGAGTTCTCTTGCGTTTTCAGGTACTGGCCATTCCCTTACTGCGTTCACCTTCTCTGGATCCCCAGAAATCCATTCATTAGAGATTATCTGTCCCAAATAAGAAACCGATTCCTGAAATAGGTAACATTTAGTGGGCTCAATCTTTAGACCGTGAGATGCCAGTCGTTGGAACACCAAATTCAGTCGTTCAAAGTGTTCTTCAATGGTAGAGGAGTAGATGATTATATCATCCAAGAAAATAAGTGCTTTTTCATTCATCTCTTCCCTGAACACAATGTGCATTAATCTCTGGAAGGTTGCTGGTGAATTGCAAAGCCCGTATGGCATTTTGTTGTATTCGTACAACCCCATGGGGGTGGTGAACGCTGTCTTGTGTTGATCAACCTCGTCTATCTCCACCTGATTATAAGCCGATTTCAAATCGACAGTCGAGAAATACTTTGCTCCCGATAGGTAGTTGAAGATCTCATCCACTCGGGGAAGTGGAAACGCATCTTTTCTTGTCTTGGTATTAAGCCTGCGATAATCCACGCACATCCTAATCTTACCGTTCTTCTTTCGACAAATAACAATCGGACTCGCAAATTCCGACTGACTGGGCTTAATTATCCCTTTGTGGACTAGATCTTTAATGTGCGCTTTAACTTCCTCAAACTGAGTTGGTGGAATGCGACGATAGGCCGCCTTAACAGGGCTGTCGTCTGAGGTGTATATTCGGTGTTTAACCGTGTCCGTCAATCCCACGTCATTCTCGTCCTGGGCAAATACTTGCTGATTGTTATGCAATAATTCCACTAGTCGATCTTTGTCTATTGGCGGTATCTCACCTATGTGTACCTCTTCCATCCAGTTGTACCCAGGGTCGAGGGGTGACGCATCAGATATATATTTACATTGCTCGCTGCTTACCTGTCGTGTAGTAGCAGTTACCTGTCGTGGTTCTAGGGACACTCGCAAGCCGTCATCCAATTCTTCGAAATCAACGAAGTGTTCCTGATTCCGATCGACTACATCTACCGTATAGATCCTCCCGACAGGTGAATGGGAACGTAGCCACACATCGTCAGAGGTCGGGTTGAGGATAGTTACTTCGAAATGTCCATTGATGGAACCTACTAAACAAGTTTGGAGTAGTAAACCTCCCTTCAGGGGAACATCGAATGGCTCTACCATTCCGTTACCGGTGCAATGTGGACCTGATACTGTTACGTTACACGACGACCATGCTGGTATCTTAACACTAGTATCACCTGCAATTTTCACTACTCTTCCATCGATATCCTGTTTCGGGTTAGTATCATGGGTCTCAATAGTATGAAGTAGTTCCCTTATCTCTGGCATGTCACCCAAAACATTCATACCTAGTATTCCAGACGTTGGTCGGGAGGGGACAAACCCTGGTGGATCTTTTTGTACCAAAATACCTTTATTCTTAACGACCGTGCCCAACACATTTATATCGGCTGTGAAGTACCCTATATAAGGGAACTCTAGAGCATTGGCTGCTTCCAGCCGTAACCATGCTGATGCGTCCTTTAACCCATTGACTGACGTCATTAAATGTTCATTGAACCACCACTCCTGTAAAATCGTTACTTCAGAGCCCATGTCTAAAACCATATTGGTGTCTTCACCTGATATACAACACGAAATTACTGGTGTCTTACCAATGATGGCATCAACTAACATAGAGTCTATGTTACTACACCCGCCTGCGTGACGCTCGACAGTAGGGCTACTTAGTTTTCCTGATGATTACGGGGTGTTGACCTACCCGGCGTTACCGGGCCCTCCCGCAGTGCGCTTGCCCCTGCGCTAGAATTTGGTTGCCCCCCGTATGCCCGATTTTCTTTTTGATCTGTAGTACGGCGCATGTCCCCAGCACGTTTCCAACAATTAGTGTAAGTGTACCCGCTTCGGCCACAATACTCACAAGAGACCGAGCCACTGTTACGGGGCTTCGGTCTGCTAGTTCTATCGCCCCTCTCCACACCCACCGACGACTGTTGTGCTCGCAACAAAGACACAATTTGCGTCTGAGTTGTCGCGAGTAGTTCTAGCTGGGTGGCAATTCGTTCCAGAATACTCGGGTCGACGGGGGTGTGGTGAGGTTCATGAATTCCCCGAATACATGCATTTTTACACATACTGCTCAATCCGTCCTCCTCGAGACGGATCGCCTCCGACCTCAGAGCACTAAATGAAACCGTAGGCTGGGTGCGGACCAATTTTTTTATTTCCCGTTTGATTTGTGGATCAACCAGATTCTCGCAGAATACCTCTATCAAAGTTTCATTCTTGCTCTGTGATTTGTCTGATAAGCCTTCGGAGATTTCTAGAAGTGCCCGGGAAAAGTCCCTAAAATATCACAAAAAAGCAAAATCATTACGATTTATAGGCAAAATATTTGTTTGAACATTGCAATTAAGAAATTTTGTTGTGTATAAAAATGTAACCCAAATTGGCATCTATTCACATATTTTCCCCAAACCGTATTCGTTATTTCCCACCAAACTAAATACTTGTGTTTGCGCTGCTAGGAAAGGACAGGGGCGTAGGCTACGTCGACAGAATACGAGACAAGTTGCTGAACTCAATAACCGACATCAGTGCTGCCGACACAGATGTGTCCAGCACGACAGAACCCGCCATAAGTGTCACTAAAGTTGTCACCACATCACCCGTGTCTGGTTATGTCACTGTGACAGCCAGCAGGTCAGACATTGGTCCCCCAGAGAAGTGTACTTTGACCGGTGGACCACTGACAGATGGTCTGCCGGTAAGTGGACCGAATGGACAGACCAATGCAAGTCGGTCAGACGTGTTGGATACAAACAGTGAAGAGGACACGGTCATGATGAGTCAGTATGATGGAACGTCAGACTGTGACAGCTCTGTTGACCCTGACACGCAGTCGGAGAGAAGCTCCCACAAAATCTCCCCCCTCACCCCAGCAGATGGGGGCTTCGAACCACACGGTTACCTTGCCCGTCTCACGGACACCCCCTCGCCCCCTAACTACACAGACCCCTGGGGGTGGCTGCAAGGTAAGGCGAAGGAAAAGAAACGTCCGTCGAAGAAAAAGCGCCGAAAGTAGATGAAAACGCAAAAAAATAGATGCTTCCTTTGTGAGGTTTTACGTCGTTCTTGTTATGACTGCATGTTCGTTTATTGTACATAACCTTGCATGACTTTTCACAGTTTAAGCACTATTCGTTGGTGATTAATACCAGCCATTTTGTAAATGATTTGTCGACTTAGTCAAGATGTAAATGTTGAGGAAGCATGTTTTTCACTTTATTTTCAAGAGAACTGAATGCTTGCTTAATTTTTAAAGAATTATTTGCAATGTTTTGTTCATGCTGTTTACAAATGTTCTAAGTTGGAAAAATAGAGAGGACCCCAATTTGTGCAAAATGAAAAGTGTGTATTGCAGTGAAAATACAATAGTCACTGTCTGCGATGTGTTAGCCACGCCCAAGTTGTTTTTGAGTGAAATACGATAATAAAACAACACAATAAGACGCCACTTGCACTGCGAACACATGCCACAAATAGGTTACACAAATCTGTTTATTCATAAGAAAGTATTAAATATGTTGTGTTTAATCAGTCAGCGATGTTTGCAACTAGTACCTGAAACAGCAAGTGTATGCAGCGTGTGAATTTAACTCTGTTGATTAACACAGGGCAGACAAGCAAACAGCCCTACTGCTGACAAAACTGTGCAAAGTTCCGCATTGTTTCAATGGTTTGTCAGCATGGCTACCGTATCTCAGATGGTATCTATTGAGTACTGCCTCTTTGTGTGGCAATATGATATGTTTTTTTTAGACTCGGTCCTCATTATAAGGAAAGTTCCTTAGGCACACATGTAGTAACATCAACACGAATAAACCCAAAGCTATTCAATGCAAATATGTGCATGTCTTAGCAGCCATCAAGAATAATTAGTGCAATGTCCTAAAGAATAGTTTTATGAACCTTTTAAACATGGTCAGAACAAACAAAAATCTCTGTTGTGGGACATTTTTATTTAGTATTCACAAGAGATCGCTGATGTCAGCAGAATTAGAAATTATTTTATCTCTGTTGTACAGCAATGTGAGAGATTTCTCATTAATGCAAGAGAAAGGGAGATTTTAATCAGTTTACTGTAAATTTGGGACATCTCCCTTCAAATTGTGAATATCGAAATGTTTTTTGGCTAAGTGCTTCCATTCTTCTCAAAAGATTGGGAACTGCCTTTCGGCTGCACTGCCAACTTTATTTAGTGTTCCTCAGGGTTCTGTTCTTGGGCCTTTGCTTTTTTCTCTTTACACCACGCCACTAAGCTCTGTTACACAAAGACAACTTGGATCATCATCTTTATGCTGATGATACTCGGATCTACATTTCGTTGGCTACCCCGGATACAAATCGCTCCCTTAACCACCTGTGATTTCCTCAGAGATATCTTTCACTGGATGACTGACAGCAAATTGAAATTAAATGCAAATAAAACTGAATTGATCATTATTGGTATGCAGCATAGTAAACTTGATGGTTTTTTCTCTAGGCGTATTTTGAATCAGCAACCCGCAGAATCTAGGAGTGGTCTTTGATAGTAACTTCAATTTCTGACAACACATCTCAAACGTGTTGCTGCTGTTTTTGCCATATTCGCCGGTATATGTCATTTTCTGTTGCTAAAACTATTGCAACAGCGCTTGTTAGCAACAGACTTGACTATTGCAATTCCCTCCTTTATAATATCGCTAGCAAGGATATGACAAAACTTCAACGTGTCCAAAATTGTCTGGCAAGGATAGTTACAAGATCTTGTTTTTCTCGCTCTACACCACTTTTGAAGTCTGCATTGGCTTCCTGTACAATATCGTATAATATTTAAGATCTGTACCATTACATACAATTCTTCACTGCTTACTTCTGTAAGAAAACCCATCCAGCTTCGATCATCTAGTTCTGACCTACTTTTTGTTCCTAGAGTCAACACTAACATTGGATTTTGGAACCAGGACTTTTTCTGTTGTGCACCAACTCTGGAATATGCTCCCTCTTAGTATTAGATCAGTTGAAAACATTAAAAAATTCTGTTGTCATTTAAAAACTTATCAACATTACAACCTTGCTTATCCACCATAGCTTCTTAGCGCCTTGACCCATCTGTTGACAACTGGAATACTGCTTATGGATTTTGAGATTGACCAATCCTTTTGATGCGCCCCTGAGCTTGGTTTCCAAGGATTTAGGTGCAATAGAAGTTATCTTATTATTAATAATTATTATTATTAAAAGGCATGGAATGCATTACCGGTACTAGTAGCCTGGCTTGTTAAGATTGACACTAATGGCAGTACCTTTTTAGGAAATGTCACTGAGACTGTACTAGAGGTATACCTGCCAGTTATTTTTGTTGAAATCCGGGAGTTCGTCAGTGGTTCAACAAGCTTTCCGTGTTGTGCTGTCTCGAAATTAGACATTGGAGGTTGGGGGGGGTTGCCGGAAATTCAGCGGTTCAGCACGTCTCCCATGATGTCATGCTGTCTCGAAGACGGGGTGTGTGCTGTTGGAGATTTTCAGAGAAAATCTGGGAGACTTGCCTGTATTCCTGGAGACTGGCAGATACACCCAAAATCCGGGAAACTCCCGGATTTCATGGGAGAGTTGGCAGGTATATAGAGGATTATATTACAAAATCATTTCTGAAGAATTTGGCCAGGTAAAAAAATAGTGTATATAATAATGCATGATGTACACTAATGAAAGACCATGGTGTTCACTGTTCACGTAACATTACAATCCAGTGCAGGTCTAATGCATGCTTCATTCAAGTGTTGTCTTTAGACAGCCTTTTATATTGTAATTATTCACACAATTGGATTGTTTTGGGAATAAATTAACAGATACAGTTGCAGCAATTAAATTGGTTTCATCTATAAATATGTAGTAATCGCACACCTTATGTATGTTTTATTCTACGTCAATGACATCACTTTTGTGTTTACCTGACTGGTCTACCAACTACTAATAGTATGCCCGCCAAGCAGCTGTGCATCTAAAATGCAACTGGACATATCCATCTAAACTTGGTTGTAATATTTGCCTTTTTATGAAATGTCTCCCTTCATTACCAATTTCATAAAGTAAATTTCAATGACCTTTTGCTTGTTTTTATTTTTATTTTGAAATAACAGTCTAGAATTTATAAAACATGCTTAATTAATTTGCCAGTCTGCCTAATGCTGTGCATTAGGCAGACTGTATACAGCTATGGTGTATGTATACAGCACAGCATTAGGCAGACTGTGCATACAGCTATGGTGTATGTATACAGCACAGCATTAGGCAGACTGCGCATACAGCTATGGTGTATGTATACAGCACAGCATTAGGCAGACTGCGCATACAGCTATGGTGTATGTATACAGCACAGCATTAGGCAGACCGCTGTTTTTGAGCAGACCAAAGCTGGTCTGCTTAAAGTTTTGACCCCTGGTTGTGTGGACAATGTTTTATTTTAAAATTCAAACTGTTTGTATACATAATATAACCAGAAATATAATGATATGCATCATTATGCACAAAAATAAATTATTTTGATGAATCTGAGAGCATTGTTTTTGGAAGCTGTAATCATCTCTCTCGTAAATATGAATGCTGCCATTAGGAATATATTTATATACAATTATATATATATTCACTAGTCTATATATATATATTATTAACTGACTATTCACTAATTGTATATATATATATTCCTAATGGCAGCATTCATATTTACGAGAGAGATGATTACAGCTTCCAAAAACAATGCTCTCAGATTCATCAAAATAATTTATTTTTGTGCACAATGATGCATATCATTATATTTCTGGTTATATTATGTATACAAACAGTTTGAATTTTAAAATAAATATATATCTATATAGACTAATGAATAGTCAGTTAATAATAGAATGTGCAGTGTATTGGGAACTAATTAGACAAAGAAACAATCCACATAGGAGTATTATCAGTTTCATTGTTTTATTATTTACATTTTCACAACTTTGAATTGAATTAAGTACACATTAAAACAAGTAAACAGCACTTGATGCCTGGGTTTTCTGTAACCTGCACAAACTCGGCTGTGTAAGTTGCTCCAAGGACTGCTGTCGACTAGGACAGGACCACGCATCCATAAACAGCACCACATACGGAATCCAATATGTCAACAAAAATAGGGGACCATTTACCAAACCCTCGGCATATAATTGACACCAAACATTCACATTACTAAATCTATCCATTTTAACGTGCAGTTTTCAGAGTGAATAAACCTCCGTTCCTCTGTTGGGGAACTTATGTAAGCACCCTCTAAAAGGACACTCGTAGGTACTGATCCACAGAAATTAAAGATAGAAAATATGGGTGCTGAACAATAATATTATATTTGATTTATATACACACCTGTAGTATAATGACCCCACGTGGTGGTACATAGGTAGCCAGTCGTTGACTGCTGATAGCTTCATTTGTGATGGCCCATTAGAAACCAAACAACAAGACTTCCATCTTGAAATAAAGGCCTTTACTTTCTAAACTTGAGAGTTTATGGAATGTGAAGAATTCAGACAACAAAACCTGATCTCAGTGACCGATTATGTATGAAATATCTGTTCAGGTGAATCTCTCAACATTGACTACCAGTAGTCTTAAAGGCAGCTTCACTGTAAATAAGGGAATTTTGCCAAAATTTATCAGGCGACATCATGCATTGTGTTTATATTTAGACAAGCGACATGTCTAGACTGTGACCTTGACTCTTGCCACTTCCACAAACAAGGTCACAATGGGTTCACATCCTGTCAGTCAGTTGCTGATTGGAGGCTGCTCCAATCTCTGTTGGCTGTTAGGTCACACAGACCTAATCCCAATTCTCCCTAATAAAATCATTCCACAAATTAGCACCACAATGAAACGGAGGTTTACTAACAGGAACTTCGCTGAATCGGGTTAAAACGTGGAAATGAGCCAAATTCAAAGCAGTAAATGCGAATAAGCAAAAAGTGCCAATACAGGTTGTTTACAAATTGTGTTTTGTTTACAATTTGAACATTGTTTACATTGCTGTGCACCTTAGATCCGATTACAAATGAGATGGATATGTGTATCAAGTTATATGTCGTCACACCCCCTGTCGGGTCATGACCTTCCTCAGAATTATCTGAGCTCTGTATTCGGTGATTTGTGTGACAGATTGGCAATTTTTGTAAACAATGAACAGTAGAATTCCTGCTTCGTTAAAACATTTTCGGCTGATAAGTATATTATAATATATACAGTTTATAATATGTAACATGATTTTGCAATAAAAAACTAATGGACAGCCTCTCTGTAACCTAGTTGGAATAATTCACCTTCTGTTATACGCTGTAAACAATAAAATTGTACTTTTTATTCTGGATTTGACTGCCTAACCTGTATATATCAAAATGTTTTACGAGAAATACAAGTCTAATAACAGTACACTGACAGTCTCCAGTCACCCACAGTTAGAAAACGTGCACTTTGTTCACAATTTAAAATATTTGCCTAGTGAAGTCATAACAAGTGTCTCTAATTACAGATGAACAATATCAAACTTGATGACACATCACTTACATATGTGCTCCTTATCATCACCTGGCGATGTCCCTCTGCCCAGATAATGGCATTCTCTCCGTCAACCATACAAATCTCGTTGACAAAAATAAATTATGGATAGCATCGACTTTGTCACCTGTCGAAGGCTACTCTAAAACCTAAGACGGGATTCACTTTGCGCTAAAACTGAAAAATGTTTAGCTCCATCATATCCATGGTTTATCCAAACCAGGAGATTCCATATTTCGTTTTCCTCAACATCTCAAAGGGGTGGTCTCATTAGGTCACAAAGTCCAAAGACGTATAATGTTTTGAATTAGTTCAGACCAGCACCCGCCCCTCCAGTACATGGTATGCCACTTAAGATTGGGAGTGATCCAAAATGACTGCCAGAACGCCGGATTCAACCACTTTAACACGTTTGCCAAAACCACCATCACATTACTCTTCCGATATCCACGACAGCGTTAATGTGTATTAATTTACGTTCCACGCGATAGATGGAACCACTGTAGCAATGTATTTTCCTAAACGGCCACCCACCCATGTAATGCTATACGTTTTGATGACTGCCAACTAATGTGACCACCCCAAAACACTAAAGGCAACGGTCATGTGAAATGTCAGACGAACTGGTGAAATTTAAGTGACTCGGATGAAGTTATTTGCGTTGTTATACTCGAAGGCTGTGACCTTGGTTGTCATGGCATCGAGCTGGTCAGTGGTCATGCCAAAGCCGGACAGATGTTGGAAGAAGACTGGTTTCTCCACCTGAATGGTAAGATTCTGAACGCCAGCTTCTTTAAATAGCACCGTCACCTGCGAAAACAGTCCACTGTCATTCACGGAGCAGCATAGCAACAATCATAGATGGCCTCTTAATAAGTTGAAAGGCATTTGATTATTAGTGTCTTTTTACATGTTTTTGACATCAGAAATTAAGTAAGCCATTGGACCCTTTGAAGACCTGATGACAGTCAAGAAACAGAAACTGAAGTGCTATGGTCATGCTACAGTTACTAGATCAGTTGCTTTGCAAAAAACATCCCGCAAGGCACTGTTCCAGGAGGAAGAAAGAGAGGCAGACAGGTACCACAGGGCAGCAGAAAATCAAAAGAAATTGTGGGAACTGTCAAGAAGTCATCAGTGGTGCCCCAACAACCACCTGGTTACGGGATAGTGAAAGTGATAGACATCAGATATGGTTAAATTCTGTTTCATTTGTTAGTTTAATAGTTCAAGTGACATACAGTCGTTCATTTTTTGTTCCTAGAGATTGCACAGCACTTGTTGTTTTGTATGTAAATAGTGTTATATAGTTCAATTAAGCAACCGTGGGAACATACGATCACAATATTATATTTCATTTATCTCCATTAAAAGGATTGTGAACAAAGAAAACACAAGCTGTGATGTAAAGCCAATCACGCAAACCGGCTAAGTTAATCATGTCACATTTTTTCCAGCCAGTTGGTTCCCAAAACGTGTGAAATAAAAAAAAAGTAATTATAAAGATAATTATATAATCCAAATAAGTGAAGACACAGTAGGAAATTTATAAAATAATTAGAATTAAATTAACATCAGTGAGACTGACTCGCTGTGGGGTACATGAGTTGACACAGGTTCTGATAGACTGATACCATGTTGTCATGTTTCTTGTCTCACCTGTGATACAACAGCCTGGTCACTCGCCTCTGTCTTCACCTGAACGTGCAGAATACCAGCAACGACATTCGATGAATGGCGCCAGAAATGCTCGTTGCGGAAACTCACAACTCCCTCTATGGACGACAACTGGAACCACAAAAGCAAAAGACGTTTCTCTGTAATACTTCAACATCGGAATATAGAAGACATTAATCATTGTCTGACCTTGTGATTGCTCATGAAGTTGGATAATTCGAGATCCATCATAGAGTGTTGTGCTATAATATTGTTTGACGGATCTCCTCAACAACTGGAGACTGCACACTACATGCATTGTATGGAAGTTAGCTGAATCAAACTCGTAACTGACTTAGCTGGTCACGACTATATAACACATTAGAACAGTGCAGACACCCATCCGACCCACACTCCAGTTCCAAGACAAAGCCCTCGACTTCCAGGAATTCCAACATAATTACCCACTTGACCATTCTCACTAACCGCTGAGCAGTATTGTGTATACAAATAACTACGTCTACTTCCCAACCATTATGAGCCGAGTTTCGCAAGATGATCTGCCAGGGTATACTGAGACTGATGTAATCAGCAGTGAGTAAGGATGTGTTACCTTCTGGAGGGCGTGGGCGAGACCCTCCTCCAGTTCCTCCGGGGTGCGCAGTAGCAGGATGTTACAGGTGCGTTTGACGAGGGGCACAACACTCAGGAAGATGAGAGTCGCAATGAAGAGAGAGCAGATTGGGTCGGCGATGTTCCAGCCAAATGCCTCGATCAGTAGGGTGGAGATGATAACCCCCACACTACCCAGGGTGTCGGCCAGCACATGAAGAAACACCCCTGCAACCAACATCACGAGACATCTTTGTAATACAGCCACCTTGCAATTAAGGTCATCCTGCAACAGTCCCAAATTATTTTCGTCGTAGTAATGTGCAGTCCAGCTGGTACAATACCCTCGCTATTCAGATAATTTTTTCCCAGACCAAAGGGTGACCTTAATAGTGAGGTTCCACTGTAAGCCCAGTCCCACGGGTGACCTTAATAGTGAGGTTACACTGTAAACCCAGTCCCATGGGTGACCTTAATAATGAGGTTACACTGTAAACCCAGTCCCATGGGTGACCTTAATAGTGAGGTTACACTGTAAACCCAGTCCTATGGGTGACCTTAATAGTGAGACCTGTTCCACTGTAAGCCAGTCCCACGGGTGACCTTGACCTTAATAGTTCCACTGTAAGCCGTCCCAAGGGTGACCTTAATAGTGAGGTTCCACTGTGAGTCCAGTCCCACGGGTGATCATAATAGTTCCACTGTGAGTCCAGTCCCACAGGTGACCATAATAGTGAGGTTCTACTGTAAGTCCAGTCCCACAGGTGACCATAATAGTGAGGTTCTACTGTGAGTCCAGTCCCACAGGTGACCATAATAGTGAGGTTCTACTGTGAGTCCAGTCCCACAGGTGACCATAATAGTTCCACTGTGAGTCCAGTCCCACGGGTGACCATAATAGTTCCACTGTGAGTCCAGTCCCACAGGTGACCATAATAGTGAGGTTCTACTGTAAGTCCAGTCCCACGGGTGACCATAATAGTGAGGTTCTACTGTAAGTCCAGTCCCACGGGTGACCATAATAGTGAGGTTCTACTGTAAGTCCAGTCCCACGGGTGACCATAATAGTGAGGTTCTACTGTAAGTCCAGTCCCACGGGTGACCATAATAGTGAGGTTCTACTGTAAGTCCAGTCCCATGGGTGACCATAATAGTGAGGTTCTACTGTAAGTCCAGTCCCACAGGTGACCATAATAGTTCCACTGTGAGTCCAGTCCCATGGGTGACCATAATAGTTCCACTGTGAGTCCAGTCCCACAGGTGACCATAATAGTGAGGTTCTACTGTAAGTCCAGTCCCACGGGTGACTATAATAGTTCCACTGTGAGTCCAGTCCCACGGGTGACCATAATAGTTTCACTGTGAGTCCAGTCCCACAGGTGACCATAATAGTGAGGTTCTACTGTAAGACCAGTCCCACGGGTGACCATAATAGTGAGGTTCTACTGTAAGTCCAGTCCCATGGGTGACCATAATAGCGAGGTTCTACTGTAAGTCCAGTCCCACAGGTGACCATAATAGTTCCACTGTGAGTCCAGTCCCACGGGTGACCATAATAGTTCCACTGTGAGTCCAGTCCCACAGGTGACCATAATAGTGAGGTTCTACTGTAAGTCCAGTCCCACGGGTGACCATATTAAGTGAGGTTCTACTGTAAGTCCAGTCCCACGGGTGACCATAATAGTGAGCAGTTCCACGGGTGACCATAATAGTGAGGTTCTACTGTAAGTCCAGTCCCACAGGTGACCATAATAGTGAGGTTCTACTGTAAGTCCAGTCCCACGGGTGACCATAATAGTGAGGTTCTACTGTAAGTCCAGTCCCACGGGTGACCATAATAGTGAGGTTCTACTGTAAGTCCAGTCCCACGGGTGACCACAATAGTGAGGTTCTACTGTAAGTCCAGTCCCACGGGTGACCACAATAGTGAGGTTCTACTGTAAGTCCAGTCCCACGGGTGACCACAATAGTGAGGTTCTACTGTAAGTCCAGTCCCACGGGTGACCACAATAGTGAGGTTCTACTGTAAGTCCAGTCCCACGGGTGACCATAATAGTGAGGTTCTACTGTAAGTCCAGTCCCACGGGTGACCATAATAGTGAGGTTCTACTGTAAGTCCAGTCCCACGGGTGACCATAATAGTGAGGTTCTACTGTAAGTCCAGTCTTACGGGTGACCATAATAGTGAGGTTCTACTGTAAGTCAAGTCCCACGGGTGACCATAATAGTGAGGTTCTACTGTAAGTCCAGTCCCACGGGTGACCACAATAGTGAGGTTCTACTGTAAGTCCAGTCCCACGGGTGACCACAATAGTGAGGTTCTACTGTAAGTCCAGTCCCACGGGTGACCACAATAGTGAGGTTCTACTGTAAGTCCAGTCCCACGGGTGACCATAATAGTGAGGTTCTACTGTAAGTCCAGTCCCACGGGTGACCATAATAGTGAGGTTCTACTGTAAGTCCAGTCCCACGGGTGACCACAATAGTGAGGTTCTACTGTAAGTCCAGTCCCACGGGTGACCACAATAGTGAGGTTCTACTGTAAGTCCAGTCCCACGGGTGACCATAATAGTGAGGTTCTATTGTAAGTCTAGTCCCACGGGTGACCATAATAGTGAGGTTCTACTGTAAGTCCAGTCCCACGGGTGACCATAATAGTGAAGTTCTACTGTATGCGTCAATGGCGAATTACATCACAAACAGCTTTCATCAGAAATGTGCCTAATATGATTATATGAGTATTTTCTCATTGAATGCTAAACGTGTGGTCTCATGAGTTCACAGAGTACAACAAACATGGTGCATCGATTCAACTTCCCCTTCACCAACACGTATAGTGGCACTTGTGAATTTGTGAATCCCAAAACTATGTCGCCGACAAATTCAGTGGGTCAAAGGCTGAACATCGGCCCGACAATTAGCTCAGGCCAGTTACAAGATATAATGGCCAAAGTCAATACTTTTGACCATTTAAACAAATTTAACCTATGCACTTTATTTTATTAGAGTGTGGATACTATTGACACACTACTTATATATATATCAAAGAACCAAATTTGCAATGGGCTAAACCAACTGAGGAAGCAGCTTTAAGCGGATGTCTCTTAGAAATGCACTGAGAGTCCTCACCCCCACCTTAAGAATTTCAGCATATTCAAGAAACATCTAAAAACATCTTTCTAAACTCGCTTTGAACAAACGTGTTTATACTGTTGTGAAGTGTAATTACAATTTACAAATTTTATTAATGTTATACTTAGCCATTTCAGTGTGACAGGCCGGATTTCCGGCAGCACTGTCTCTGATGCTTCAGTACGACAGGCCGGTTATTCGGCATTGACGATGTCTGCTATTCAAATTGTTTTTACTCATAATTATCCGCTACGTGGAGCCACTTGTTGTGTACGGTTGGCAAGGCAAATAAATTACTTATTCAGCAGTGGTTATCATTTATTATTACTCAATAATAGTTTATGAAGATTTTTGTGGCATTTAATGATGGATTATCAAAATCTGCAGTGGCCACAATGGCAGACGGCATTACTTCAACTAGCGATTTACCACTGTATATTTTGGACAGATTATTTGATAGTTTTAGCAAAGAATCTTTGTCGGATGTTGATGATTGACACAATAACGATGTTGGCGAACTTGGTATACGACCGTGTTCAGCAACTTCAAAAAGTTTGATCATCTTGGATTGCTGGTTACCATGATGACGGAATGTAAATTGATATGGCACATTTTACTCGCTGATTATCATACTTTCCAAAAATATGTAACATTCCTATTCATTTCCTATTTCCATTGTCTTGCATATTCACTGGGAATGCAGTATTCAGTGGTCACAGCTGGTCAGGGCTGTAGTACTGAAATGGTTATTGGTTTTACTTAAATTATTCAGTTTTATGTAAAGCACCCTAGAGCATTTTATTTTTAGTGGTTTTGAGCACTATAAATTGTGATTATTATTACATCCTACTCACCCTCCATGTTTGTATTCTTTGTGGTGTCACCGTGTTCCTGACCACCCCCGTGGGCGTGGCCGTGACCGCCGTGTGAATGACCATGACTAGGCTGACTGGGGCAGGGCTGACCGCCGTGGGAGTGGGCATGGCTGAACGAGAAGATCCCAATAATGTTGACAAGGAAGCCGGCAACTGACACCGCCTGAAACACACCATCAACACCTGTAGAGAGTCACCAATGGCTCGGGTCAAGTACATCTCATCAGGTACAAGTACACTAGGTCAACTAGATGTCTTCAAAACAAAAACTCATGAAGTACAATTACAAGTACACAAAGTTAAATACAAGTACCCACGGTATTTTGAAACAAACGTATTTAGTAAATCCCAAGTACAATTAGATAAGGACAAGAACTTCAAAACAAACTCATCAAATACAATTCCAACGTAACTGGCATAGAAGAGACCAACAGTTATTAGTGTCTCTTCCGAAAGACACAGGCAAATTGGGATAAACAAAACTGCCCAACTTCTTAAACGGCAGTTTAATTTGTCAACAATTATTTTAAAAAAACCTTTCCGGTGACTCTCGTGGTTTGAATGCAACATACCAGGAGTCTCTCTGTGTGAATGTCCGGCGGGTCAAACAGTCGACTCAGGCCGGCGGTCAGCACAAAGAAGGAAATAACAACAAGGAAGAGGGCGTTGATGAAGCCGGAGAGGATCTCCACTCGGTCAAACCTATAACATATCACGTTAGTAAGCAACTGTCAAGCTCTCCACTCGGTCAAACCTACAACATATCAGGATAGTAAGCAACTGCCAACCTCTCCACTCAGTCAAACCTCATTGTGGACTTTAGAAAAAAAAACACCATCACCACTCGTGTTACAAAAAGCAAATGTGGAGCATGTGACATCTTACAGGTACTTAAGCTGGACTGAAGTGAAAACACTCAACTTCTGGAGTCGGGTCATTTGTCCAACGGTTATTTGCCCAATGGTCATTTGCCCAACTTCTAATGAAGAAAGGGCAGCAGAGACCCTGCTTTAAGTGAACACAAAGAAGTTTCAAAGTGGACAAAGCAATTCTACAACTTTTCCACCGTGCACTTGTAGAAACTGTACTGACATTCTCCACCTTCTGTTGGTTCAGTCAGCTGACAGTAAGAGACAGAACGAAGTGACATTCTCCACCTTCTGTTGGTTCAGTCAGCTGACAGTAAGAGACAGAACGAAGTGACATTCTCCACCTTCTGTTGGTTCAGTCAGCTGACAGTAAGAGACAGAACGAAGTGACACTCTCCACCTTTCTGTTGGTTCAGTCAGCTGACAGTAGAGACAAAACGAAGTGACATTCTCCACCTTCTGTTGGTTCAGTCAGCTGACAGTAAGATACAGAACAAAGTGGCAGCGAGTAATTTCCCAATCCTCAAAAATTGCTAGGATTGAGTTTTCTCCCGTTGATCGTATCCATCTCTCACACATGGAAAGAAAAACTAAGGCAATCTTAACCGATCCTGTCACCCCCTGCATCCACTCTTTGTAACACTAAGGTCTGGTAAAAGGCATATCTCTGTAAAAGCGAGTACAACGAGATACTCCGACTCATTTATTCCTTAAGCCATCAGACTCTTAAACAAAATGGGATGAGTCGGTCAATTTAAATTTAACTCACGTCTTATTGATGAAACTTTTATTCATGTCTGCCTGCTATATTCATACCTGTGCATTCCACTATAATCATATTTGATGGCTTTTGGAGTAATCAAAATAATCAGGCTTGTCCGATTGTGGGAGCTACTCCCCCATTGTATTGTCCGTGCGATTACAGCTGTATGCAAATCAAAAAGGTGCAATTTGATATAACAATACCATGATCACCACTCACCCATAGGAAAATATCCTAGTAGGTTTCCAGTGAGTCATCACAGCTGCGTAGAGCCCCATCACAAGGGCGGAACAGTCAAACAACATGTGGAAGCCGTCGGAAATCAGGCCCAGACTGTTTGTCCAAACACCATATGTGAGTTCAACCATTGCAAACATCTGTAATGTTACAATGTATCTAAGTTCAACCATTGCAATCATCTGTAATGTTACAATGTATCTAAGTTCAACAAGTGCAAACATCTGTAATGTTACAATGTATCTAAGTTTATCCAGTGCAAACATCTGTAATATTACAAATTATGTAAAATGTACCTAAATTCAACCAGTGCAAACATCTGAAATATAAGTTCGTCTAATGGGACCTAATTAAACATTATGCCTTAACTTCTTAGATATAATTACACAATTTGCAACTAGCGATGAAACAAAAACAACATCAGATATTTTAATGACATATTTGATCAAAATGAAAGTTGTCATAGAGATGATTCCACCAACTCAACAGAAGTGAGGTCTGAAAATGTGATTCTTTAAAAAAAAGGGAATCAACCTAAAATACAAGAGATAACTTTTGCACGTGAGATGGATAAAAAAATGCAGGAATCCCCTGCCTTAAATTGGATATTTAACTGATTGGTCTGAAACCCTGAGCACTTGGGATCGTTGCTTAACCACGTGCATTGCCTAAATACCAGATGTGTGGAGTGCAGTTAGAGGTTTTTTTATATGTATATCTATGTTTGGATTCAGACAGATCTCTTACAATTGTTTTCTAAAAGTAATTTCTATAATGTTTTTTCTCCATCAGTCCATTGTCATACAATCATACAGTCACTCTCATATAATCATCATATATGTATATATATATATATACATATATATATTACACACACATACACATCATAGTTTATATTGATGGGGTCACAGGAAGACGACATCTAACATGCAGTGTGGCCACCATGCAACACTTCATGTTTTTTTTTAACATGGTTGTTTTTGCGTATACCATTACCAGTACAGTTTGATTTGATTTGCACAAACTCACGAGGTTGATGCAGAGGAAGTAGAAGATCTTCTTAGAGTTAGGGTCTTCCACGATCTGCTTTAGGCCATGTTTGGCGACGAGCATGAGAGACTGCGAGGTCTTCTGAAGAGCCTCGCCACTGAAGCTGTAGAGAGGCAGTCCGGACGAGGAGAATCCAATGAAGCTGCCTCGACTGCCTCGCACCGGGCTCGTCAGGATGTACGTAGCTGCAACCATGGCGCAGGTCAAGTACATATGAGACCTGTCACAGCGTCCCAGGTGTTAGGTTGCACAGGCCTAATTTGCATGAGAGCCAAAAATAGCTGCCCCATCAACGTTTTTCATTTTAGCAGAAATGCGTACTTTGTACTGTTGACTTTACACGTCCGGTTTATTTTACTCGAGAAATTATCCAAAAGTAATAAAATACTAAATGTATGGTTGGCGTGGGCAATGTTTTTTTAAATTTTAAGCCCAAATTTAAAACCTGTTTTTTTCAAAACGCCTCTTTTAAAAAGTGTCTTTATTTTTAGTAATAAATAAAAACTACAGAGGATATTTCAACACATGGGTATCGCTTATTATCTGTGGAAATAAAAAGGACAAAACACTTAACCATGTTATATTTAACCCACCAGGTTTCTATTAACAGTATGAGAACTCTAAACAGTAAAAATCAGAAATATTACATCAAAAACACTGACTATAGTAAAAGAACTATACAGACATTATGCACACACGCACTGTTCTCTCGTAGAAAAAGGTAAACTAAGACATGGCTAATATATCTACAACCAGAACGATGTAACTGAGTCAAGGACAAGTTCTTCAAAACATATCAAGTACAGTTCCAAGTACAATAAGTACATTTCAGTTGTAACGATCAAAGTACTAATATAATGTTCAAGTAGCAATTATTAAATATTTTGAAAATATATGGTATTAATTGTATATATAATCAGGATGGCAATGGGCATTCAGTGATCAGTAAATTAACTAAATTTAGTGTCATACACACACACATATATATTATATATATTTAGTATATACATTAAAATGTTTATAAAAAACTATTTTTATAAAGTGTTAATCGTTAATTTTTTGTTATTTAGCCAACCTACTTCATTGGACAACTCAATATATTAGTTGTTAGATTAAATTTTAAATATGGAAATATATGAATTAATTTTCCACAAAACCATCGTCAGCTTTTTCTAAGATTAGGTGGATATTATGGTTACCAACATGTTAACTGCTTATTATGTCAAGTGTAACCTTTTCATATAGATGTAATAGACTGGAAATGTTATCAACATATGGAGAGTAGTTTTAATGATAAGGCAGTTAATTAAAATATCATAAAGAGCCTGTGTCGTTAAAGCAGCCAGGGTAATAATTTAAACACGACGTCTGCAGAATTGGTTGTGTTGAACATCAAAAAAGGGGACTGTGGTTAACTCAGCCCACCTCAGTAATATTGCCAATAAAGCTTGTTTTGAAACTGGTTGTTCCGTTTAGGGGTGAAACATTATGGGCTTACTAAACACAATCTGGCAGAAGGAATAACTTACAAAACATTTATTCTACTCTAAAAACATATTTATATATATATAAATATATAATATATTAACTAATAACAAAAATTAAGGAACCAAGTTTTAATGTGCAGCTTATCTGTGTGTCGGTACGGATGAGGACAGTGGGGGAGAATGGAACACTATTCCAGCAAGACTCACCAAACATGAACAGGACAAAACTGAAGACAGCACCACCCGAGAGTAGGTGATCCTCAACGACAATCACCCTCAGCACCCTCATGTTGGTCACATGACCAATAAAGGGGTGGTCCCAGAAGAAGCTGAGAAGTATGGCGACAGTGAAGGTTGCCATGGAGCCGAAGCGGGCGGTGTGCAAAACCTCAAGGCGTGTCATACAGATAGCATCGACGTAGTAGTCAATGACAAACATGAAGAGCACCACGATGACCAGCGGGATCAACATGGCGGCCCATGACACAACTGCGCTCTGAAACATGTATCACACGTATCACACATTAACCTTTTAGACCTCATGATGTTTTAACAAAATGCACTGCGATTCACACAGCATTCATACAAATTTAACATATGTTTTCTGATAGCGCCAACTCAAAAACTGTCATATAAAGCATACAACAAATATCTTTGGAGGATAGCAAATATATAAAGCTTTAAAATTACATATAACACACCATAGTCCTGCATATGCAGATATGAATTGTGAAAATCCTGTTTAACCATTGGCCAGTCTACAGGGTTAACAAAGCATTGAAACGAAAGATAAAGTATCAATGAAGTTCAAACAGATTCCAAACAATTCATAGCAAAAATAATGGAAATAAAAAACTGTGTAGTGAATATATCAAACAATGTGATTGTAAACATTGATATCTTCCATCCTGTATTGTGCAGGGGTGATATTTTGGTAGCCCAACAACCAGTACATTGTAGTACGAAGTATGCCACCTACCTCTCTAGTGATGGAGACAAAGAAGGCCCAGGGCAGCAAGAGCAGGGTAGATACGAAGGTCGAGAGTGCGTTGAGACGTTTCGCCCCACCGATATCGACTGACAACTTCTTGGCAGCACTACTGTAGCCCGTTTGAAGGCACAGAGTGATAAAGAGCAGCACAACCCCGCCCTAGAACAACAAAACCATTGTCACAGCTGACATTGCACTTTCCACTTCATAGTGTACTAGCCGAGTTACCCCGGCATTGCACAGCATGAAAAGATGCTAATGAAATATTCAAATTGTAAACAAACCTTTCAATTTGCAAACAGCTGATATTGGCATTCGTTGCCATTTATTTCTTTGAAGTTGGTTTGTTCCGACGCTCCTAGACAAATTGGGATTAAGTAAGAGAAAAAGTAGGTAAGTTCTTATATAGCGCAGTATCCAGTCCATAGGACTGCTCTAAGCGCTTTACATTTTTCTCCCTGGTAGACCTGTTCAATTGAACACCATCTCGACTTCTCTGTGAAGCATTCAGCCACGCTGCAATTAATGCAAAGATTATTTGTACACAAATATCCACCACTGTCCTCATTCCTACAGCTGAGCGAACTGGAGCAATGTAGGGTGAACAAAGTTGCCCAAAGGTCGACATGGCAGCACAGGATCAGGGTTGGCATGTTTTTTCCCACCCTGGTAAATTTCCGGCGTGAAATACCGGTAAATACCATCTTGGGAAAACCCTCAACTAGTGGTAAAAAACAGGATAAATGGGAAAAACATGTAAAAGTATTATATTTGGAGCTGTATTGCAATAAAAGCTACTGTACCATCGCCAGAATGATACTGGACAAACATACTGTAGTTTGACTGAAAACTACAACAAATAAATAAAGTTGCCTTATCTGCTTATAGTGCATATGATAACCAATGGCACTGCTGTTGGCTACAGATGGCCACTAACCCTGGTAGTCTTTGTTCATCAGTAGCACCCCCCCCCCCCTCTCTGGCAGGGGAGCCCTTCTGCAGCCCATCAGCATATACCGCACAACAGTTGCCCATGGTCCCATGGACCCTTTCTATGATGGAGGGCTTCCTGTTCATTCAAACTTCCATGAGCAATCATTTTTTAATGGATATGGGTGTTACTGTGTTGTTATTCATTAGCATTTTTATGTCACTCCATCTTTTGTTGACCAGCTGTAGGTTGCTGTCAACAGTCTGACACCAGTTCATTCTCTATTAAAAAGCCTTGAATTTTGGTATCTGTCATTGTGTATGGACTGATAAGTACCTGCCAATATCCAAAGCTCAATATTCTTTGTTCTTTAACCAGATTGCAAACTGACACCTGACAGTACGAGACAATACTACTACAAGTTATCTGACTTCATCACCATACTTCTTTAGAAGAAAACCCAGGCAGCAGTACTTGGCACTGTATCATGTGAGAGTGACAATGAAATTTATTTACTAACTGAATATTTTACTCTTTCATGTCATGGATTTCCTGTCACACACAAACACAAGGATTAGGCCTGGACAGGTAACCAGTAATTGCTCTCGATATTAATTATCTTTCCAACTGGACTAGGTTTAGTTACAGGAACTAACAAATGTTAATTTCAGTTATGGACTTATTCATGTTTTTATGAGTTATTCCCGGATACTACTGATAAATACCGGGTATTTCCTGCTGTCCTGTCTAAAACCGGTTTTACCCAGGAACGTGCCAACCCTGCACAGGATTCTAATCCGTGTTCTCTCGGTCAAGAGTCCGATGGTCTAGTCACTGTGTCACTGCTCCACGGTACAAATGGTTCATCACATCACTGAATATTGTACTAATTATTACATAACAAAAACTCACTTTAAATCCAAAAAGGCATGTCTGATAAAAGTTAAAAAGCCAAATCGCATTACCCTTCATCCCCTGACAGACCTGTTTGTTTCACCATCTTGATTTCTTGAGGAAACTTTCAGCCAATTAGCAATTAATACACAAATACTAATCATACATTTTTAAATATCCACCACTGTCTATAGCCAGGTATTCTTTCACACAGTTGAGTGGACCGGCGCAATGTGGACTGAATGAACTTGGTTGGAAAAGGCAGCAAGAGAATTTGAACCAGGAATATCTTACATGAGTACCAAAACTGTAACCACTATGCCACTGTACTTCACAATAATCTACGACTGTGGAACACAATGGTGCAGTGGCTAGAGCTTCGCACTCTCAATCAAGAGAACCCGGGTTCGAATCCTGTGCTGACGTGTCGAACCTTGAGCAAGTTTGTGCACATTGCTCCAGTTCACTCAGCTGTACGAGACAAACAGTCTCCACTCATTAACTGCAGCATGGCTGAATGCTTCCCAGAAAAGTTGAGATGGTGTTCGATTGAACAGGTCTGCCAGGGAGTAAAGTGCTACATAAAATCTTACCTTACTCTTAAAAAAGAAGGACTGACCTTGTGATCGGAGAGCCCTGTCAGTGTAGTCATGTGATGGAGGAGATGGGTGAGGAAACTGATGTGCTGATGATCTGGTAACAAATGTTAAGGCAACGAAAATCACCCTTGATGTTCTTAAATGTTTCGCATTACCAATGAAAGCAATGTTTCATAAAAGAACATGACAGGATTACATATGGGTGTGCAGAATTTGCTGGTCGTCACCAGGTAATGAAATTTATTACAGGGGGTAACAGATCTCTATTGTAGCGCCAGTCTGTTTGTTTTTATTTTGCAACTTTTTAAATATGTCATGCATACATCCCCGATAATGATATTGTTCAAAAGTCATATAAACAACTCCTGTGAAGTTTCAAAGCAATCGGATAATTTTTACAACTGCCCCCAAGCATTTTGGCTGAGTAAACAAAAAACTGCTACAGATGCGGTAAAGGATATGATTTGTGCCGACATGGCCTCGCAGGTGGTCATGATCAAACAGAAGGATGCCCATGACGGCAATCATGAAGAACACAGCCCCGCGGAACTGCAACAAAACACAGTTACACACACGCATAGCCCAGTTGGAGCCATCTACATACATATATTAATACACTAAGTTTGGGGCATTGTAAATCAATCTCCTCCCAGGCACCGAGGTCTACTTATCACTTTCTATATTAATTCACTTCCTTTCTCTTTCTATATTAAGTCACTTCCTTAGATCGTTGGCCTCTGATCCACCAACTAGCGATGTACTTGAATAAAACAATGGCAGGTACTTAAGGTACAGTTATTTTTTACGGTGGACCAATTGAGTTGTATGCCACTCTTCAGGTAGCGCAACTGTGGATTTATGTAAAAACTATCATCTGTTGCATGGAATATTGTAATTGGCGACAGCAGAAACTAATACTCAAGGGGATGAGTTTAAAATACTGTAACATTTCATGAAAACTGCTGTAATGGTGGTGTTCATTATATAGTGAAAAGTATCAATTTTTAAATTCACATAATGATAATGAACCCCCATAATGAAAAAATTTGCAGCTTTTGTTGTTGGGAATACAAATTTAACAAGATTTAACAAGATTGCCACCCAGAGAATTTACTCTAGGTGGCAGGTGAACAAGGAAGCCTTTGGCTTATCGAGAGTCCAACCCTTTTATCTATGTGTATCCCGCCCTTCTGAGGTATGTGTCGATTTTATTTTTAAACATACGCTACTAGCACCCACACAATCACCAGATAATCTGTTCCATTCATTTACAGTCCTTTCTGAAAATGAGAACTTTCTTATATTTAATCTACACTGCTCCTTTGCTAATGTAACTTCATGTCCTCTAGTCCTTCTATCTTTCTTAACCGAGAAAAAAAACATTTCTATCAATATTTTCATAACCATTTATTATTTTAAACACTTCTATCTGATCTCCTCTCAATCTCCTGGTCTCTAGTGTTGTTAAACCACTTTCTTTTAGGCGAATTTCATAACTAAGATCCCTCAGTTTTGGTATAATTTTAGTCGCTCTCCTCTGTACTCTTTCTAGTATATCTGTCCTTCTTGCGATATGGCATCCACGCTTGTATACAATATTCTAAATGAGGCCTCACTATTGTTTTGTATAGCGGTATTAATAGTTTTTTCTTTATATGCTTTTCTAAGCCGATTAACCGACGAAAATGTAATAGTTTTTTATATTTTATTTTGTGTCAAAAATACAAGAAAATATGGCATGTCAGTACGTGAACATTTCACACCAAATTAAATGCTGTGACTAGCACAATGTACCAATGACTGTATGTTTCTGGATAGCCTAAAATCTACAAGATTAATTATTGTTGTGTACCTAATGTTACTGGACACCTGTAAAATAATTCGTCGTTGTTCCTGTGTCAACAGATACCAATTATTACTGATCTTTTATAAAGTATAACTTCTCACTGATGTTACAAAGTCATGTAAATAGCATAAGTAGTAAAATGAAATACAATGTCAGAACTCGTTCTTGTTTGTAAATATTCAGACTGCAAATGATTTTCACTCTTGCAAGAGTGAACGACTACTAATAAAAATAAGACTGACTGACTCACCTGTGCAGGGGTGCTGATATGAGTAAACAACTACTAATGATATGAAACTGACTGACTCACCCGTGCCGGTGTGCTGGAATGAGTAAAGAGAGCACTCATACAGGCAATGGTGACAACACTGCTGTGTTCATACAGCAAGAGTGTGCGTAGCGGCCCACACAGTGTCAACCCATACAGCCACAAGATGTTGATGACACACCCAACCAGTGCGTGACGACATATCCGGAACCACTGCAACAAATAATTACAATAATGGCAATTTGTGTAGCATAATATTAAAATGTTCCCTTTACTGCATAAATTAAAACAACCATTTTATTTTTTTAGACCTTTAGCACCCAAAAGCGTCTGGAAGTTCCCTTCCACAAGCGCCTGAAAGTGTTGCTTAGCTTTGACGAAGAGTGGCGGTTGCGTCATCTTCTGGATATCTATGTAACTTGTGTCACTGGATTCTTTTGGGTATCTGCAGTTTGTTAGGGGTATTTTTCATATGGCTTTGTATTGGAACTTTTTGATTGAGTACTGAATGAAAATATCTATTTAATAAAGAGTTTGTAGATATGCGTTGCATTCTAGTTCTAGTTGTTTCTAGCGCTCGGCACCATTCTATTAACTGACTAGTCTGAATTACTGTGGTTACAACAGGGTTTGATATTAACTCCCATAAAGCACTTGTCCAGTAGGACAAGTACTAATTCATGTTTACTTGTCCCACCAAATATTTTATACATACTGAATTATCATCTCTGCTACTAATACAAAATATTGTTTGTAATAAATTCCAGATAGTTATATGTAATTGGACCTAGCCATGCATGTTACCTGGTAATTATGTTGATATTTACAACCATAACAATTTTTTAAAGAAATTGAATGTTTTTATAAAATTATACATATTTATTTTGATTGTATATATGTCCATACACTATTCACATAGGGAACACTCCTCTTTATATATTCTGACAGGCTTTATGTTGAATTTTGCATAGGCACACATTATTTCGTAGTTTAAACTTTAAATAAATAAAACAACTAGCTAGTTAGTTAAGAGTTGCCCCTTTCTGTAACTGGTTGCCCAAGTCACCAAGTGATATAAGGGTGGACAGTACAGGGGTGCCCGTATAGGACTTTGTAAGTATAGCTTTAGGCAGCTATCATTCACTTGCTACAATTTATCAATATTGTGCTGCAGTAGACAGTAAGCAGGGGCAGAGCATGGGGTTAAGGTGGCTGCACCGGCTATTGTATGCTTCTTTTGAATTAATCATTTCTAATATAAGTTTTGAAGCTAACCTAACCATTTTTTCTCAGAGTTTGCCTAAGATAGTAAACAATACTCCAGACCAAAAAGAATTGATTTTGTTTTTGTTTAGAGATATTTAAATGTGTTTAAAGACAATTAAAAATATGTCAAAAATCACCTTAAAATGGCATTTTATTTCATTTTGAGAAACTCCCAAAAGAAAATTTGTATGGTTGTAAGTACAAACATGTTATTGACATTCATACAGTTTTTTTTTTAAACAAATGCATATTAAGTTTGATACAGCTTCATCAACATTTTGCTACAATGTTGAAAGACAGCAAAAATCTGTATTGCATTTTTGGCACGACCCCTTCACCAAACATAAAACCATCCCGTGCAATTTTGGGTAAACACAAGTCGAGTTCATATGCCACGTTATGGCTTTGTAAGTATTGTAGTTTTTATAAAAAGTTACATTAAGTAATACTTCCTGGTTGTTACCAATAATAAAAGTGTCACCAGATGCTTGTTTTTTGCTAAGAAATGTGACTTTTTTACTGGCATGTGGTTTATTTCAACACAATTTGACAGACACTTCTATTACTGAGATTTCCCCCCAAGGTTTTTCCGCTAAGTAGTCTCATGATACTGTGTTACGATGGGCCATGTGTTGAACTTGTTGTGGTAAACAAGATTGATTGACACCTGCTGGGGTCAGTCACCTGTCATTGCAAATGGCGGCTGAGGTCGGGCATTATCGGAGAATAAACAAAACTACCGCAAGTATTTGGTGATTTGACAGCGTGATGCATTTAGGTAATTATAATACAACAGCATAGTGGCATGAGAATAACCAGACTATTATGATCTGCATTAATGGTGAATGAATTTATGTTTGAACTGGGCTGACGCACATGTGATCATCACTATGGAAGCATCGTCAGTTTCCAAGAATCTGAAAAGGGACTTTCCACAGACACACTAAGAATACTAATTTTAAAGGACTGATTGGTGACATGTGGTGATAGTGCCTTGGTTTTTTTAATAGTACACATGTTCAGACCGACACCTACTAATGTTCTATAAAGAAAAAAATAAAGAAATCAACTGACACGATACCCGGTGCAGCTACCTTAAAGTGGCATCATGCATAATTTGTTTGATGGCTAATGCCCATTAATATATCAACACAAGGACCCAAATATCAGTCACCCACAGGCAGGACAATAATTAATGGACAAAGTTCTAAATTGCACACTGCAACTAAAACAATATCTAGTCGTAAGATTATACTTGCAAATGCAACAAGGCAGTAGCAACTTCAAGCCCTGTTAATATTTTGACTCAATCAACTTGTCCCATCGGACAAGTGTCCTGGACAATGTACTTGTCCGACATTGGTAATTACTTGTCCTGGACAAGTGGACAAGCATTAGTGTCTAGCCCTGTACAATGTAATGGTCTTATGAGATCTCATTTAACTAGTCAGCCTTTTCTATGCAAACACACTCAGACACAGCATATCGCGTTTGGCACATTTAATAGTATATATTTAGTACCGTTTTGTACGGAATTCAATTATCTTAACGATAAAGCACAACTTGCAATATTAGGAAACAAAGTACAAAAAGGTCAAATGCAAAAAATTAGGTGGGCTCATGTCTTGGTGATTTGTGTGCACGTTGTGGGGATTCAGAGCATGATTCTTAAAATGAAGTCAGGTCTAAAGGATTAATATGTAGTGTAAAAAAACTGTAAAATAAACAAATGAATTATAATATATCTAAAAGGTGAAGGTATGTAATTGTACAGCATGGTATCAAGTCCTTAGCACTGCCCAAAGAGTTTTACTCTTCATGCCCTCGTAGACATTTTCATTCGAATGACATCTCGACTTCTCGTGGAACCATTACAGAGACACAAAATACATCTGTGAAAACACCACATAGCTGCCATTGAGTGTCCCTTCTCACCTGGTTCTTGCTGACTGCTTTGTCTTGAGAGAACGGCTTCTGTACAACAAGCAGCAGGACTGAGCTCCTGCAATCACACCCCAAATTATGTCACACAGTGACCACCAGTAGGCACATGACCCATAACTGTTCCCTTCATAGACTAATGCAGGGACCCATCACCCCGTCATTTGCATGGGCTGATTCGACCAGGAACGGGTAAGAATTGTGTCAACCCGTCATTTGGACGGATAATAAATTAAGTTTTGTTTTGACGGCCAAGAGGGCCTGATGCAGAGACCTGTCACCCAGACATTTGGATATGGATCGAGTCAATCGGAACTGAGTATGAATTTTGACTGATGGGTACAAACCTGTAACTGTGTAATGACCCACCCTACACTATATACGACGGGCTGTGTGACAGAACCTTTCTCTGACATTGGCACAGCCGTCACAGGGCAGTTCCTGGAAATACTTTATGCACATGCGGCGTGTGTATAGTTTGTCGCAATATTCAAATGGATACTGTTTTAATGCAACAGTGTAGACAAATTGTTAATTACTGCTGTCAAAAACTGGCACTACAAAGTGTAGTGCCAGTGTCGGCACTGTTGTGGGAAAGTTTCCGGCATTTGAATTGCCAATAAACAAATCGCTGAGCATCTAGGGGTGGTAGCCTACATTCTCAATGTTCAACAAAACGTACATTATTACGTACTGGTGGTTTGGTAACCATCACATTTTTGGGACATATAAATAAGATATTACTTGTTTAATGTTGTATTAGGTGAATTTAAATATTATATTTAATTAATTTTAAAAAGCCTTTCAAAGACCCTGACATGAACCAATTGTGGTCAGGATGTAAAGTACTTCAAAATGACCGTTATTCTCTGTATGCAAATATGAGTAATCAGGAGCGTTCAGGGTTTTGGCACCCAATATACTAACGCACATGCTTCGTTTTTACACTACAGGGGGTCTGGTTAATTGAAAGCATGTGACACTATTAATTGAAACTGCAATATAGCATTTTTATTTTCGCCATGCCGCCGCAGTGGAAGAAATGTCGAAACGACATTACATGTTTTTTTAATCAAAACCAACAAAAATTATGGTGACTGCCATCGTTCACTGGGAAGACGATGGTGTGGACAGAGTGGAGACTGCGCCAGTGGCTGTGCCTGTATTGTTGGTGATACCTCTGCCCGTGTCATTGTGTTCGGTGTTGTCACCTCTGCTTGTGTCGTCGTGTTCAGAGTTTTTTTTATGCCACCACTGCAATATCGTGCCAAAAGGTTAGTTTGTGTGGCACACCTGTTGACTGCAAACTATTTGACCTGTTAAAATTTCCGGGCATATCAGAACGGGCCAAATATTATCCTGCATTAGTCCCTGGTTCCCTTAATGATCATGTTAGGAGAAATAAATAAATAACATGCGTGTTCTTAAACGTTTTGCATTATCAATGAAAGGAATTTCTTGATTGCTCTGGGGTGCTTCACAATGTTTCATAAAAGAACATGACAGGATTACATATGGTTTGCTGATCGTCACCAGGTAATGAAATTTATTACAGGGGGAAACAGATCTCTATTGTGGCGCCAGTCTATGTTTGTTTTTATTTTGCAACTTTTTAAATATGTTATGCATACATCCCCGATAATGATATTGTTCAAAAGTCATAAAAACAACTCCTGTGAAGTTTCAAAGAAATCGGATAATTTTTATAACTGTCCCCAAGCATTTTCGACTGAGTAAACATAAAACTGTTACAGATGCGGTAAATGATATGATTTGTGCCGACAAATAACATGCGTGTTACCATGAACAGTTTTTATCATAACATTTTTCATAACTTATTCTTGTATTTAAAAACAATTTTGTTTACTCATAGTCATACGGAGTGATGCAGAACATAAATATTAAATATTTTGGTGACATATCGATATGTGATGAGCATATGAAGATAAATATATCATCGCAGGCTGTTTATCACAATACATGTGTATATATATATATATATATATATATGATATATAGATTACAACCCTACACACAGATATGCAAAATTGGCATTTTAAATACAATTGTATGCATTAACCCCCAACCTTGGTGTTGATGTAGCACTAAATATTGTCCGGATGAATGACAGTGCATAACAACTCACCCTGCCTTGATAAGGAACAAAAACTGAACGACATGGATGAGTTTCAGAAGGTCGTATGAGAGAAACACCGCAAAGCTGCGAAAGAACTTGGAGGTGATCAACAGTGCTATATAGGGAAGAAACCTAAAACAGAGCAAACATTACATGAATCAAAACCAAGTTCAAACCATTAGGTATGCTTGGCCAATCTGAAAAATACATTCCTGTGGTGAAAGTATAGATTTTGTTTTTTGCATTAAATTTGAAACTAAGAATTTACTACAGATCTGAATAATACAATTTCAAATCTTGAAAGTGTTTTTGATACACGTTTTGGATTGAATGTTGATATTTGGAGCGAAGAGAATGAGATCTTAGCTCATTGAGTCCATGACATGTTTTTCTATTTCCCTGCGCTGAATTTGTTTACTTCCCCTGGCACAGATACCATATAGAACGGAGTACCGGCTTATAGTGTCTCTTCCGGAGTAACTGCTTATAATGTCTCTTTCGGAGTAACTGCTTATAGTGTCTCTTCCGGGGTAACTGCTTATAGTGTCTCTTCCAAAAATCTCAGTCAACGTACAGTGAACAAAATTGCCCAGCTTTCAACATGGCAGCCAATACCGGTACCGCACCACTGACCGGCTGGCACCAAGATTCAAACCCTAGTTACTCCGATGACACTCTGACCATAAAACCCCACCAAACCTTGTTCTTATAATTAAACAATATATAAAAGCACGCACAATTTTATGGAGATACCATACTTGTAAATGATATGTTGTATGGCAGAATTGTGACAACTTTAAAGGTCTGAACTGACATAATGGTCCATCACATATACACTGTTATCTGTAATTTGACTGGCAAAAGTCCTATGGACACATCATGCCAAGTAAATAATAGTGTTATGGTTAGAGGATAACAACACAAATTATCACTAATACAAAAGCAACTTGTCTTGGATTTAAGCACAGTCATCGTTTAACATGTCAATGCCAGACCTGTCTGTTCTGAATACAGATAAATCTTCGTTTTGCTGTCATAAACGTTTCTGTAGGAATGCTGGGTAAAATGTGAATACAAGTGGAGACATGAACAATTAAAATATATAGCAAATGTTGATATTTGACGTCAGCCCACATAATTATTTTAAATTCCTGTACGTGAACAGTTCAGAGCCGGCATTTGACATACAAACTCCTTATATTATCGCTCTATCTGCCACCTGGCACAGCTAAACAACCTACCTGGATGGATATATGGCCATGGATTGGAAGCTGTTTCCGATGTGTCGGTCTACCATTATGGCTGTTTTCTTTGACTAATCAAAAATAGCATAATTAACACATACAAGTGAATCTACGTTCCAACATCATAACATGTTGTCGCTCAAGCGAAACTTCCGGAAGAAAACAAATCGTTCACGTTTTCGTTTGCGGCCACGTCACCAGCATGATGTTAGTTAGTTGACCATCGAAGAGGGTGCTGTTGTACACTCAACTTCGTACCCGTATGCTTGGGTTTAATATATGTAAAAGATGACAGGCAAAGAACAATTATAGCGAATACGAAATAAATACTGCCTTTCCCTGTCTTCCGCCTCCTTACAAGGGAGACTTCCTTTTCACATGTGAATTGGGGATGAACCATTATTCGTAGATTTTATCGTATTCTCATGCGAAACAAATATTTAAAATATGAAATACTAAAGGAACACAAAAGATAAATCGACAATAATAATTACGTTTTAAACCTACGTTATTGCAAATATTTAGTATTTAATGTTTTTGCTTTATGTGTGTGTGTGAGTGCGTGTGCGCGTGTCCAAACACTATATGTAGTACACATTCATTAGCTCCACTACATTGGCCTTTTTTAAAATCACTGAATTTGAGACAGACAGTTGACTTTCATTTTCTATACATGTGCTTTTATAGTTTATGTATTTGTTGACCAACAATTAGATGGAAACAATATTTTACTCCTTAGTTATAGCCTAAATAAAATTGTCAACAGCACTGCTCCCCCCGTCTTCCGATGTCACAGTCGGGCCAACCGAGACAGCCACAATTAAGGTGAAAGGAAGATGTGCAGATATGGGGCGGCGCGGCAGCGAACATTTTTCAGTGGTGCTGAAGCTCCGGTAGTCCCCAAATATGAACTTCGTTCCCGCTCCACTGTATATAGGCCTATATATATTCTTCATTGATAGATGTCCCGGTTGGCCATACACAGTGTCCCGGTTTACCCCGTATACGTGGGGTAAACTTGGACACAAAATGTGGGCGCATGTTTTTGTACGTTGAGTGTCTTTAGATAGGAATTAAAGGTAATTTAAAAGACCCATGCATTATGTTAAGAAATGTGTTGTTTACCTTCCACGATAGTTTGGTGCCTGTATTTCTATTAGTGACTTGTGTGTGGTGAAAAAAGTGAATTGTGTCCTACTTAACCCCGGACTCCCCTACTTATTAATCTGAAATCAATATTTTCTCCCTTTCATATTTCTACACGCACATATTGAGCAGTTTTCCTCTTTCTACCACTTAAAGCAGTAATTTCCCACACGAGCAGCCATCCTTTCTGCAAAGATACATTTTGGCCGTAATTATTATCTTCGTGAATTGTACTTGATTTTGATTGATGACTTATTTAAATTTTTTTTTTAAATTCTTTCCTCTTCGACAGGTAAATTCTGTAAAACCATTTGAGGGGAGCAGGCCTAGCGCCTTATCACATAGTATTCAAATTTAAGTAATCGGATTTGGTGGTCAATAGTATCGGTCGAGTGCTTTACTTAGATCCAAAGAAACGCTAATAGTCCACAGGATATTTGAAAAGATTGTACACTTTTTGATTAAAGCAAGACACTTTGCTCATCTGTTTCATACACCAAGGGAATCATTTTAAAGATTGGAGGCATTTCAGATTTTGCTTCGTTCAAAAATGGCAGCCAAATTCAGTTTCACCATATCTTAATAACTGCGTTACGCAGAGCAATAATATTCTAGATGTAGGTTTTAGGGGGGGGTCACATATTTCATATTAGATGGCGCCCTTCAAAGAATATTATTCCCATATCTCAAGAATTATATACAAAATAGAATCACACAGTTGATGTCAAAATGTATGTTTTTTAGATACGATGGTTTCAAATACATTACTATTGTCCTTCATTGACTTTACAATAGATACGTCATTTTGAAATATCCGCCATTTTGAAAGATGGCGGCAGACAAAGCCTGTTATTCCCGTATAGTCCATGCAGCGGATAGGTGAAAAGATTGTGCATAAAAGCACAGATAAAAGCAGGACACTTTGCTCATCTATTCTATACACCAATTGAACCATTATAAAGATTGGAGGCATTCCAGGTAGATTTTGCTGCATTAAAAAAGGCGGCCATTAAAAAAAATGCCAGCCAAATACAATTTTCCCATATCTTAATAACTGCGTTATATAGAGCAATACTGATTGTGTCTAGATATGTGTTTTAGGGATCGAAGAATTCAGATTTGTTACTTTTGGACTTCTCCGACATTCACATCCGCAACCTTCAAGTTGGTGTGATCTATATATTACAGTTCAGGTCAATATTTTTTTAAATAAATTACGATATTAGTATTTCAAAGCATAGTGTAGTACAGTTGTATATACAAAACACTTGCATTGACCATGTGATGTCGGAAACTGTTGTGGTCCATCTGAGACATCAGTGCAGGGTAGAGGGAGAACAGGGCAAAGTGATGCTTGTTTCCGAGAGCAAACAGACTTCCCAGTGACTTGACTATGGAATCCGGGTATGGAATGAATATTGCCACCCGATAATACTACTCCACTGTCTTGCTCTGGTAGTTTGGTCGTTGAGTTAGACGTCCACACTGGCGAGGCATACGCAACTCAATTCCAAGTGCCTTTACAATCTTGTCAGTTAGCACCATTATGTCTTCCTTAACGTGTTCTTCAGCTTCTCTTCGGTCAGTTTCCGATATGAGCAACAACAGCTGGATGTAGTCGTGAACTTTGAGAACATCGAGTTGAGCAGCTTGCAAAGCTTGTGTCATTGGCTCAAACATCCCTGACTATTTCGCCATGATGACCAGGCACACAAAGAATGTCAACGTTTCAGGTGTGCACTGCAACTGGTGTACATCTTGGCTGGTTTTGCCAGAAGTAGCCAGGATACCTAGTTGTTTGTGAATATCTTCGAAGTGGTTGGTGAAGATTCTGGTGCTATGGTACTTGGCCGTCCATTGTGTTATATATATATATATACATATATTACAAAATGTAAATATATTATATAAAATGTAAGGCTAACAAAAGCCTAACATATACTTTAACTAACGAATATACAACACATTTAGATCCGGGGGGCAATTAAGTGCCCGTTGCCCCCCGCGGACATCAATTGCGTACTTGAATCAAAGAAAACGAAAGTTGTTTAAATAGTGGTAATAGTCCAGCTATCACCGTGTACACACGAACAGGCAGACACCCGGATGCTGTTGCATGGTGCAGATGATGTCACTCAAGGAAGACTGTCATGAGAAGAGTTGATACGTACTGATCTTTTAACAAGATTTAACAAGATTGCCATCCAGAGAATTCACTCTAGATGGCAAGTGGACAAAGAAGCCCTTTGGCTTATCGAGAGTCCAACCCTTTTATTTACATATATCCAGCCCTTCTGAGGTATGTGTCGATTTTATTTTTAAACATATTCACACTACTAGCACCCACACAATCATCAGATAATATGTTCCATTCATTCACAGTCCTTTGTGGAAATGAGAACTTTCTTACGTCTAATCTACACTGCTCCTTTACTAATGTAACTTCATGTCCTCTAGTCTTTCTTTACTGAAAAAAAACACATTTCTATCAATATTTTAATAACCATTCAATATTTTAAACACTTCTATCTGATCTCCTATCAATCTCCTGGTCTCTAGTGTTGTTAAACCACATTCTTTTAGGAGTTTTTCATAACTAAGATCCCTCAGTTTTTGTATCATTTTAGTCGCTCTCCTCTTTCTAGCATATCTATGTCCTTCTTGCGGTATGGCCTCCACGCTTGTATACAATATTCTAAATGAGGCCTAACTATTGTTTTGTACAGCGGTATTATTAGTTCTATTTCTTTATATGCTATATTTCGCCTAATCAGTCCAAGGATTTGATTTCCTTTTGAAGCTGCAATTCCACACTGCTCTGAAACCTTCATGTCAGCACTAATTGTCAGCCCTAAGTCTTTTTCTTTTACAGTAGTACTTAGTACAGTTCCCCCCATTGTATATTCTACATATTCGTTCCCATGTCCTGTGTGAAGGCATTTACATTTCCCATAGTTGAACAACATTTGCCACTTTTCAGACCATTTGATCAACCTGTCAAGATCATCTTGTAAATGCTGTCTATCTCCATCACTTTTAATCCTTCTAAACACTTTTGTATCATCTGCAAATTTCAACACCTTGCTAGCTATATCATCGTCCAAATCGTTTATATATATTAAGAATAATATAGGCCCCAGTACTGATCCCTGTGGAACCCCACTGAAAACTGATTTCCAGTTTGAAGCCTCCCCATCAACAACTACCCGTTGTCTTCTGTCAATCAGCCATTTTTTCTATCCAGTTAATTATACCATTTCCTATGCCATGGGCCTTTAGTTTAAGCAGTAATCTTTGATGTGGCACTTTGTCGAAAGCTTTTTGAAAATCTAAGTAGATGATATCTACTGGTGATCCATCATCTACCCACTTAATGATATCTTCCAAAAAACATAACATATTTGTTAAGCATGACCTCGCTTTTAGAAACCCATGTTGAGATGGGTTTATCAAGTTATGTTTAACAAGAAAATCCACCATGTGATCTGTAATTAGTCTTTCTAATAATTTACAAATCACCGATGTTAAACTAACTGGTCTATAATTATTTGACTTTTTTCTCGAACCTTTTTTAAATAACGGTATAATGTTTGCTTCTTTTCATTCTAAATGAACCACTCCCTCTTCTAATGACAAGTTGAAAACTGTTGCAAGCGGTATGCTAATTTGTTCTACAATTTCCAATAGTAGTTTGGGTGGAATACTATCCACTCCAGGTGATTTATTATCCTTCATAGCCCTAATTTTCTTAGCTACCATTTCTGGGGTTACAATTAACTGTCTTAAATAGTCTGATTCTGCCCCCTTGAACTTAGCCTCTAGTACTGGCAGTGAACTAATGTCTTCTCTGGTAAACACTGAACTAAATTACTCATTCAGGTCTTCTGCCATTAAGAATCCTTCTGATATTATATTTCCAGCACTATCTTCTAGAGGACCGACCTTATCCTGAACTTTCTGTTTGCTTCGAACATACGCATAAAAACTCTTGCTGTCATGTTTTATATTACAAGCTAATTTATGTTCATAGCTTCTCTTTGAATTTCTAATTTCAGCTGTAGCTTGGTTTAGTGCTTCTTTCTAAATGTTATAGTCTTCGTCATTTCCAGTACGTCTATATGACTTCCACATTATTTGTTTATACTTAATTTTTCTAATGGCTTCTTTCGATAAGTGTTTCTTTTTGGACCGTTTCCTGTGTTTTTTAAGGGAACAAATTTGACGATGATGCATTCAATTCCACTCTTTGAGATATTCCAGCATTCTGTTGCTGTCTTATTCTTCAGTGTGTTATTCCAGTCTATCTTTGCTAAATATTTGCTGATGTCCTTATATTTTCCTTTGTGGAAATTTCTCCTGTACTGCTTTTTACTATTCCTTTCTGATTTTACTTTGATGGTAAAATGTATCTGGTTGTGATCACTATTCCCCAGTGGCTCACATATCCTGACATTGTCAACTAATTCATTCTGCGAGGACAAAACTATGTCTAACACATTCTCTCCCCTGGTTGGTTCTAGCACATGTTGAGAAAGGAAACTATCTTGTACTAAAACTAAAAACTTGTGGTCCTCACTACCCATACTCTGTAGAGATTTCCATTTTATATGCCCATGGTTAAAATCCCCCATAATAACACAGTCCCGTTTGCTCACTTCCCTTATAGCGTTTTGTATTTTTTCATTCTCTTCTATGCTTATTATATCGATAAACTAATCCAACCGTTAACGTTGAGTTTCCTGTACCTATGTTACACCAAACAGCTTCTTCGCAATCTGCTTCTCTGTCTAATTTTATTTCATAAGCCTGGATAGATTGTTTAATATATAAAATAACTCCACCTCCCCTTCTTCCTATTCTATCTTTCCTAAACATTACATATCCTGTCAGTTCCAATTCGGCAACTGATATATCGGCGGTTGCCCATGATTCGGTTATATCTCGTCGTGCTAGCCGTCAGCTTTGCTCGCAGACTTGACTGTGAAAGTCTTGTGGTAGCGATCCGCACGGGGAAATCATTCCGATACGTCGATGCAACTGCTATTGCACGCGAGCTTGGTCTTGACAAGTGCAAGACATTGCCAGTCTTCCATGCACTGACCGGAAGTGATACAATATCGTGTTTCGTTGAAAGAAGGAAACGCATGCTTGGGCATCAGGGAATGCTTTCAGTGCTGTAGCGCCTGCGCTGTGTGCTCGTGCAGACATTCGCCTCTTTCTATTTCATTCACTTCAGTGGACCAATGGTCTCTGATCTATCAATTAGCTATTGCAAAAACAGAAATGTAGTTACCGTATTCGTTCTATTATGCACATTACGCTTAGCAAATATTTGAGACATGGAAATATATAACACTTTGTGTTCCAATAAGTGTACAGGTGTACAGCACTGTACACCCATTTTCTTTGGTTCCTGTGGTTCTTGAGTACAGTCATCGCAGCAAACATGACGGGCAAGCGATTTATGCGTCTCACATACGAGCAACAGGATACCAGAACACTGTAGAAATCTGTTAATTTAGGTGGACCTTTCGATGTTGTTTCATCACCAAGCTTTGTGTGATATTGGTAGAAATTAAAACACAATGATGGAATCAACAGTCAAGTTTGGCATTAACATCACTGTCACAGCGTCGGATGCTGCTAAAAAGGGGGTGTACGCTAATTGTACGCTTAATAGAACGAATACGGTATTTAGAGTTATTTACTTTATCAGTGAACACATCGAGTGGTCAGCCATTCTCCAGTTGACGCCACTGTGAAGTTATGTTCGATTTACGAGAACATTATTATCTGCTGCCCGCAATGCTATAACTGTAAAAAAAAAATGAAATGGTCGTGGGAATAAGTTTAAAATATATTACATCATAGTCTATATATTAATACGCTACCTTGGAGGCACTGTACATCCATCCCCACCCAAGCGCTGGGGGCCACTCTCATCTTTCTATGGTTATTTGTGTCCTTGGACCACTGCCCTCTGATCTATTATTATTATTCGCTTCCTTGGACCATTGACCTCTCAGCTACCAATTGGAAATATATTTCAAATGTGTAGACCACCGAGGATCCTCTCTCTCTTTCTCTCTCTTTTTCTGGATCCGCCATATAATATATATATATTAATATTATTATATGGCGTGTGCATGTGTGCAAGTGTGTTTTCCCCTGAAATATGACATAAAAATATTTGAAAAAGTAGGAACTGTTTTGGAACAAGTATGATTTTCGTAAACTCTGAAAAATATATCTTAACACAAGAACTAAAATTAGAAACCGGCTTTTTGACATTTTTTTATTAGTCATTCTTTCAGGAACTCTGCATTGTATAAACAAATATTTGAATGACAACAAGTCTGCAAACGTGATAACAAATAAGTCGGTATGATGATATATTATTATTATTTCAGGCACCACACGAGGAGGCATATGTCTTGGATGAATATGGCTCAGATAACATTTCAGATCACGGGAGTGAAAAAAGGCAACCAACAAAGCTGGACTACACACGACCTGTTCAAACATTGCCGTCTACTCCCCTCCGGCAGATTGAAAACACCTCGGACATTTAGAGTATAACCACTGCTGGTTGTATTAAGCGTAGTGACACATTTCATGTACGCATTGGGTCGGGGCAGTTTGATGCCATTTTTGAAATTTGTTGAGCTAGGATAATTTATTAAAAAAACGCAATAAATCCCCATGAAACGATGTACACAAAAGAGCGTTTGTTTTCAAGATGTGATATCAAAACGCGATATATCCATGTTCAGCCAATCAGCATCGCTGTGCAGCACGTATATATCAACTTAATTTACAAGTTGTTATTTAAACTTTGATGACTTTCATGACATCAGCATGTACACACTTGCCCTCCTATGTATAAACACAGAGGTGCACACATAGGTACGCACGCACACGTACGCACACACACAGTATGTTTTCATCAGAACATCACTACTTATGTCAAACTAATACTCAGGTTTGGTTCTGATTTCTTATATTTGTATAATTGAAATTGAATAACCAGAATGGTAGATATGCACATACCTTTGTACGTTACATGCAAGTCTAATATTGTAGATTTAAATAGCAGTGATATTAATAAAATTATCTGTTAATGCAGTATTTAATAATACTACAGTATGGGTATTTTGATATTTAGTAAAACAGTTCATGTTATTCTGGGAAGATATGTGATAATGTTAATAATGGAAAGATCTGTATGAAAATAACATGGGAAATTAGTCATAAAGTTAGGGAGCTTCCTTTAAAGTTCCTTTACCCGAAATTAGTGGGTGTAGAACTTTTTAACCGGAAGGCTGCTGTGTTGAACATGGAACATCGTTGAACATCAAAGATTAATGGGTATTGTGATTAACTCATCCTGACTTGGCCAGTAAAGCTTGTTTTTAAACAGGATGTTTTGTTTACTACATATTTAAACATGCTCCGTGGACATACTTTCCAAATTGCAAACATTGTTACAGGCTTGCTAAACACAATTTGGCAGGCAGTATACCTTCAACACAGATAGTATTGTCTTAAGAACATCATAGTAATTAATAAATGAAAAATTAGGAACAGACTGCCTCCATTTAAAGCCATTACACTGTGTTATCATGGGCACCCCCCACTACTAATAAAACATAAATCAACTCTCTTATAATCACCACATTAACATGCATTACAGCAAATAGACAACAAATAGAACTGTTATAAATAAAACAACAGGATTCTTGTTTCTAATGTAGTAGTTTATTTAAAATAATTTGAAGGCGTGCGCATATGTTGTTATCATGGTTACTACTTGGACCATTGTTAGCTGTCTGTTCTGCAAATAAAGTTATTCAGCTGTCTGTTCTGCAAATAAAGTTATTCATTTTACCATACATGAGTATAGTATTGATGACTGTCATAAGTTATGCATCAGGAGGATAGTGATATGTTTTGTGTCGTTTGCCTGGCAAACAGGTGCATTTGTTTTAACATTTTTGATCACGACATTAAATGCACCCCTATTCTCCTCAGTGCAGGTAAACATTCAGCAAGGTCTTTCCAAATGCCCCTAACTCAAAACTTCCAATATACAGCCCCACAACAAATACCCCCAACGTATAACAAACTGACTACTCGGTATGCTTTAAACGGACGTAGCACATGATAATCCAGTAGATGGCGCCACATACAAGGCATTAACGTTCAGCTTATCTGTGGGCAGCTTCAGGCAATTGGGGACCATGGCAGATTAGCTGGCTGTGGGCAGCTTAAGGCAATTGGGGACCATGGCAGATTAGCTGGCTGTGGGCCATTGGGGTGAAAAGGGTTAACAGGATAAAGAGGTTCATCAGACTGTTTGATTCATATACTTTTTTGTATTAATTCAAATTCACATTTACTATTTACCCTTTCGTTAAGGTCCCCACTGTTTTCGTGGGACCAACTGCCAATAGTGGGACTAATGACAACAGGCGAAAGCCACTGAAACTTAACAAACTTGACCATGAAATTTTTTGAAATACAAAAACAAGAAATTATTCGTGTTAACGTCAAGTTTCGTGTTAATGCCACGTATCAGATAGAGGCGGGGCTGCAATATCTGAACCAATGTGTAGGATCTGGGTAAGTGGAGACGGCAGGGATACAATCTTGGTCACACAACAGTTGTCCATGGTAAAATGTCTAAAACAAAGAAAAACACTAGCTTGCTGAAAGATAATGACATTATAATATAAATATGATTGACACACTGTTATTCTTAAGTATTTCACGGTCAATTTAGGTGTTTTTGTATTGTTAGAGAAATGTTATACAAGAAATAATGTAGATTGACTGTGAAATACTTAAAAAGAATAACAATTTGAACCGTCCAGTCAGACAAACCTCCGAACTTATGCAAGATCTTTTTTGACTGAAACGCTGTACATACATTAGCCCATTTATATATATGCGCACATTATTATGAGTCGCTCTCACAAGTTGGCATAGGCCAGTAAAACGTGTTGTGTATTCTATAGTTTAGAACCACGACCCAGCCACACCTACAGGTGGTGTGGGTAACCTCAATTACCCAAATTCCAAAACGAGGCAACACAATTTATCGCTCCTACAAAGCCTGTGAGCATCTAATGTTCTTACTGTGAAAAAAACCGATTGATCACCCTGAATCAAGGGGACCAATGAAAAAGGTAAGTTCTTATATATAGCGCAGTATCCAGTCCTTAGGACTGCTCAAAGCGCTTTACATTTTACTCACATGTTCAATTGAACACCACCTCGACTTCTCTGGGAAACATTCAACTCACACTGCAATTAATGCATGAAGACTATTAGTACACATATATCCACCACTGTCTATGGCCAGGTACTCACACAGCTGCGTGAACTAAAGCTTAGAAATACAAACAATGGACAGTATCATAATGATGTCAAGAAAATATTCTAAGCACACTCTGGCAAGAGACGATACAAATAAAACCACTACAAATATCGCACAGCTTCTTTTTTATTGTTTTTAATGAAATTCCACCTGCAGTATAAATCCTACACTGGTCAAATTTCATCAGTGAAAGACAAGATATATATATATATGATATATACATGCATAAATGAACATCATAACCAGGCACAGTGCAGCATTGTATAAAAAGCCATGTACGCCAACCCCGTGGGATGCAAACCAATCAGATTGCAAACAAAACTCCAATAAACGAATCCACATTATCTACCGATTCATCCACCAGTATGCTGCATGTTCTCGAAAAGTGCTCATTGTGCAAACTTGTATACAAGACTGGATATTGTGAGACAATGGTGCAGTTGACAGCTATTATGCCTGTGAGAATCGCTCTTTGGAGTTGGCGTGAACTGATCATCTGTTGTTATCCAACAATAACTGAGCTAGCGGGTGTATGTACATGCTGGGTATGTTAACGTTTTCATCCTAGACGTTTTGTATCTCTGGCTCCACTCTTTCATGGATTCATCGACAACCCCTCAGAAGAAAAGTAACGCGTTTACTGTTTTTAGAAATTTCCCACTAGTTAATGTTTTGAACAGTGACCAGATGTCAGATGGATGTAAATCAGTCATTTACAATGTTACATGTATTTTCTGCAATTATCTGATCAGTTGAGGATATTTTAGTTACGTAACTTTTGGTAACATGAATTTTTTTACAATTTTATGTTGTAAGAAATGGCATTTAGAAATATTCTGGAAAACTGATATTGATAGAGAAAAAAAAAAACATCTGAGAGTGGCTCTTTGTACAGTAAAGCTACCATATCTGAGAGTGGCTCTTTGTACAGTAAAGCTACCATATCTGAGAGTGGCTCTTTGTACAGTAAAGCTACCATATCTGAGTGGCTCTTTGTACAGTAAAGCTACCATATCTGAGAGTGGCTCTTTGTACAGTAAAGCTACCATATCTGAGAGTGGCTCTTTGTACAGTAAAGCTACCATATCTGAGAGTGGCTCTTTGTACAGTAAAGCTACCATATCTGAGAGTGGCTCTTTGTACAGTAAAGCTACCATATCTGAGAGTGGCTCTTTGTACAGTAAAGCTACCATATCTGAGAGTGGCTCTTTGTACAGTAAAGCTACCATATCTGAGAGTGGCTCTTTGTACAGTAAAGCTACCATATCTGAGAGTGGCTCTTTGTACAGTAAAGCTACCATATCTGAGAGTGGCTCTTTGTACAGTAAAGCTACCATATCTGAGAGTGGCTCTTTGTACAGTAAAGCTACCATATCTGAGAGTGGCTCTTTGTACAGTAAAGCTACCATATATGAGAGTGGCTCTTTGTACAGTAAAGCTACCATATCTGAGAGTGGCTCTTTGTACAGTAAAGCTACCATATCTGAGAGTGGCTCTTTGTACAGTAAAGCTACCATATCTGAGAGTACAGTAAAGCTACCATATCTGAGAGTGGCTCTTTGTACAGTAAAGCTACCATATCTGAGAGTGGCTCTTTGTACAGTAAAGCTACCATATCTGAGAGTGGCTCTTTGTACAGTAAAGCTACCATATCTGAGAGTGGCTCTTTGTACAGTAAAGCTACCATATATGAGAGTGGCTCTTTGTACAGTAAAGCTACCATATCTGAGAGTGGCTCTTTGTACAGTAAAGCTACCATATCTGAGAGTGGCTCTTTGTACAGTAAAGCTACCATATCTGAGAGTGGCTCTTTGTACAGTAAAAGCTACCATATCTGAGAGTGGCTCTTTGTACAGTAAAGCTACCATATATGAGAGTGGCTCTTTGTACAGTAAAAGCTACCATATCTGAGAGTGGCTCTTTGTACAGTAAAGCTACCATATCTGAGAGTGGCTCTTTGTACTTGTGTGCATTAGTTAAATTATTTCAAGATCTGTTCTATTACCTACCAGGCACCTTCATTTATGCAACCGACATTGGAACTACTGTGTAGTGCTTTCTCTTTGGTGGAGCAACTTTTAAAAAAATGTGCTCCCTTTTATTGTTAGACCAATTGCAAATATTATGCAATTCTGCTGTCATTACAAAAATACATTAATAACTAGCATATCTACCTTAGGTCCCTGGTGTATTCATCCATCTGCTGACAACTTAACAATAATACTTACCGATTTTTTGACTGATCAACACTTATATTTTGACGTGCATCTCAATTTAGTTTCCAATAATTAACTTAGATTCAAAAGAAGTGATCAAATTATTAAATGGGGGCATATCCTGTGAGGCTAGAACTCAAAAACACCAGCAATGTCTTCTATGCCCATAACACAGAAAATAAGTTACAGGCAAACTCCAAGGGTTAGCTAGTCACACAGATAAAAAACAGATATATACCTGATGAGGTTGCTCAGTTACCTGTCTGAATCTTTCTTTGGATGATCGGACCTTTGAATATGAATTGATCTGAATCCATAATCAACTTACCGGTATGGGGTGCATGTACAGTTAAATCAGATACACATTTCAGCTTTGTGAATATCGTGGTTACAGTGATATATTATGCATGGCACATTTACAAATGTCTTCACAATTATGCCAAATTAAACATAGATTTAATTTTGCTTAATATTGGCATTCGACTTATTTGAACATCATCCGGAGTGTCACAATTTGTTTTTTTGCAGAGTTCCGCAGGGCAGGTTGTTGATGATTGCACAGGCGGAACATGTGATGTGTCCATGGCATCCCCTGTTGGTGATGTACCCGAACTCACATCCATATCATTACTGTCTGGACCATCAGTCTCAATCTCTCCACAGCGTGTACCGTCAGGGTAATTTCTCACAGACTGGTCCCCAGCTGGACCTGTAAAGAAGCGTGGCTTCAACAGATCAGTGTCCTCATCCACTGTTGAATCATCCATAGGACATGACGTCTGAAACTGCTTTAGATTCACGTCATTGTCGGCGTCATTGTTATTGCTACGAACATCAATGCCAAAGCGGTTTGCCGTCACGCCAATGCCATCATCACGAGCAGATCTCAGAGTCTCCTCATCTTGCAATGATCCCATACGATCTTGTGTTGATCCCACCAGATGCTGCTTCAGATTCGTGTCAGATGATTCTGCTGGATCTTGTGATGATCTCACACGATGTTGCTTCAGACTCGTGTCATCAACGGAGAAGACCGTGTCACCAGATCCGCAGTCGGCAGACACTTGTGTCTTGACCGTCACCTGTCCTGTCTGTGTCGACGAAGGATTACTGCGAACAAAATCACGCAGGTTGGTGAAAATGGTCGTCAAGTTGGAAAAATAATAAATTGAATAACATTTTCTTCTGATTACAACTATAAATTTTAACTTACTTTTTAGTAAAAATACATTAAACTTTACAGTTGTGATCAGAATAAACAATTGATTTAAAATAACATATATACATTGCACTCTCAGGGATAAGTCAAACCTCCAGGGACCCATGGAATACTTCTAGTTATCAGAAGTTCCGCTTATCAGGACTTGTGTTTTAGTGCCATATAGGCCCTATCACTATGTTTACGCAGTTAATGCTACAAAGTTGTTTGACAATAATATATTCTAAAGCAAACAGTTACTATCACAACAATGGACAAGAACAATGATGTAAAGTCATAAGCAACACACCATTTCAACAATCAAAATAATACATTTAAAACAGAACTAAACATTACGGACTGGCATACAAAATACTTCTGCAACAGCCTTCCTCATTTTCCCACTGCACTGTTTCGATCAGTTTGATCTTTTGTTTTAATGTCAACATGTTAAGCCTTCTTCTGCCATTTTGTACATTGTTATCGGTTCATTTTGTGTGATGTCTCACATTTTTCTGATGCACACACTAAAATGCCAACAAATAACAGGCCATTGAAGTCAACTGTACATAGCAATTAATCGATTAACAGGGTAATTTAATTAAACAGGGCATGGCTAATACATGACTTAACAGAGTAGCACTACAGCAAAGTTCTGTCAGTTTGTTTTACTATAAAGTAGATATGACTCATGAATGTCAAACAACAAATACCAAGACGGATTTTACAAATTGCAAAATGTTACACACTAAGAGAGAGAAAGAGTGACAAGATGTGAAACAAACCTGGGAGAATTAGGTGTAAGGGGCACCTGTGAAACGGGGCTGTGTGATACAGGTGGCACCACTGTACTGTGCAATTCTTCATCTTCAGAAGTCTCTGATTCATTATCAGGCACAACATGCTACAGAAACAAAACATCAACGTCTGTATTAAAGTACATATAATTACAGCATCATATCTAAGGTGTCAACCAAGGGTGTCTCATCCTCATTTTAATAGAACGTCCTTAAAGGGAATAAAAACACCTATTGCTTGAATTCATGTTATATTACATCCTGCTATCTATTTCCACGTCCACCAAGCCAAAAAAATTCCACGAATTAGAAATTCCACATTTTATGCTGTGCATCCGGACATTTTCGAATATGCATATTTTTGGCGCGCTTTTCGGGATGCCGAGATGTAACGTCACAATAGGCACTACATAACAATCCGATTTAAATGCCACCATCCCCATACAAACACCCAAATTGTATATATAATTTGAAAACGTTAGATATCCCCACCATAACGATGCCTGTTGTAGAAATGTCAAGTGATGCAATAAGCACGACTCCAAGGTCAACCAAGATCACTGTCAAATTATCAATTTTTGAAACTGTGCACTTCTGCAGTGTTAAAATTAGAATGGTTGCATATCTACTTTCTTTAATGGCCAATTGGCCATGTCACATGTGTTTGGAAAGTGTATTGTCTCCCCATCAAAATGAGGTATGATGTGGAGCTGGATCCCGGTATAGTAAGTGTGGAGCTAAGGTCAAACAAGGTCACCATGAAATGATGAATATTCAAACTTTTGCAATACCGTGAACGTCACAAAGTTACAATGACTCTGTATCTATTTAATTTCTATGGACACATCATAAACATCGTGAATGACCAATTTCTTCCCTTCAAAATGAGATATCACTTGAAGGTGGCAGTTGATGGAGTTTGTGTGGACCGATGATCAAATATTATCACCATCAAGTGATAAATGTTCGAAACTGCTCCATCCCACAAACGTTATACAATACCAATGGTGTCTTATATCTACGTTACCTATCTACTCATGGCCATGCCATAAACCTTTGGAAAGCCTACTGTCACCCTGTAAATACAGGATACTATGGGGAGCTATCAAGTGGTGCAGTAAGTGTGGAGTGAAGGTTAAGCAAAAACACCACCAAATGACGAATGTTAAAAACTGCGCCATTCCGCAAACGTTGTAGCCTACAATTACAATGTTTGCATATCTACTTTGTCTACCTATACTAGGCCATCTTATACACCTATGCTTATAGTATCCCCGTTAAAATCATTGGCATGGAATTGTTAAAGTGGTCTAACGGTGGAGGGAACATTGAACAAGGTCACCGTCAAAAGATGCCATTCCACAGTTTGTAGGGAAGCCAACATGTGATGTTACACTTTAAACAGCATTTTTTTCATCACCCGCGGGATGAGAAAATAGATGTGGGTAGATGCCACCCTCAATTTTGAATTTCATTTTGAGGGTCACAACTCAAACTTGTGTCAAAATATTTTTGATTAATTAACTGATATATTATTGTGCATATGACAGCCTCGTCACGTCCCATGTCCACCACCAGCAGTCAGGAGTTGGCATCTGCTGATGAAGCAGTGGACTGGTCAACGAAGTAAAAGCTTGGTATGCTATGTGCTCTGAATACTTCTACAGAGCATCCTGGGTTGTTGGAATATCTTAACAATATAATTCCTTTGGCAGAATATCTCTCTCGTTGCCTCGATAACGGAGACCACGCACGCTGCAACTCTAGTCACAGAGGGCAATGGTGATGCGTTCTAGGAGTTGAAGTGTCGCGAATCCATATCCAATTGGATATGTAAATGCTGTGGTTCCTTCATGGTATGAGTTTTATGTTTCTCAAACTGACAACTGGCAAGGACGTGGACTGGTTTTTCCCCAGAGCATGACAGATGCCATTGCCATTAAGATGAATAACGTTTTTGTCTGTCTAAAAGGCTATCCAAATGTATGCAGCTGGACATAAAATTGCCAAGCTCATAACTCCTAGCAATCAGAAACACAAGGGCACACACGTCCACATTGCATATCATTCAAGTATGGTTTTGATCCCTTTTTCACAAAGCATTTTGCACAAGGATTAACGCTGTGTGCCAGGTTTCTCATGGTCAAATTGGATGTAGCCATAGGCGGATCCGGGGGGGGGGTGTGGGGGGGCACGTACCCACTAGACCTTAGGAATTCTGTATGCCCACTGACCTTTTATATGGGCTGACACGACCCCTAGACTCTATGAAATTTGTCCCTATTCAGGTTATAAGAAGCTGCTCAGATAAGGTCTCTGAAGTGTCAAACACTTCCTTTCAACCTAGATAGTAGATCTCTGAACCCTTAATAGATGGACATGCAAATAGATCCTGTTTGTTGGTGACATAGCGATGTCAGTATTTCCAGTTTATTGGCACCTTGTTGTCCCATGTTACCTTCCTCAGAGTCCCGTTACCACGCTTCTCTCTTGTGGATTATTTGATCTTGCTGGCAAAATAAGTGTCCCGGATGACGCCAATGTTGTTGGAGTTAACTAAGTGCTTCATGCCGTGAGGAACAGCAAAAGTGTCTGCATACTCATCAAATGTAATGATTTTGGTTGATGCATCTTTTGATGGTGACCTTGTTCAACCTTCACTTTCAATTTTAACTCCACTACCAATTCCATGACATACTTCATTTTAACAGGGATACAGTACACATAGATGTATAACAAGGCCTAGTGTAGGTAGACAAAGTAGCTATAAAAACACGGTAATTGTACATTTGCGGAATAGTGCAGTTTTGAAAATTCATCACATGGTTGTGTCCCGCCGGACCTTCACTCCACCCTTACTGCACCATGTGATAGTTCCCTGTGGTATACTGTATTTATGGGGAGACAGTAGGCTTTCCAAAGGTATTGTATAACGTTTGCGAGATGGCGCAATTTAGAATATTTATCACTTGATGGTGACCCTGTTTGATCGTCGATCCACACAAATTCCATCGCCTGCCACCTCCAAGTGATATCTCATTTCGACAGCAAGAAATTGATCTTTCACGATGTGTTCATAGAATTGAAGTAGCTACAGAGTCATTGTAATTTTGTGACATTCGAGGTATTGCAAAAGTTCGAATATTCATCATTTCACGGTGACCTTGTTTGACCTTAGCTCCACACTTACTATACTGGGTAACAGGTCTATGTCATCGCTTTGACGGGGAGACAATATACTTTCCAAAAATATGATATGGCAATTTTTTCATTTCAATATTAACAAAGTTCTGTATTTTACAAATGAAGATAATATTCAATTGATCATCAGCAAACAAACTCATATTTTTTCCTAAATGTTATATTACCATTTCAATGATGATAAAACAGTTTTAACGGTGCCCGAATTACAATAACCAGGCGGAATATAATTTATAGATTTAGTTACGTCGTAACGTTGCTGCCGAGCGCAGACCGCCGTAGTTGGCGGAAGCCGATATGTCGACGGCGGTTGGCGCCCCGTCCCCGGCGGCACATCTTGCATAATTCGGTTTCGAAAACTCGCAATTTATGGTTAAAGGAAATAAAAATAAGGCATTAGCAAAAATCCTTTTTCCATGTGTACACAAAGTTTAACATTGTATGTAACATTTGACAACATTAAACAAATACAGAAAAATACATTTGTAGCATAAATTCGGTTTTAAACCCGTCTGTGAAGCGATTCCCGCGGAAAATGAAATTTTAATGAGCTAGGCGATCACGTGGTATCGTGACGTCACTTATGACACACACTCGCATCAGGCCGACCCTTTCCATGCAATCAGAGCATGTTTACAAGGATAGCTTTTGGGTCGAAACAAGCGTCAGAACGAGTTATTGTGCAATATTCCGACGTAATACAAACACTAGTCATCATAGAGGAACAAACATTTATCTTACGGTTCCACATGAATCGAATTTTATTCAAAACAACGAATGCGAATGGGCCTACAAGTCGACTACGTTTCGCCGAGTTTGGGCTCGTTTTCAGAATAATTATATCGAATGCAACCAACGGGAGATAATCTACACCAATAAACATACATAGCAAACATATATTGTATCCAGCTACATAAAGTAACGTGTAATCTCATAATAGCACTAGAATATCGATATATGAAGGAGTTGTACAATTTATTATAACAACTTAAATCAGTCAGACAGTTTCCGTTGGTCCCGCTAGCTCAGTGGGTAGGCACGTTGGTTACTTGTCATTTATTTTACAATCGGGCGACGCCGGTTCAATCCTGACAGCATGCAAACCTTTGATTTTCTTTACACTTTTTTTGTTTATGTTTTCACGAAATAATATAAACACAATCATTTTATACTATAATGCAGTTTGTAAATATTTTTTTTATTTTTGTAGTAATTATTTATTCGCCACAAAAATGAAAATATGGTCATTATATATAACGATGTTTCTAAATTGTATTTATCCAGACAGATCTCAATCTGTTTTCAGATATATAATTAAAAAATATTACCATACAATATATTTACAATTAATAAATTATATATCCATTACATTATATTTGGGGTCATGGATTTATTACAGATACATGATTTACATCAATATGTTGATTGTTCAACTCACAAGGCTGGTCACACTTTGGATCTTGTCATCTCACGGGCAACCGACCCTATCATCAGCAAAGTGTCCGTGATCAGCAGCGAAATATCTGACCACAAATCAGTAACATTCTCTATCGAACACACAGCCGACAAGAACTACCCCCAGGCTAAACTACAACCCAGAAGAGATCTTCGACATGTTGATTGTAAAACACTGACCAGTGAAATCAATTCCAACTTATCTGGCTTTGATACAACATCCACAGATCCGGATTCTATTCTTGATATATATACGTGTGCTGTTATTTCGGCCTTGGAAGAAATTGCTCCGGTAATGTTATTGCAGCCACGCAAGAGAAGAACTCCACCTTGGTACTGCGAGGAATTACATGCAATGCGAAAGTTACGTTGCCAAAATGAGAACATTTGGCGTGCATCAGGATTAGACATACACAGATGAATATACGTGAATCATCGTAATGCTGTCAGCGCGAGGATACGGCAAGCCAAAATTCAGCATTATCAGAGTCTACTCCAAGATGCCGATCAGAATACAGCCTCCGAAGCTGTTAAAACTGCCTGACACTGATTCAAGGGAGAAATTATGCTGCCAGTTTCTGAACTTTTTTGAAGAAAACATTGCGAAAATCATGAATGAAATTGATGCCTCGGAAAAAAAACATGAGCGGTATCGAAACTGCGACACAGAGAGTAGTTGAACATCCTATGACTGAAATGTGTGCTGCAAGTATGTGTGAAGTGCAGAAAATTATCCAGGATGCTAAACCCAAGTCATCATACTTGGACCCTCTACCTACATCGCTACTAAAGAGCACTCTTCCTGCTCATATTCAAATACTGACTCATCTTATCAATATGTCTTTCGAGTTGGCCACTGTTCCAAGGGAACTCAAGAAGGCTGTCATAACACCGCTGTTGAAAAAACCGACCTTGGATCGAAACACGCTGAAAAATTACCGTCCAGTTTCAAGTTTGCCATTCGTTTCTAAAGTCTTGGAAAAGGTAGCAGCCAAACGACTTATTCAACATCTAAGTGACAATGGCCTTCACGAGCAGCTACAATCGGAATACAAACCTCAACACAGCACTGAAACTGCTTTAATGAGAGTGCAGCACGATATCACCAGTTACATGGCAGACTCCAGGGGTGTCCTTCTGGTTCTCCTGGATTTATCTTCTGCGTTCGATACGATCGATGCTGCTATCCTACTAAAGACTATGCATAGCCACCTGGGAATATCTGGCGCGGCACTTGCATGGTTCGGTTCGTACATGTTGGATCGTACCCAGCGCCTACGGATTGGGGTGGATGCATCTGAAGAACGCCCTGTGAGATACGGTGTTGGGTCCGTTGTTGTTCACTGTGTACACAGCACCAATGCAGGACATACTAACAAGGCACTCTGTGGAATATCATAAATTTGCTGATGATCTTCAGATATACACATCCTACTGTCCTCACATATCTGGTGACTTGGAGTGCGCTGTTCAGAGACTTAGTGACTGCATCAGTGAGGTCAAATGTTGGATGGTTAAGCATAAACTCAAGCTAAACGACAATAAGACTGAATTTATGGTGGCCCTCAGTCCCTATCATCTAAAGAAATTTGGACTTCCAGAGTACCTCGTTGTTGGTGGAGTCAACATAAAACCTGTTGTCTCTGTCAGGAATTTGGGAGCTCACTTTGACACTCACATGAGCATGAAGCAGCATGTTGATGCTGTTTGCAACAAGTGTAACTACCATCTGAGACGTATTAGCTCCATCAGGGCCTATATCACGAAGCCTGTCTGCCATTCATTGGTCATTGCGCTGGTTGTTTCAAGCTTAGATTACTGCAACGCTCTGCTGCTGGACCTACCCGAATTTCACTTAGCACGTCTCCAGAAGATACACAATAGGGCAGCCCGCCTAGTTGTCCTCATACCTATATCTTCACACATCACGCCAGTACTGGCGCTTCTGCACTGGTTGCCAGTCAGACAACGCATTGTGTTTAAAGTACTTATGTATATTTACAAGGTGCTCCATGGTTTGGCGCCAAAGTACCTTGCACATCTACTACATCCACGAACTCGCAACCCTCGTCTTCGGCAGCTTCATGATCATCTTCAGCTTGCAGTTCCACGAGCATCAAAATCCATCGGCAAGCGACCGTTTGGCATAACTGGTCCGGCCAAATGGAACGAACTGCCACTGACTCTACGAGATGCTCCGTCTATGTTTTTATTTAAACGTCACCTGAAGACATGTTTATTTAAACAAACTTATGGTGGATAATAGCAAGATTTAGTTATAGGACGTTTTAGTGACTCTTGTTAATTTATTAATCTATTTTTTATTTTGTAAATTAATTACTTTATAACTAATTTATATATTATTTTAATTGTTTTTATGTTTCTATATTGTGAGCGCATTGATTAACTATTAGTTAGAGATCGCGCGGTAAAAGAACCTTTATTATTATTCATTCATTCAACCCAATTGGCACTTACAGTGGATACAGGGTCCCAACCCGCAAAAAACCTTGGTTGAAGTTGGGTGGTTTCCACATGCCTACCCCATGAGCTTTAGTGAAAACTGAACATTTCAATTTAAAATATGTTGTTTCATTCAGACACGTTTGGCTTGCCAGTATACTAGACTGTCCCAAGTTTGTGCATCGTGAAATTCTGTGACAATGCACAGGAATATTGTGTTGGTTCTCTCCAACCTAAAATGTTTACACAGAATTATTACATGCCAATCACATTCACCAATTGTAACTGCCAGTTTAACATAAATCTTCACAGAAGCATTCAAACAGTAGAGAAAACATGACACAATACCAATGGGACAACAAACTGGACAATGCACAAACTTAAGGCATGTAACCATATATGTTAGAATTTTAATTTTATACTACATAAAGCGATATTACGGTCAAAAGAATAATGTGCCTTTAGCAGAACCTGCTGCTACTTACAATCTGGTTATTGCTGCCGATCTGAAGGTTCTGTACACTGTTTATATTGACGACGATGTTAGTGCGTTTCGGTTCTTCCGTCGACCTGAGTTGGGTCGCCTCCTCAGATGTTTGGGTCGTTGCCTCTTCCTGCACAAGTGGCTCCACCGTGGGTCGCCTCAGCAGAGTTTCCTGTTCTCTCAGACGTTTCTCCTCTTCCTGCTTGCGTACCATCTCGTCAAGTCTCTGTATATACTCTTTTTTTTTCCACTCCCTCAGTTTACTCTCGGCTTCCCTCTCCCTCTTTCTTCTCAGATTTACGCGACACTTAACCATCTTTCTTATATTCTCGATAATGAACGTGTCAAGGTCGTCGGACGTCAACTTGTCAATGTTGACGTCCTTGATAGGACACTTCGTCAGCATCAGACCGACGTCGATGCCTTTCAGTCCCCGGATGCCGAACGGCAACGTGTAATGCTGATTGTTTCGGCCATCAACGAATAGTGGAACAACGCACCACCGCTTATCCGGGTTCGTAATGGATGCCATCAGAACTTCATCCTTCTGCATGCTCGCCCACGCGTCATTGCAGAATGCCTCAGTCACGTACAGGAACACGTATGTGCTCCGAGCAATCGCCTCGTCCATGTGTGTGAACTTAGATGTTACCCACAGAAGGTCCTCATCAAGGACGCAGATCCGCAGCTTTTTACCATCAACCTGTACAAAACGTTCGACAATGCCTTTAAACTTCAATGCATTTGCTTGGTCCTGTTCCGAGTACAACAGTAAGATGTCAAACTGTCCTTCCTTAAGGCTAGCTGGGATGTCTTCCTCTGTGATCAGGTTCTGTTCATGTGTCCATGCATTCTGTGCATGTCCATCATATACCAGCCCTTTCTGTGTAGAACTGGAAGGACAAATTTGACTAGAAGCATCGAGGCCAACCACCTGATATGGACGATCACCACCATAAGCACCAACATCTGAAGCAAAAAGTTAACTATTCTATATCAAACTTGCTTATGCAAAAGCAAATTTACTCATATGTTGCATTTTAGAATCTCCTGTATTAGTGTTTCCATTTGGGTATCTGATTTGGTGGTGATCCACCTCTGTGTCCTGAAACGTAAAGTTACTAATATTTTTGCAAGTTACCAGACATAGTGATCAAAGCCAATTAAATTAAATGATTTTAACAGAAGTATGGATTCTTTTATTAAACCAACTGCACATCTGAAAGGGAAGTTGTCAGTTATGTTGCATAATTATTAGCAAGAAATTTACTGAATAAGTTGTACTTAGTCCCAATTTTGTCAGGAACGGGGTTGCATGGTTTACACCACAAAGAGGTAAATACTAATAAAACCATTTGGGCAGAAACATTTTCAAACAACAACAAAACCGGCATAGTCCTCGATTTATTAATAAACATCAGAAAAAGGGCATTATAATCAAGAAAATTTTAATTAATATTAATTTTATATATTCATCTGCATCAATAAAAATCATAAAAGGGATAATTGATCAGGTCACTCTCAAAACGGGCAAATATATAAAAAGGTCACAAAATGACAAATGACTTCGTCGAAATGGCACAAGTGTGTGTGTGTGTGTGTGTGTGTGTGTGTGTGTGTGTGTGTGTGTGTGTGTGTGTGTATGTATGCTTGTGTATGTGTACGTGCATGTGTGTGCACGTGTGTGCATATGTGTGCACGTTTGAGTGCGTGTTTACGTGCATTGTGTGATGCCACTGAAAGTTGTTAAATGGAAGCCTTTGAGGATGACTGGATTTCTCTGTAGACATTTATAAAAACATTTTAACTGCTGTAATATACGTTACTGTCTTTACATAGTTCTGATGTCACACGGCAAGAATAATGCATCCAATTTCCAGCAAATTATGCATAAAATATCTCAATAAATACATCATATTGTTGCATAGTGTACCAATGCAGCCCTGGTTTTATTTAAATTTTACTAACAGAATTAAGCTCACAGATACACATCCCTCCTCTACTTCTTACCTCTGTCCCCCTGCTGCACCGATGATAGCACAGAGGGATGGTTGGCAGGGTTGGATGCATCTCTCTGTACAGTTGGCGGCAGGGATGCCTGTTTCTGTACCCTGTACTGCACTGTGGGTGTACAGACGTTGTCATCCTGTCGGATATAGAAAATCTCGGGGGCCATCTCAGCGTCCTCTTCTACACAATCCTACAACATATATCTCATGCATTAGGGGTGCTCTCACAAAGATAAAAAACATGTTTCATTCACCTTTCGTATTGGTTGAAACCACCACCAATATGTGGTGGCAGATTTAAGATTTTGAGGATAACAAAATGGTTTTCAAAACTACAGACTCTAGCTGCTGAATTTAACTGATTTGACATGACTACCAACTCACCAAAACATTACAAGCACTATGCTAAACTCTTAAATCCATTTATTTTTCCAACAACATATATACAGTCACGCCTCGTTATAACGCGCCCCGTTATAACGCGGATTCGGTTATAACGCGGTCGGTCGTGGACCCCGAATTTCTGCCGCCAGGGGGAAATGGGCGCTATGACAAACTATATTAACACGGTAATAACTGTCAATTGCTTTATGTGAAGTTATCCCCGTCTTTGTCCACGGCATGTGTATGTTGAAAGACTAGTTGGCGGACAATAAATTTAACGTTGACGTACAACTGCAACGAATCAAGTGTGAGGCGCGTCACTACGTTGCCGTTGTTTATTCTGCACTGCCAATTAATGCTATCAAAGTTTCTTTGACTATAATTATGGTCAGTTTTAACTTTAGGAACAGTAAATGTGGAGCGAAGTATTGTTTGTTTTGCGCCGACATCAAACGAATCGTTTCCAATCTGCTAGTCATGCTCATGGCTTCCGCGGATCGCCAGTTCGCCTGGTTTCGGCGCCGGGCGGCTTGTAAAGTGTAATTGAAATTCACAAATACGCCTTGCTTAAGAATGGGTTAAATACGTTTTAATACAGCTTAGTAGGCAAGATCAGTAAGCTAACATTGCGTAACAAATATTAGCTTTTCGCTGCGATGAACGCAAAGCTACTGCCTGTACTGGTGCGCCAAAATATTAATTCGTCAACCGCATATGAATTGGTGAATCGTAATATTGTTCGGCACGGTAAATGTGCTTTCTAAATTGGTATTTTGATATTGATTGAAAGACGAAGTTAAGCCAATTGTGAGCGTACTTATAGATTTAAATTCTTAATCAACTCTAACACAGCGTTTCTCAAATCATGTGCGTATTCGGCTGCTGAGTGCCAGGTCATTATTTTAGATATTACGTCAACGGTACCATATTATCGTTCAGTTGACCGTGGCTTGTTGGTCCGTTGTTTATTTAAAAACGGTACACAATTCATGTATTTTATTCAGTTCAACAGTGTCCAACATTGTACGACATTTAAACAGACTACACACTGACATTGGCTGGCAGTTTAGTAAGCTTCATAAACTGCGTATAGACTGCGCGACGTGCACACTTTGGTTGGCTTCGATGGCGTTCTTCGTGCAGCAGCGATGTCGGTCGTCGTCGTAGCGCCCCTGACGGTAGATATGGGAACGCGCCTCGTTTATAACGCGCCTCGTTTATAACGCGGATTCATTTCGTGGACCCCGACTACCGCGTTATAACGAGGCGCGACTGTATATATATTATAATATTTATTTCACATATTGTTACAATAGAAAACAACCATACTAACTGATGACAGTTGAAAAACAAACATTGATGCCATTTAAACCTGTTACCATGTTTTCTTAGTCATAAAGGATCTCAATTTGATTTACTTGCTTGTCTTCTATTGATGAATATTCATGAGGTGCAAGTGTGTAAACTCTTGTGAACGAACAGGCAGTTTGAGGCTATGTAGGGACTAGGCAAATCATTGCACAGTGTCATGTGACTTGTTCTCGGCCACCCGCCGAACTTCTGAATCAGCTTTTTCTGGTCAAGCTTTTCAATGCACATACACATGGCGGCCTCTACTGGACACTTGTGAAATAAAACAGGCAAACTGATATATAAACAGTGCCGTTTTCGAGGAGTGAAATCGATATTTGTTTTCAGTATATTTCGCGATTGAAACTGACTCATCACAGTCTTTATTTACGAGTGAAATAGGCCATATTTTGTGTTTTAGAAGACAATGTAGCGACTTGATAAACTGCAGTCCAAATGGTGGTAACCATGACAACCTGTGAAGGTGTAAATACATGAAATAACTGACTAAAACTAAACATTGTAAGCGATAATTTTTGATAACACGACCAGGCATAATAGGTTGATTTCATGTGGAGTTAGATGTTTAAGTTTTGTCTTTCAAAAATCTATTTATGAAATTTTTTTCTCAACTATGTGACATCTTAATATGCAATGTAAATACATGTTTAATCACGCATTTATCAAAATGAAAACTTCATTCATGTAACATTCATGAAGTGTCTGGCAAATTTTTTGTACTTTGTGACGCTCTGGTTTTCCAACACCACCATCAAAAATTATCTACTACTGCATGCAACGACGCTAATGTGCCCTGTGCGCCAACTGTATCTGGCACATTCATGTGCAAACACATACCAAATACCGTATGTCCTATGTCACAGTGCAAGTGGCTGCACATAAACCAAGTCGGACCAAAAACCAGAACAAAAATTTTAGTATGAGTGTAAGTAGGGGCCAACTGTAAATTGTTTTAGAACTTTACTCAAATTCCCAGCAAACGTCTGGAGTTTTTATAACGATGAAACTGAATTTGAAAAGTCGTAATTGGTTAAAGGCTCTCGTAAGTGTGACAAAAGATGGCGCCACATCACGTACAATTGAGAGAACATGATTTAGTGCAGTGCTACTGGTTAGCACATCCGCTTGGCATGCCAGCACTCCGAGTTCAAAACCCGGACCGGGCAGATACATGGGCAATTCCAGCGTTATGGACGTGGCACTTTGCACACACAATTTAGCACTTTCATTTCAACAGTGTATAAAGATTTTAGATCACATTCTTTTGAATGACGGATTATGTTAAAGGGAATAAAAACACACATTGCTTGAATTCATATTATATTACATCCTGCTATATATTTCCATGTCCACCAAGAAAAAAAAGAAAAAATGTCCTTTGGACTAATACGTCTATATGTGACCCCGGCTGACCAAATGAGTGAAAAATTGTAACAATGTTTTCTTACATCCTTGTAAAGGTTTGGTAGGGTGCTTTACACGGTTTCAAAAAATATGACTGCTACAAAAATTGGCAAAGTTATGGAGCATTGAACATGGTAGGGATCAAAAAGTGAAAATGAAGAAAACGGCTGTTGAAGTTTTACATTATACATGCAAATGGATTTCATGGAAATATTACATGCACAACATTCAAATGTGGCACACAGTATGTAATATATATGTTATGTTGCAATGATACACTGGAAGTACAAATGTGCTGCTACAAAGACTTATCAAGTTATGCCAGATTATGTCTTCATGTGTAAAACTAAGAGGACAGATTATTTGAGAGCAAAAGGTAGACTCACTGTTTGACACAGTTTAAAACCTACAGGCAACTGTCCAGTTTAACAGGGGTCTAGTGGCTTAATGCTGTCTGTTGACACAAGCTACTGCCATTGACCAATTACAGATTAGTCACAGTTTCCATCAAATAATAGCAGGCAGAGAATCTTAGCTCCACAGCTGGGTGTAATACACAACCAGAGCCACCACTGATTCATGGTCAAGTAGATTAGCTCAATGCACCAACTAAGACAATACACAACACTGTAAGTGAGTGTCCAGAGTGAGGCCTAAGCAGTGTCCTCATTGCTGAATAGATCAATTAAACCTGCCAAGTGGGTGACATTCTGCACAAGTGTTCATTAATCCTTAGTGATTGTTCAGAACACCAGACTGACCACATACCTAAACAATGCGAATGTAATAGGTGAAGAACAGGCAGTGTTCAAATAGGGGTATTGGTTGAATTGTATTATCATCGATTATAAGAAAGCATTTGATTTAGTAGACCGGTCCTCCCTGTGGTCTAAGATAATTTCATGTGGTATTAATGGTTTTGTGTTGAAAGTTGTATACAACATATACAAAAATGCTAAATCATGTATAAATCTGGGCCAGGCTGTGTCAGCCTTCTTCTCATGTGATGTATAGGTATGGCAAGGAGAAAACTTGTGTCCTTTGTTATTTGCTATTTACCTGAATCATTTTGAACACTGTTAGTCACAATTATAACGGACTTGACATGGCAGCTGGTGAAATTTACAACAACCTTAGGGATGATGATGTAGAAAAGGTATGTTCTACTATATGCTGATGACACTAGAATGATTCAATCAAATACAGATTTCTTGCTTGTGTATAGTGGAACTATGTCAACTCTTCTAAAGGCTGACATTTGATTGTTTCAGGTGTCAACTATATTGTGAATCTGTAATTATTAGTCTATATTGATACAATTGATTTACACAGTACCATCTACACAAGGCATGGCAAGCGTAAACAGAACAGTAGAATGCATTTGATATCAATAAAGTGTAGGATATTTCATTCTATAGTTGTCCAGAATATTAATTTTCTCTGTTTGTCACCTACAGGTGACAGAATATTAATTTTCTATGTTTGTCACCTACAGGTTTCTACAGACAATACATCTTTAACCAATAGACACCACAGTCACACCATTTTATAATAATTAAATAAACATCAAAATAAACACAACTTGCAATTATAAAAAATCAATAGTTTTGGAGATAAAAAGTGTTAGGCAAGTGTTCAGTCTAACAGGGGTCAAGTGTGTCTACTCTGCCTGGGTGCTGTGACCACACTGTTGGGGGTGTCTACTCTGCCTGGGCACTGTGACCAATTAAAGATTAGTCAAGGTCTCAGTGGAACAGTAGCACTAGGCTGCAGAGTTTAGTCATGGTGTTGACTTTGTGGCACATTAAACAAAATCTACTATTGGGGGTGGTCTCAAGGGCCCTTCTCAAAACCACATCACTAGATAATGTAAAACTTTTGCACTTTGGGGGCCCCTTAGGTGCCCTTAGAATGATTCAATCAAATACAGATTTCTTGTATATAGTGGCAGCACAAGCAGTTATTTTATGGTTCCATATGAATCCAATTTTATTCAAGAAAATGAATGTGAATGGGCCTACAAGTCAACCAGGTTTTGCTGAGCTTGGGCTCGTTTTCAGAATAATTATATCAATTGCAACCCACCGGAGATAATCTACACCAATAAACATACATAGCAAACAGATATTGTATCCAGCTACAGAAAGTAACGTTCTATAATCTCATAATATCACTAGAATATCGATATATGAAGGATTAGTTGTACAATTTATCATAACAACTTAAATCAGTCAGTGAATATCCGTTGATCTTTCGATTTCATATCATTTATTTTACAATCAGGCGACGCCGGTTCAAGCCTGACACCAAACAGTTGATTTTCTTGACACTTTTTTGTTTATGTTTTCACGAAGTAATATAAACTAAATAATTTTTATACTATGATACACTGTTTGTAAATATTTTTTTTATTTGTGTAATAATTATTTATTCGCCACAAAAATTAAAATATGGTAATTATATATATAACGATGTTTCTAAATTTTATTTATCCAGACAGATCACATTTGTTTTCACATATATATATATAATTACAATATATTACCGTACAATATATATATATAATTATTAAATTATATATCCATTTGTCTGGATAAATAAAATACAATAAAACCTGTCTTAGCGGCCACCTGTTCATAACGATAACCTGAATATAACGGTCACCTTTGAAAGTCCCGAATTACTTCCTATTAGTTTGCACTGCCCACTATCTGTCCATAATATATACAGTCTAGTCAGTTAATAGAACACTATGGCCTTATCAGCAGTACTAGCGTTGGAGGCCATCGCGCCAGCACTGTTCAGCGGCCATGCCATTGTCGAGTTTATTTTTGGAGTTCCCGGAAAACCCTTTGTTAAATGACATAGATCAGATGATATTCTCCTCAGGAGCCTAAATTTTGAATTTGTTTTGTGCGATTTCTACAAGTTTAATAAATATTATTCTTCCGAAATTTATGCCCGTGTAAAGTCGCAACATTTCTACCAAAGGTGATTATCTTTTGGCTTCAAACTAATAGTGTTACATTATATATTGTTCTACACGTGTGCCAAATCTGGTTATAAAAAAACGATTCTAACATAGTTTAGCTCGACCCTCAAAACATGAAGATGCAGCCGGCAATGACACATTGGGCCGAATTTAATTTATTTTGCGGGAAAAACTGCCTTTAAAAACATTGTACCAATAAACTTTTTTGGCAAATTTATATATTTTTAATTGTTATTCTTTTGTGTGTCATTTAAATGATGCCTTTATAGCGTGGATGATTGACGATTTTGATGGCTCAGTTTATCCACTCTGTTGTGGCTACATCGAACGGATCGGGTCACGTGACCCATTTCCCGCCATGTCATTGGCGGAGCCTGGTTTATAAACACAATCCACCACATGCTTTGGTTGTTTTGGTGCCAAAACATGTGGATTTTGTGGGTAAATGATGCAGGCAATATTTTTTATTGATCTCATTCTTTAATAATGTTTTATTTCAGACAAACAATTAGTATGTCCATATAAAAATACATCTACAAAAACAGTATATCTATATAAATGAATAACAATCTTTATTTACTTGTAGCTTTTTGTTATTACAAAATAATTCATTAAATCAATAATTATTCAGTTAATTAATTATTAATCTAAACGTTAATTAGCATCACAGTGGAATGAAAACTACACAATTATAAATGGTTTTCCATGTTAATTATGCACTAAAATAATTTAAATAATGCTATTATTAAGAAAGTTATGACAGTTTGAAGTACAAAAACTTGATTATTGGTCACACATTTGGCTATGTTTTACCGGTATGACTAAAAGGCATACGACCACGCACGACCAAAATGTATGCAGTGTTGGTAACCAAGCGGGCTGTTGGTGGCACGTAGGAGGTATGTGTGTGCAGCTCGCCAAATTTCAGATATGTTCTTCACATTGGAGTAAAAAAATTTGAAACTTTAATCATCGCTTGTGGTAATTTTACGGTTCCATTTGCCAGGTGGTGCTACTGTGCAAACACTAAATACTCGTCCAGAAAATCAGATAAAATGCCTAAATTATGTAACTCCTGAGTGAAATACAGACTCAAAATGTTTAATAATGCACACACAAACCATATATATACCATCAATGGCCAAATTATCTACCAACATATTATATTACATGGTCGTGCGTGGTTGTTCGTTAACTTCGTGGTCATGCGCCTTTTATTTTTAGTCAAACCCCTGTTTTACTGTACAACAAAGACAAAGTCAAAGTCAAAGAGACGGTAATTATACATATTTTTCAATATTCAAATTGGTATAACTTTCTTAATATTCACCCTAGTCCTAGAACAAATATATGAGCACCATATTTAAGGTATTTCCAAGCTCTTTCCAGTGGTAGCAATTTGAGATACAGCGTATTCTAAAATAGTCATTATTGTCACATACCTACTGACAGGACACTCGCCCACTAGGCGCTGCCATTGTTACATATAGCGATAATACGGGATGCCTTCGATGTTCTGCCCAGGCCAGCCTAAGCCTAGGGCTTAGGCTAAGCCTAAGGGCAGACGATACTGGGGCCCCGGTAATCTTTTACTTCAATGGCTCAAACTAGGTTCATCCTACTGAACCTAAGTCCAAAACAGGTACCCCCAAACCTATGTTTCAACCCAGGGGAGTATCTACCCAGCGGATGCCGCTAATAATTTAGGCCAGCCAACCCAGATGTCGATGAGATTACCACAACTGAACTACTCAGGGGTAGAACTACCCACTAGTCCGCTAGTCCGTACACTAGTAAAGATTACGGCGGACTAGTAAACCCGGCCTACCAACTAGTCCAGCTGTCTAGTAAAAATCAGCGTGTTGCGTGGCGCCACCAACCGTACAATTGACAAAGTAAATCTTCACCTAATGTGAATCGACAGTGAAACGGTACTTTTGATTGGTTGTTGTGTGACATAGAAATCTGAAACGACCGTTTTGTTTGGCTTAGCGTATCATGTAGAGGGGTACCGGCTAATGAGCGCAATTGGCGTCCATTTTCGCGTCTATTTTCTAATCTATTTTCAAATGCGCGGATTTCGAATACGGTTCACATCTTCAGTTCTACATCAATTATTTTGTTAATTCATTACTAATTATTTTGTTACGTTTACGCACGATGCATCGTTATTTAACTGGGGTTGGAAAACCAGAAGTTAAACGCAAGGTGGAAAAGCGAGAACGGGACACGCTGTACGACCAGCAGAAACGACAGCGTGGCTATTTGAAGGTTTGGGAACGAGACCACACTTGGCTGTCCTACGATGACGACAACGATTTGATGTTTTGCAAAGTGTGCAGGACATACAACGTAACTGGTGTCCGTGGCAAGAATGCGTTCTTGACTGGCATGGACAACTTTCGTCCAGACTCGCTACGCGCACACAGTACAAGCGAGGCGCACACACGAGCTGTCTTCCGGCAAACTGCGTTTGAAGCCCGTCCCGGCACTGCACCTGCCCACCGAGCCATCCAAGCGCTGAACATGGCCACCATGGACCGTCTGACGCATTTGTTTAGGTAATTATGTTACCCATGTGATATAATGTTATAAAATGTAATAAAAATATTGTGTTTGATTGTACTTTGTTAGGGTTAGCACTATATGGTTTAAATTATTATCCCTCATTTCTCTGTTATCTCTAATTTCAAGCGTGCCGTGCAGTAAACAATGCCATGGGAAATTATTAATTTGCATTTGATGTAGATCTGTGTTATAACTTGCCTGGATCTTCGGGTTCAAAAGTAATACTATTTAGTGTTGCATTTCCCGCCTTTATGCATCATATTTTTGGTTTTGAGAACGTGGCTTGTCTTGTGATTTTTGTGCTTTTATTAAAATTTAAACCTGCCCATGTTCAAATCTTCGTCAAGTTTTGTTTTGAAAGCGAGGATGTTTTTAGTATTCACTGTTTGCTGAGGAAGGTTGTTATGTTGTGACTATACTCAGTATTTACTTAATACTATGATATTTAATATTTCCTGCATTGGATGTTTCAGGACTTGTCACGCGATAGCAAAGCACCGGCGTCTGTTCACAGATTATGTGTGGCAGTGTACCCTGGACGCACAGAAGGGCCTTGATGTGGGGAACACTTATCGGAATGACAAGGCATGCAAGCAGTTCGTGCGTGCCATCGCTGAGGTTGAGCGCCGTCACCTCGCACAGCACCTGGAGAGTGCTCACTTTCTCGCCCTCATCAGTGACGGTACGACAGATGCGTCCATCACGGAAGCGGAGATAGTGTACGTGAGGTATGCAGTGAATGGTGTCGTCTCTACTGCCTTCGCTGGTATTGAGAACGTCGGCAAGGCAGATGCTCCGTCAATCAAGCGGGCAATTGACGGTGTCGTGGAGCGCTACCTCCACATCCCGAAAGAGACACTCATGAAGAAGCTTGTCGGATTCGGCAGTGATGGCGCCGCTGTTATGACCGGATCAGCCAACGGTGTCGCCACGCTCTTCCGAAATGAGCAGCCGTGTCTGCAAGCAATCCACTGCTATGCGCATCGCCTGGAACTTGCATATAAGGACGCATTGTGTCGGTTGCCCATGTACACAAAGTTGAGCGGTCTCCTCTTGAGCCTCTACTTGTTCTACCATCACTCGCCACTGAACCGTAGCAACTTGAAGGCAGCATTCGACACATTGTCTCTGCCATGTGCCCTTCCACCACGTGTCGGTGGCACTCGCTGGTTGCCACATCTGCTGAAGGCACTGCAGGCCCTTGTGAAGGGATATCCAGCATATGTCCTGCATCTGACGCAGATGCAAGTGCCCGGGGGCTCCGGAGATGCCAAGGCAAAGGCCATTGGCTTCTTGGCGACACTGCACCGACGAGACATCATCGAGATGGCACACTTCCTTCTCGATGTGCTGTTTGTTCTGAGCAAGCTGTCGCTGGTGGCTCAGACAGTGACTGCGACAGTTGCTGATGTACATGCCATGCTGACATCCGTTGTGGCCACCCTTGTGATGTACAAGACGACCACAACTGCCAAGGAGCGTGCCCTGGCGCGCATGGAAGACTTCCATGGTGAGACACTCACAGGTGCTGTCTTCGCCAAGCAGACCCGACTGCAGATCTTGGGCAACCTGGTCAGCTGTCTGGAGGGTCGCTTCGTTGACAGCAATTCGGACGTTGTGCGTGCATCATCAATCGTTAGCTTCAAGCTGTGGCCTGAAGCTGCAGGTGATTATGGAAATGACGCTGTGGCCACACTCAACAACCATTTTGGCCCTGTGCTTCGCGACGCTGGCATCGATACTGCCAGTGTGGAGACGGAGTGGACACTTCTGAAGATGATCCTGTATGAACAGTCCCCAGACGTGCGACAGCTGACATGGTCTAGTGTCAATGCAGCCCACCAGGCAGAGTATGGAAACATACTTGGGCTTGTTGACGCCATTCTGACTCTGCCAGCCAGCTCGGCTGATGCGGAGAGAGGCTTCAGTCAGCTGAAGCTGACGAAGAGCAGCATCCGGTCAGTCCTGAAGGCAGATCGACTGACTGATCTGTTGACCATTCAGCTGAGTTCACCAGACATCGCTGCATTTGAACCGAAGGAGGCAATCAAGCTGTGGAGTGCTGGTGGAGCCCGGAGGCCAGACACTCAGCCGCTTAGGCCAAGGCCCGACTGTAGTAGTTACACTGACAGCAGTGACACCGACTGTGATGACAGTAGTGCCTCCGACTCTGAGTGACACTGACTGACTGACAGGCAGTGTTAACGCCAGGCCTGGATGACACTGTGGTTTTTTGTGTTTTAAATAAAATTGTTGTGACCTAAATTTGTGCTGTTTTTTATTTGCAGGACTAGTAAACCTTTTGGCGGACTAGTAAACTTTTGTCTTTACTAGTCCTGCTGTCTAGTAAAATAAATGCTGAAGTTCTACCCCTGCTACTAGTACTACCCCGACTGCTAGTAGATTGCAGTCAAAAGTTTTGGCTGATTAAATCCTTCCATACGCTTTAATGGGAACACAACTTTCATTTAGTAACACTTACATTGCGATTCACTTCGATTTGCTGGCCCCGTCGAGACGCCATAACTACATAAACATGATAATCACCAACGAGCCGTCATGCGGAAATGTTTAGAGAAAACCCAGTTAGTCATATTGGTAATTTCGTTTTGAGGGCCACCCTAAAGGGCGGACAAAAAACGGACGGACCTGATGGACGACTTTTACACGGATGCGTACGATCTCGGCTTCGACTTTACAAGCGTTGTTATTAAATTCGTAACATTGCAATCAATCACCATACGTTATTGTCCCTTGGGAGGGAATGCATTTGGAGTGTAGCAGCATAATAAAACAAATGTACACGCAATATAACAAATGTAAACATACAAAAATAGTAATCAAAATTACATCGGTTAAATAAATAAGTTAAAATGAGTTAAACATGTTAAATACGTTACACAAGTTTTAAAAAAGAGTTCATCTTACAAATCACAAATCATCTCAGGCTCACAAGTGTCAGATTGGTAGGGAAGACTGGCAGAGATGGAGGGGGACGAAGGTCAGTTACTCATTCATTAGTCTAATTAACGAGGGAACAAATGACTTTCGAGTGTGATTAAATTTACAGTGAGGGAGTTGAAGGCGGCGACCAGAAGGAAGTAGTTTATAGCATGGAAACAGGGGATGTTTGGGGTCTGAGGAGACACTCGCTCCTTCCCTTTCTCTCTGCCCGTTGCCTGTATAGATCCTCTAGATTGGTCTGCTGCAAGAATGCCTTTGTTTATTATATTACTTGATATGTGGTTTGTGCCTAATTGTACATAATAATAATTATCATCATAACAATAGCAAAAAAACAAGCCAATTTGTTGATATTTTTAATTGTACTGTTACATTCAGTTTGACAAAACATTAATGTTTTTCACGTTTGCACTACAATGACGTCGGCCATTGTAGAATAAATACACAAATAATGTAGATTATATATTTTTATTCAGATATTAATAAGACACCTCAGTGATTACAAACGAACGCACAAACATATTCACAAAAGGCAACACCATCAACGCAACCTTGTAAAATCGGTGTTACACCACATCCGCCCGGGTTTTGTCCGCCGTTTAGGATACGCTCACGCTTCGTTCGCTTGGGGAAATTACGATCCTACCTAGGAAGAATGCTTTGTACAAGTGTGCATAATTATTACAATATTAACATAATTATTCTAGATATCGGTTTATTATATTTTCTGCGCATAATAAATAGTGTTCCCATTCCGTTTTGCGTATTGCGCATGCAGGTGTACGCAAGGGGTACGCAAAGGTTAGCGATAGCCTCGATTATCCAGTCGCCGTGAGGTGGCAGCACTTTTTCGCCACTCACTATTGCCTGGAATATTAAAGCCATGCCAATATTACTGGTAGGGGCTTTACTCCAGATTCGGGTAGAGATAATGATTGGCTCTCAGTAATACTATACTATAACAACTATTCAACATTAAACTTATATTGAAACATGTAACACAAAAAATAAACTGACATTAAACTTTTTTCGTAGTTTAGTGCCTTTTAATCACATGCATATTCACTAGGTGGCAGATATCTTGGCTGTCAACAATTTCGTATTGACTACGTGTGCATGAATACGCATGATGTAAATACCAAACAAGGACACATTTAACTAAACATAGTGCAATCGATGTCGTGCGCAACGGTCGGACTGCTAACTATAATGTATGTAGTTGCCAAAGTACAACCAAAGCGTGCTGATCTTGGTGGCTAAGTCGGTAGCGTGTCGAGCAACTATTTTTAGGGTCCTCGCTTCGAATTCCGTAGAGTATTCAACATTTTTGTTTGTGTTAATTTAATTTAAGATTCATTTTATTTGGTATACTACTATGTCGGGCACTATTTCGTAATTTAATTTTGTTATAGAAAAAATACACAATATATTATAAACATTCTGGTCGATAAACGTGATATCTGGCAGTGAGCAGTCAAAACGCGATTCTGAGCCAAACTATCTTCCCGGCGAAGTCACGCAGCCGAGCGAGAGTCAGTTAAGCGAGACTAAGGTTAGCGCCTGTTACGGACCAAATCGCAATTTGGCCTATACCGGTATCGGAGGACGGCCATCTTGACCAAAATCGGAATTCCAAGATGGGACGTCCGAAATCGGAATATGCAATTAGACACTTGTCACGTGATTAACATATTGTAATTACTACCATGTATCAATAAAAATATACAATAAAATAATGTATTTTGCTATATGTTCCATTTCACAGAAACTCCTTTAATTGGCTCCATTGTATTCGAATGGGAAGTAAATCTGGGGTAATACCACAATTGATATACCCATAATATTACGACTTTGAAAAAAAATGTCTAGCACTGCACTATGTAGATATCCCAAAATAAATATTTTAGCCCACAAATCATTTCTTAGTAATTACAATATATAATTATAATAGACTGGAATCCAAAAAGTGTATTTGTGTAATGTATGGGTATATCTATCTATCTATCAATCTATCTATCTATTTGTCTGTCTGTCTGTCTGTCTGTCTGCCTGTCTGTATATATATATATATATATATATTTATATATATACAGTATATATATACATACAAAATATTTATTCACATTCACAACATTCACACACGCGCACGCACGCACGCACACACGCACACACACACATATATATATATACTCAATAAATAATGCTCATGACGGGATTGTATGGTTAACAAAAATTATATAGAAAATTATAAATTTCCTATAGTATTCTATAGTATTCTATAGTTTTCTATAGAAAACTATTAATTAATTATGGAAATTGTAATTTCCTACAGAATTCTATAGAATATTCTGTAGAATTCTATATAATTTTCAATAGAATCCTGTAGTTTTTAGAGAATCTATAGTTTTCTGCCAGAATGAATGTTAGTACATTGAACACTATCCAGACTGTAAAGTACTCACTCATGGCCAGCAACACGACTGCTACACACTACAGTACTTCCACAAACAGGACAACCTGCATGAACCAGTGAAAGGTCACCTCGTTCACAACATGAGGGGTGCATACAAAATGTACTCCACCCATCTTGCCGAGGAACGAAATATGAAGGAGGAGAAGAAAACTGAGCTGAGGATGTCAAAGAAGAAGGCAGCCACCAAGCGCAAAGCTAAGGAAGCAGCCAAGGCCCATGAACGGGCTCTTTTGACAAAGCTGGCCAAGGAGAGAGCTGCCCGTTTGCCAACTCGGGTTCAGCCCAAAAAAGATCATTAGCAAGTTAGTTAGTACTATGACAATGCGTGCGTGAGTGCATGTGATTTTTGCTATTGGAAATGTTAAGATGTTCTACTTAATATTGCTAAAAATACACCATGTGTTGTCTACAATTAACAAATATATCCGAGGAGTCCCCATTTTCCACTTTTCAGACCATTTGATCAACCTGTCAGGATCATCTTATAAATGCAGTCTATCTCCATCACTTTTAATCCTTCTAAACACTTTTGTATCATCCGCAAATGTCAACATCTTGCTTGTTATTTTATCATCCAAATCGTTGATATATATTAAGAATAATATAGGTCCTAGTACTGATCCCTGTGGTACCTTACTCAATACCGATTTCCAGTTTGAAGTCTCCCCATCAACTACTACACGTTGTCTTCTGTCAATCAGCCATTTTTCTATCCAGTTTATTTTACCATTTCCTATGCCATGGGCCTTTAGTTTAAGCAGTAATCTTTGATGTGGTACTTTGTCGAAAGCTTTTTGAAAATCTAAGTAAACGATATCTACTGGTGATCCCTCATCTACCCACTTAATGATGTCTTCCAAAAACATAACACAATTTTGTTAAGCATGACCTCGCTTTAAAAAAAACATGTTGAGATGGGTTTATCAAGTTATGTTTAACAAGAAAATCCACCATGTGATCTTTAATTAGTCTTTCTAATAATTTGCAAATCACTGATGTTAAACTCACTGGTCTATAGTTTTATGACTTGTTTCTCGAACCTTTTTTAAATAACTGTATAATGTTTGTCTCTTTCCATTCTAAAGGAACCACTCCCTCTTCTAATGACAAATTGAAAACTGTTGCAAGCGGTACGCTAATTTGTTCTACAATTTCCAATAGTAGTTTGGGCGGAATCCCATCCACTCCAGGTGATTTATTATACTTCATAGCTCTTATTTTCTTAGCTACCATTTCCGGGGTTACAATAACTGTCCTAAATAGTCTGAATCTGCTCCCTTGAACTTAGCCTCTGGTACTGGCAGTGAACTAATATCTTCCCTGGTAAACACTGAACTAATATACTCATTCAGATCATCTGCCATTAAGAATCCCTCTGATATTATATTTCCAGCACTATCTTCTAGAGGACCAACCTTGTCCTGAAATTTCTGTTTGCTTCGAACATATGCATGAACAATCTTGCTGTCATGTTTATATTACTAGCTAATTGTTGTTCATAGCTTCTCTTTGAATTTCTAATTTCAGCTGTAGCTTGGTTAAGTGCTTCTTTATAAATGTTGTAGTCTTCATCATTTCCAGTACATTTATATGACTTCCACATCATTTGTTTATACTTAATTTTTCTAATGGCTTCTATCAAAAAAGTGTTTCTTTTTGGACCGTTTCCCTTGTTTTTTGAAGGGTACAAGTTTATTGACTATGCACTTAATTTCACTCTTTAATATATTCCAACATTCTGTTGCTGTCTTATTTTTCAGTGTGTTATTCCAGTCTATCTTTACTAAATATTTCCTTATGTCCTTATACCTTCCTTTGTGTAAATGTCTCCTATACTGCTTTTTACTATTCCTTTCTGATTTTACTTTGATGGTAAAATGTATCTGGTTGTGATCACTACTCCCCAGTGGCTCACATATCTTGACATTGTCAACTAATTCATTCTGTGAGGACAAAACTATGTCTAACACATTCTCACGTACCCCTGGATGGTTCTAGCACATGTTGAGAAAGGAAAGTATCTTGAACTAACACTAAAAACTTGTCGTCCTCACTCCCCATACTCTGTGTAGAGATTTCCATTGTATATGCTTGTGGTTATGATCGTCGTACAGGCACTGCTGGATTATAGGAATCAGCGTCGAAGCATTCCTCTGTTGAACAGGGACAAGGACAATCGCTCCATGATCAGCTCTGTTGACGCCGCCAAGCACACATACCCCGTCGATGCGACATCCGCGATTGAATTTTCTTTTCCCGAACTTGCTTTCGTCGATTTCAACTGTGTGGCCGACACCGCCGATGCGTAACGGGTTGATCTGGATGTGTTGAGCACATAATGTCGCGCATGAAATTGCTTCAGTCTACCAGCGTTTTCCCTGAAGCTATCCCGAGTTCGGACTGGATGGTGGGATACCCAACGCTGTCCATGCTCCATCAGTACATAAGGGGTCAGGACACAGTTAGACTTCCTGCTTGGTTACAAAAAAGTGCAGTATATTTTAGGGAAATTATTTTTTTACAATATTCACTGCTCTGACATAAGCGCAGTTGATTAGTCAGTTTTCTAGATGTGATTGTAGAAGCTGGCAGTAAAATGATGTATTTTTAGCTGATTTTACTAAGCGGAAGGGTATTTGGCTGCAATTTGGCTAGTTGACCCTTTAGCCGGATTACTGCCTGCATCCATTTGTAAATATTGACGGGTGTCATACATACAGGCAATTTGTAAGAGCTAGAAGTATGCAATTTTTGTCAAAATCTATCAACATGTCGATGAGATGATGATAACAGCAGGTGATAAGTTTAAGACCTTTTACAGGTCACGTTTTCTTATAATCAGACAAAACGTTAACATGGTCGCCAATGAGAAAACTATCAGTGTGCTGACCCCATAAATTGTGCAAGATCTTGCAGCGAGACGTGGCTTTTCGCAAAAAAGCTACCATGCCGTATGGAAAGACGTTTTCGACATGCCTGGTTGGGACAACGCCATGCGTAGCCAACGGCCAACGCAGCTGTCACCTCCCAAAGACATGCCACGTGGCACGCCGGACAGTTGAGGTTTGCTGCAAGCATGCGATTAGCTTGCAGCCAGGTAACTGTCCTCCTGGTCGATCTCGTCGCGATGACCAAACTTCTCAAACGCAACCTGCGCAGATTCATATTTACTTGGGCCATCACAACAAAAGACACCAAGCAGACTTGATATTAGGAAACACTCCTTTTCACAACGCATCTTCCTAGACTGGAACAACCTTTCTCAGCAAACAGTGAACGCTGAAAACATCCTCTCCTTCAAAACAAAACTCGACAAAGAATTGAAGATGGACAGGTTTAAATTTTAATAAAAGCACAAAATAACAAGACAAGCCACGTTCTCAATATCAAAATACGATGCATAAAGGCGGGTGTACACAAGGCTGTAGCCTTACTTTAAAACCCGAAGATCCAGGCAAGTTATCCAGGCAAGTTATCTCGAAAAGAAACGAAAATCGTTATGAAGTAGGAGTCAGAAACATCGCCTTATAAACCAATAAGCTAATGGGAATGAAAGACAACCGTCTCACCAATAAACCAGATCCAATATTGGGATCATTTAATGTTTCGCCTTAGCAAAAACTACAGGAAATGTGTTCCAATTGCTTGCGTCTGACGAACATGCACCATAGGCAAATATATGCACTTTCACAGAGAAGTCTTTGGGAACGTAATGAATGATTGATACATTTCCGGCTGTGGCCACTACTTCTCAGAAACGACTTGTGTGAAAGTTGTTCATTCTGTCACGACACCAGCCCACCTGCAATTTTTATTGTGGGAAGAATGGATTAAACAATAAAATTCATCTCCGAATTAAACTCGTCGTAATTTCGCGGCAGTTACAACGAATTGCCGTGTTCACCGCCAATCGATGTATCACAAGTAGTTTCCGTTTATAATATAATAATATAATACGATATTTCTTTAGCGCTAATTCCCGCCTAGCGGATCTATGCGCTGTACAAGCGATAAAATAAATGTATATTAATATATTAAAAACTAAACACTGGTTTTAAGACATATAATACTGAACATTAAAATAGAAACACTAATTTTAAGACAAATAATACCAAAAAATTATAAAATAATGTCCGTCACGACGAAACAATTCAAATTAATTAAAATGTCTAATAAAAAGATGAGTCTTTAAAGACTTTCTAAACCTATCCAGTGTCCCTGATGCACGAATGTCCACCGGTAGTTCATTCCATAGTCGCGGTGCTGCTGCGCCAAATGCAGAGTCGCCGATGCATTTCTTCGTGATGATTTGGCGCAGTGTTGGCGCATGGTCCTGGCGTAGACGTCTATCACGTTCTCGTGGCTGCACAAGTTCTGCCAGATAAGACGGCGCTAAACCACGAATACATTTGTAAGTCACCACCAACACCTTGAACACAATTCGACTCGCAACCGGCAGCCAATGCAGTTCCTTTAACACTGGCGTTATGTAGTCATGTCTGCTGGTGCGTGTTACTAGTCTGGCTGCATTGTTCTGGACTCGCTGCAACCGAGCTGTCTGGGATAACGGTAAGTTGGGCAAGAGTGCGTTGCAATAGTCCAAGCGAGAGGTGACGAGTGCGTTGACAGCACTTTTCGCGGCTTCAGCTGTAAGATAGTGCCGTATTGATGACAGTCTGTACAGATGGTAGTTACATGCAGCACACACAGCAGTCACGTGATGTGTCATCGTTAGATGTTGGTCCATGAGAATTCCCAAATTCCGTATGCAGTCTACTGGTGAAATTATATCGTCTCCAATGGTCATAGAGCAACCTCCGTACATCTTGAGATGATGTTTTGATGTTAAGATGATCATCTTAGTTTTTTCATCATTTAGTTTCAGCATGCGCAGCGCCATCCATCGCCTGACTTCCCCAATGCAGTCTGTGAGTCGCCTCATTGTTTCTGCTTGGTCGCCTGGTATAGCTGGATTGTATGTCGCATAAAGTTGAATGTCATCAGCATATTTATGGTACTTTATTTCATATCTTTTGAATATGCGCTGCATTGGTGTGGTGTATAGAATGAAGATAACTGGCCCAAGGACCGAGCCCTGGGGCACATCACTCTGTAGCGGAATAGACTCGGATGTTATTGAATCAATCTGGACACGATAGGTGCGGTCTCCCAAGTACGTCCGGAACCATGATAATGCTGTTTCGCGCACACCGTACTCGTCATGCAGTAGTGTCAGCAAGTGTTTATGGTCAATCGTGTCAAATGCGGCTAATAAATCCAGCATGACAAACAACATTGCACGATTCTTGTCAAGTGCACCAGCAGTATCATGCTGGACACGCAATAGGGCAGTCTCTGTACTGTGAAGCTTCTTATATGCTGATTAGTATTCTTCATGCAGCCCGTTCACAGTGAGATGATCAATCAGACGACGAACTGCAACTTTCTCTACGACTTTGCCAATGAATGCTATGTTGGAGACCGGTCTGTAGTTCTTCAGCAGGTCTCTGTCGAGAGTGTCAGTTTTTAGAAGTGTTTTTACAATTGCTGTTCTCAAAGTGATCGGAAATAGTCCTTGCTTATAGATGTTGTTCACTATTGCCACGAGATACGTAGTGTTTTCTTCAGAAGATCAGTGGGACAGGAATCCAGACTGCATGTCTTTGAGGGGCATAGTCTGATGATGTTCTTTATTTCATCTTCACTGGTAGGTAGCAATCGATTGAGTTCATTTGACACACGTTAGCTGCCAGCATCGATAACGTAACCAGAATATTCTTCGTCATTGATCAGCTTTTCGTGGATCTGCATTCTAATTCCTTGTGTTTTCTCAGCAAAGTAGGTAGCGAAGTCATTGCACAGTGTTTTAGTCTTAGCGGATTGTGGAAGAGTCATACCCGGTGGCTTCAGCAGGGTATTAACTACACGAAAACATGTTCGCTGGTCAAGTGATGAAAATACTGACTCATAGTGAGCACGCTTAGCTCGCTTGATCATGTTGTTGACCGCTGTTCGGTGCTCAAAAAAAATCTGGCGATGCACCTCGAGCTTCGTTGTTCTCCGTCTCTTCTCGTTTGCATGTCTCAATGCCCTGGCTTGATGAATGTCGTCATTATACCAGGGCTCCTTGCGTCGGCAAGCTTTCATTCTCGTCGTGACGGGGACATGCAGGTTAATGGTTGATACGACCGCCTGCTCATACTGGTCAACCATTGTATTTACATTTAGTTCAGTGTCCACCGATGCAAGTTGAAAAGAAAGTTCAGTTTCAAGGCGAACCACATTCGTTTACATACAGAGTGGCAGCAAATTGTGCATAATTTGTTCCAAACCTGCACTTTTAATGGTGACACAAAAACTAGCTGGAAATGAGGATTTGCAGCTAGTTTTTGTGTCACCATTAAAAGTCACATTAACTAATTACGGAAATGACTTTCCCAGCTTAGCAAAATGCACAATTTAACAAAATGTTCACATAAACGATTATATATGATTCATCGTAAGTCTGAATGACCCACGGGAGTAGTGGTAAGCGGTTCGCCATCCCCGGAAGTGACCTAAGATCAAAGGCTTTTGAGTTTTTTATAAGTAGAATTCCTACGTTTTTTACCAGTATGATTATAGCAACGTCAAAAGTGATTGATGGGGGTCATGAGAAAGAGGGTGTCGCCATCTACTGAATAAAGAGGAAATAAATAGGGGTAGCGCATTCACTAGAGGGTAGCACTAGCAATAGCTAATGGTTATGTAATGGTTATGTCGTGTGCTGACATCTAGTGATTAATCTTTCCCTAGTGACTGAAAAGCGACGATGGTGGTGCATATAGGCGACCGTGACGTTGTCGGCGCACCAGATGTTGCTATGGACGGAAAGTGGAAGCACCCTTTTACGTGTATAGTGTCCGGCCCTACGGGGTGCGGGAAGACTACCTTCGTTGTACGCCTGTTAAAGTTTGCTTCGTGTATGATTTCGCCGCCACCGGAGAAAATTCTGTGGTGTTACGGCCAGTGGCAGACCGCTTACGACTCTATGGCCGGCGTAGAATTTGTAGACGGTTTGCCGGATCCGTCGCTGCTGGACACCAAAACGAGGACGCTTCTAGTGCTCGATGACCTGATGTCGGAGACTGATAGTAGCGTCACGACTTTGTTTACTAAAAAAAGTCACCACTGCAACGCGTCCGTCGTACAGCTTTTGCAGAATCTCTTTCCGAAAGGGAAAGAAAATCGCACAATCAGTTTAAACGCGCAGTATATGGTCCTCTTCAAGAGTCCCCGGGACGCTGGACAAGTAGGCCACCTGGCGAAGCAGATGTACCCGGGTAGGGTCAACTACATGGTGGAGGCGTACAAAGATGCCACGTCGGCCGCCTACGGTTACCTCCTGGTGGATCTCAAACAGGAAACGCCGGAAACCATGCGCCTGCGTACGGAAATTTTCCCCGACGACCCCGTTCAGTACGTCTATGTGCCGACGAGACTATAAAAAAGGCGGGAGGCGCCGCGGCCGCCGTCATTCGGCAGGATGACAGAGCGCGTGAAGAGGCACATCCTTGCCCTGCAGCTGTTGCGCCGCTACAAGGGGAATACGAATCTGAGAAAGGCGGTAATCACTCACGCGGACGCCGACCTCATCTGCAGTCTGGCCGACTGCGCGTATAACATTCTGCGAGGGAACGTGAAATTGACGCCGAAAAACCGAAAAGTGCTGTTAAAGTACAGGAACAATTTGCGCAAGTTAGCGTCGAAAAAAGTAGCCATCAAACGGAAGAGGGCCGTCCTGCAGACGGGTTCGGGCGCGTTTCTGACGGCGCTGCTGGCGCCGTTGGCGAGCACCTTTCTGCCCCTCCTCAGGCAGGCTTTCGGTTGATGCAGCACGCGAAGAAGATGGCGCTGGTAGACCCCCGGTTGGTGGAGCGACTACTTCCGTTACTATCGCAACCGACTACGACCACGTCGCGTGTGATGAGTAGCCTGGACGGCGATATGAAAGCCGTTCTCGAGCGTGCAGATTTATCCGAAGGCGAAAAGGTGGTGGCGTACAATCAACTGCTGAGTCGTTACAACGCCATGGAGGCGTCTCGCGCGCAGCAGCCGATGCGCGTGTCCGTAGTGAAGAACGAGTCGTCGTCCGATCAGCCGCCGGCGCCGCCGTCACCTACGTCTGATCAATTACCGGGGGAGATGGAGAGCGAGGTCGTGAAGAGCGTACCGAAAGTGCTGAAAGAAAAGGCCCGCCTCCTGTTGACGCGACTGAAGGCCGACCCGCTGATTCGCTGGAACGATCGAGCGGAGCTCGTGTACGACGGTACGCCTATCGCCGGAAGCAATATGGTAGATCTCGTGAACGATCTCATGCGAACGCGTAAGAGGACCCCCGCGCCGGTTGGCTGGGAAGCGTTCGGCGACCATATAAGGCGCCTGAACGTCCCTATGGAATTCGTCGGCAACCCCCAGCGTCGGGCGTATATACAGCGCGAGCAGAAGCGAAAGGGGCGCACTCGGTCCGTCGAGCGCGAGCAGAAGCGAAAGGGGCGCGATCGGTCCGTCGAGCGTATGCCGTGGTCCAGCTTTTAGCCCGCCCCCCGTAGAGGATGCCCGCCGCCCGAAGATCAGTACTCGTCGTCGTCGTAGCCGTCGTAATTGCGGCGGTCATCGTAGCCGCCCTCTTGTTCGCCGTATCGTCGTCGTCGTCGTCGGCGCCGCGCGCTCCATGGCGGTGGTGCCCCGGCGGACTCGTGGTGCGCAACGAGAGCGCCAACAACGCGACGGCCTACTGAAGCGCGCCTACTTCGACCCGAAACGGGCAGGCAGTTATGGCGGCGTCGACGCGTTGCGCCGGTCGGCCGCGTTGCCCAAGCCGGTCGTCGGGCGGTGGCTGGCGGCACAGGACGCCTATACGCTTCACAAGCCGGTTAGGCGCCGATTTAAGCGACGTCGCGTTATCGTGGGCGGTCGAAACCAGCAGTGGCAAGCCGATCTCGTCGACGTGGCTAAACTGAAAAACCACAACGACGGCATAGCGTTCTTATTGACGGTCATCGACGTCTTCTCGAAGCGGGCGTGGTGCGTTCCGTTGAAGCGCAAATCCGGTCCGGCGCTCGTCGCGGCCTTCGAGGGGCTGCTGTCGTCGTCGCCGCCGCCGCACGTCCTGCAGACCGACAAGGGGACGGAGTTTCTGAACAGGCCCCTTCAGGCGCTTTTGAGGGCGCGCGGCGTCCACCATTTCGTGACGCACAACGAGGAGACGAAGGCGAGCGTCGTGGAGCGATTCAATCGTACGCTGAAGACGCGCATGTGGCGGTACTTTACGAAGCATCAGACGCTGAGGTTCGTGGAGCCGTTGCAGGACTTCGTGCGGTCGTACAACAACGCCTACCATCGAAGCATCGGTAGGACGCCGGCGAGCGTCGACGCGTCGAATCAGGAGAGCGTGTGGCAGCGTCTGTATGGCGGTGGAGGAGGGTGTCAAAAAAGCAAGCCGAAACTGCGAGCGGGGGATCGCGTACGCATCAGCAAGGCGAAGGGCGTCTTCAAGAAGGGGTACATGCCTAACTGGAGCGAAGAGCTTTTCACCGTCGTAGATTCGCACCCGACCGACCCTCCTGTTTACCGACTGATGGACGACGCCGGCACGATACTGGACGGCACCTTCTACGGGCTGGAGCTACAAAAAGTGATCGTTGAGAAGGACAAACTATATCGGGTGGAAGCCGTTCTACAGAGACGTCGTCGACGACGCGGTAAGGGCGAAGAGGTGCTCGTCAAATGGTTCGGCTATCCGGCCTCGTTCAATAGCTGGATCGACGCCAAGGAGCTCGTGGACTATAAGGGCTGATGACGACGCGCTGTTGGACGGAATACGCAGAGCGCTGGAGACTTTCTTCCGACGTCCGGCGCCGCTACCGTTGTCGCTGCGACCGATGCTATCGACGTCGCCCGCAACGTCGGCGAACTCGCTCTATGATTTATCTGCGTGACCTATAAGGGATGACGACGACGCGTTGGATGCGCCACGCGGGGTGCTGGCGACTGCACGAGGCGGGGCTGTGCAACGGCTTTTCGTTTTTTTTTGTAAGGGGACCGTGCTGTATTAGTAGACTGCCGAGGAGAAGAGAGCCGCGCCACCAACACCGCCGTCGCCCCCACGCCCGTCGACGAACTCGCTCTATGGTGTGCCTGCGCGGGTAAAGGAACGGCGCCGTAGCGTCGGACGGCAGTAGCGCGATGTGTGCGGACGAGACGACAGCAGCAGCAGCAGCCAATGCAGAAGCCGCCCACCGCCGTCGACTCAGGCGCATTTGTCGCTACACCCGTCGACGCCTCATGCGTCTCTGTGGGTGCGCCCGATGCCGTCGACGCCTCCTCCGTCACGAGCGTTCCTTGGCGTCTCTGCGGCAACGAATGCCCTAAGGCCGAGATCGTCTTCCTGTGCCAGATCGTCGTCCTGTACACGGTGATCGTCGTCAGTATATACAATCTAACGCGCGGCACGGCCGACTCCAACCTGTGGACGGCGCTGCTGAGTAGATGCCTCGGCTACCTACTGCCGAGTCCGTCTATGAGGAGGCGCGATGGCGTCGTCGTCTGACTTTTACGTCACGTTGCCGAGCAACGCGTCTATGAAGGCGCACCCCGAAAACACGTTGACGCACTACACGACGAATCTGCCGCAGCGCGTCGACCTGTCGGGGGAGTGGGAATGCGGCCTGGTGTCGCTACAGTACACGCATAGCTGGTACAATGTGAGGCCGGTGGACGCCTACTTCTTCGTGGCGTGCGAGAGGGGGGAGGTGGGCTTTTTCACCACCGAGGACGGGGGAAAAATTGCCCGTCAGGCCAACATTCCGCACGGCTTTTACAGCAACGCCAAAAAGCTGATGCGCAAAATCAACGAGGCGTTGGCGAAACTGAGCACCGACACGGTCAAGGTGCGAATAGTGTACAGCGCCATCACTAATCGGATGACGTTGCTTCTATCGCCGGGCGTCGAAATTAACATGCCGCGGGACGGGCGCCTGAGCCGGATACTAGGCTTCGAGTCGGACTATATCGCGAGTTACGGGACGCCCGCGGACGGCGGCGCCCTGCCCCCGGGGTACATGTTCGAGTGCGAGGCGCCCCACCCGGTGGACCTGAGCGGCGGCGTCGACACCCTGTTCGTGTACGCGGACATCGTGGAGACGCGCATCGTCGGCGACGTATTCGCCCCCCTCATCCGAGCCGTCCCCGTCCACGGGTTGAACGGCAGCATCGTATCGAACATCTTCGACCGCGTCCAATACGCGCCGCTCCTGCGGCGCCAATTCGATTCGATCGAGATAGATATAAGAGACGACCTCGGTCAGTCGATACCATTCGAGAACGGAAAAGTCGTGACGACGCTTCACGTCCGACGCCGCAAGTCGAAACTGTTCTGACGATGACGCGAAACGTGTACGAGGACTACTACACGCGGCAGGTCGGCGGTGGCCTGCCGGTGTTCGTAGGCGCCCGAGCGCAGCGGGGTCACGGACTGGGTAATCTCTTCGGCAGCCTGTTTCGAAGCGCCATGCCGCTTATCAAGAGAGGGGCCATGGCGCTGGGCAAGCGCGCGCTCAAGACGGGCGTGCGCGTGGCGCAGGACGTCGTCGCCGGCGGCAATCTGAAACAGGCGGTAAAGAGGCGCGCGAGGGAGGCGGGCGCCGACCTTCTCGACGGCCTGCTGAATAGGCCCCCGCCGCCGAAAAAGCGACGACGACGCATAAAGCCGCCCGGCAAGCCGGCCAGCAAGAAGAGGCGCCGTCGAAAGGGGCCGAGCGACGACGTATTTCCCGCGTAGTAGTAGTAGTAGTAGTGCATCGGTGGTAGTCGTAAAGAGCTTTACCTCGGCGGGGTACATAAGGCCGACCGGCAAGGCGGCGCCTGACAGTAAGCGGAGGCGCCGTCGAACGAAGCAGACGTAGTAGGATGGCGTTCGTGCATCGGCAGTCGTGCGAGGGCGTAAAGTCCGAACTGGACCTGTTCAGCGTGCCGACGACGCAGACGAGCATCGAGAGCGGCCAGTGGATCGATCACCAGCCGCTGACGGCCCTCGACGCTGGCGGTCCCCTCGAGTTTCTCATTCCGGGCTCCGGAGACGACTATCTGGACCTGTCGTCCGTTAGACTGTACGTGCGCGCCAAGGTGGTGAAGGGGGACGGTACCGCGCTCGCGAACGACAGCGTCGTGGCGCCCGTCAACAATTTCCTGCATTCGATGTTCAGTCAGGTCGACGTGACGCTGAACGGCACGCTCGTGACGCCGTCGTCGAATACGTACCCGTATCGGGCCTACCTCGAGACACTGCTCAGTTACGGGCCCGACGCCAAAAAGTCGCAGCTCGAGGCCGACCTGTGGTGCAAGGACACCGCCGGGCGCATGGAGGCGACCAACAACAACAACGGCGGGTTCGCGCATCGGCACGATTTCGTACACGAAAGCCGCGAGTTCGACATGATAGGGCGCCTGCACGTCGACGTGCTCATGCAGAACCGGTGCCTGGTGAACGGCGTCGACCTGAAGATGCGACTGGTGCGCAGCAAGGACGCCTTCGCGCTCATGGGCGACGTCGCCGATCCGGGGTTCAAGATCGTTCTGCTGGAGGCCTACCTGCAGGCGCGCAAGATCAAGTTGAATCCGGCCGTCCAGCTCGGTCACATCAAGGCGCTGACGCACGGGACGGCCAAGTATCCGATGCGCCGCGTCGACTGCAAGGTGTTCTCGATACCGCAGGGTACCGCGTCGCACACGCACGAGAACGTCTATCTGGGGACGCTCCCGCGACGCGTGTTCATGTGCCTGATCGACAACGACGCCTACAACGGGGCCTACGATAAAAACCCGTTCAACGCGAAGCACAACGACATAAACTTCTTCGCCCTCTACGTCGACGGACGCCAGGTGCCGAGCAAGCCGCTGCAGCCGGACTTCGCGCATCGGCGCTACATCCGAAGCTATATGAACCTGTTCGCCGCGACGGGGAAGGCGTACGAGGACGAGGGGTTCGATGTGACGCGCGGCGAGTTCGGCAGCGGCTACACCATATTCGGCTTCGACCTGTCGCCCGACTGCTGCGACGGCGAACACTTCAACGTCGTGCGTACGGGGAACCTGCGCGCCGAGATCCACTTCGTGCACGCGCTCGCCCGGACGGTGAACGTCGTCGTGTACGGGGAGTTCGAGACGGTGCTCGAAATCGACAAGAACCGGAACGTCGTGTACGACTTCTGAGATGGACACGTTTCAGCTGATGCGTCGCCTGGCGATCGACGCGTACACTAAAAACATCGTCGTCGGCGTCGTGCCCAAAGACGAGCTGCCGGGGCGGCGGCTCACCGCCTACCCGACGGCGTTCGTGTGCAACACCGACGACGGCGACGAACCGGGAGAGCACTGGGTGGCCGTCTACGTGGGCGCCGACCGGCGAGGCGAGTACTTCGATTCGTACGGCCGTCCGCCGCTGCACGCCGACTTCCGCGCCTTCCTGAACCGCAACTGCGACTCGTGGACGCACAACGACAAGCGACTGCAGAGCGGCGTATCTAACGTGTGCGGACAATATTGCGTCACCTACCTGCTCTTACGGTGCCGCGGAATGCCGCTAAGCGGCTTCCAGTGCCTGTTCGGCCCCGATAGGGTGGCCAACGACTGTCTCGTATTCGACTGGCTAAAGCCTCATTGAACGCTGCCTATTATCGCTTGTTGTTATTATTAGACGACCGAGAATCCGAACCGACTTTGTCGGACCCGCCGGTCGCGGGCTCCTCGCCGCGCTAGGCAGGCAAGACCGAAGTAGTGAGGTTGTATTATCGCTTGCTATTACCGAATAAAACGATGAAAACTGTACCGAGTGTTCGCATTTTTATTCGCATACATACATACATACATACATAGTCCCTAGGTAGGGGTCCCTACCCCTAGGTAGGTCCCTACCCCTAGGGAGGGAGGTCCCTCGTTATACGAGTATCGGCGCCGTGGTGACGCCATCGTCGAGCACGCGCCGTTTGGCGTAGAAGTAGCTCAGCGCCGCTCGCTCCTGAACGTACGTCAGCACGGACGACTCCTTCACTTGGAAGCCGCGGTTCCGGCCGCCGCCGCTCCTTTGGTGGCGCAGCACGTCGAGGAAGGCGTCCTTGTCGACGTCGTTCTGACGCTTGCTCAGCCCCTTCGTACTGTACTTGTCGCCGTCGTCGCCGCCGAAACAGTAGTACGTCTTGCTGCAGAGCGCGACGATTCCGCGGCCGGACCATTCCTCTTTGAAGAGCCCCGGCGTTCGCTTGTCGTGCCGGCGCCGACGCGCGCAACACTCGGTGGGCGCGTCCCACGCTCGGCCGGCGAGTCGGCACCGCAAGTACGCCTCCGCGTGCGCGTCGCAGTGTTCCGACGGGAACCACTCGCCGCGGTGTCGAAAGTAGTGTTCGCGCTTGGCCGCCGCCACGAGCTCGTCGAGTTGGCGCCCCGCGAGGCTCAAATACGCCGAGTCCGTGTCCATCGCGCAGTACTGGAACAGGGGGCGCGGAATGTAGGCGGCGATAAAGTCGTAATAAAACTCCAGCATGCGCAGTTTGGCGTACTGATAGACGAAGTAGCCGATCTGGTTGGGCAGCGCGTACCGGACGGTTCGCTTGTTCAGCGCCACCTCGTAGAGGCCGTCGGGGACGACGACGTCGAGCTGACGGAAGCGACGATTATTGATCAGCGTCGAGGCGCCGGCGGCCGTGCAGAACTTGATGTTGCGGTGCAGGTCGACGCGCGTGATCGTTTTCCCGTATGAACTGTTGCCGAGCAGTTTAAACGTGTCGGCGATGATGGCCTTGTCGGGGTCGTCGTCGCCCGCGCGTCGCGCGGCGGAGACCGTGTCGCCGAAGCGGCGAAAGCACGCGACCGGCTCGTACTCGACGATCTGGTAGACGCGCTCGACGACGAGTCCGTGCCGCAGATACCACCGCAGTAGCGGCGTCGCGAGTAGAATCTTGACGCCGAAGAAGCTCCCCACGAGCGTGCGCTGAGGCCGGACGAGGAGGTCGTGCGTTTCGGCGTAGCGACGCATGAACGGGCTGAGATCGTCGCGCTCGATGTAGGCGTTCTTGAAGATCGGCTGCATCTCGGCGAAGGTGTCGCGCAGCGCCGCCGGCACGGCGATGTCGCACTCGACGAGGCCGAACAGCGTGCCGTCGAGCACGGCCTTCAGGATCGTCGACCGCGTCACGGCGCCGTCGCCGGTCCAGCTCCGCGGTGGCGGCGCGGCGGCGGTCGCGTCGCGCGCCACTGGCACTCCCACATCTCGACGACGGCGACGAAGCGGCGAAGGTAGGCCGTGACTGCGGCCGTCTCGGCGTACAGTTGGCTCATCGGCTTACCGTTCACCGCGTTCGTCTCCCTCCCCGTGCACGGACAGCCGTGGAAGAAGCACCCTTGGAACTGGTACGCCGTCCGCGTCGCGCCACACCAGCCGTCGACCCGGTACTTGCCGACGCGCTTCTCGCGCCCGTTGAGCTGGTGACGTATGTGGGCCCCCGTCCGTCCCGCCTCCCACGTCAGCCACTCGACGGCCAGGCGGCCGTAGCGGTGTACGCGCTCCGGCCGAAAGGCGTTGTCCGCGCGCCGGCGCGTGTACCACCCCGTCGGCATCTCCTGCGTGATCGCCCATAGATAGAGGCCGTTTGCGTCGAAGCCCACAATAGAGCGACAGGGGCGCGCCGACTCGCCGTACTCCTCGCGCCGAAGGGCGGTCACGCCGGCCTCGTGATAGCGCGCGAAAATGATCGAGGGGCCGCCGACGATCTGCGACTGTAGGAGCCGGTGCAGGTCCTTGTTCGACTCGTTGAAGAGCGTGAAGTGGAGCGACGACGGTAGATCGTTGAAGAGATACAGCAGCGTCAGGCCCGGCACGCTGATGGCGTCCTTGAACATGTCGATGCGGCGCTGGCGATAGAAGGCTAACTGCTTGTCAAGGGCCTCCAGGAACGGCACCACGTCCCTATTGTTATACCACACGAGGTAGTCCCGCAGCGTCGTCATCCCCTCGTCGCGCCATACCCGCGCGCAACCCTCGTATTCGGCGGCCGATATGCCTTCGCGCTTCAGGCGGCTGTAGAAGGCCTCGCGCGGTGGCAGCCGGGTCTCGGCCAGTTTACGCGGGTCGTCGAGGTACTCGTAGGGGAAGTGCCCCTTCGTCGCCTCGCAGCCGTAGGCCTTCAGAAACCGGTCGTAGCTGACGCCGGGGGCCAGGTAGTTGGTGATGTCCAGGAACTTGAGCGTCGCCGTCGTCAGGCACATGAAGTTGTTCTGACGCTTGATCGTGAACGCCGACGAGATGTCCTGCGCGGCGTCGGTCATGAACAGGGGCGTCAGATATTTCTTAACGACGTTCAAGTCGTACTTCCCCGAATTGAAGCCGAGGACGGGGAGGCGGCGCAGGTGCTGCCACAGACGGTCGCCGAGCGCCGTGTACGGGCTCTTATCGTGCGCCGCCTCCGCCACCGTTGCGTGCGCCCGCCATTCGGCGTCGAGCGCGTCGATCGCCTCGAAGGTCGCGTCGAACGACGGCCGCAGTGCCGCGCACGCCGCCTCGCTCATGGCCTCCAGGGCGTCGATCAGGCGCTTCGCGAGGTCGCCCGAATCGCCGGACGTCACGAAGCAGCGCGCCGACTCGTGTCCGGGGACGTTCGAGGCGACGCTCACGCTGAGTAGCTCGTGTCGCGCTATCCACCGGCATTTGGCGCTGTCCGCCGGCAGAGCGTGATCGTCGAAGTAGCACTCAAAATCGTACGTCGCCCTGTACGGATAGTAGCGCAGGCGTTCGTCCACGTAGACGCCCTCGTCCTCCAGCTGCTGAAACACGGACGGCGTCGGATGGTAGACGCCGCCGGGAAAGACGTGGCGAACGCCGCCCTCGCACGTCGCCTCGTGACACCGCAGCCGACTGGCGGTGCGCCACAGCGAATCGCCGCACTTGCCGCATCGATACGAACGACAGAACAGCGACACGTCGGCTATGAAGGAATAGTGCGTTCCGAATAGATTGACGCTGATGGTGGTCGGGTAGCGATGGAGGGAGCGGCGGACCACTTCGGCGGTGGCGTCCTCCGCCGCCGACAGCCGATACACGGTCACATTCGTTTCGAAGGCCGCCTCCACCCGGCCGAGTTCGTTCAGCGGGACGCCGGCGAACGCGCAGTAGGGTTGGTCGCCGTAGTCGGCGTAGAGCCTTAAGGCGGCGGCCGTCAAATCGTCAGCGCGAAAGTCGGCGCCCCGATGCAGCGCCAGACAGCGGAAGAGGCACAAGTTGTCGGCATACGGATGCCCGCGGCGATCGTTCACTAGGCTGACGAGCCCCGCGTTGTGGCGCAGATAGGCGGGGAGGGGCTGCTGACGGGCGCATCCGATAGGATGGTGGATGATGGCGTTGAGAAAATACGTAACGTTCCAACTCGGCGATCCACCCCGAGTCGGGGCGCTGCGCAATCACGTACTGCAGAACGTCGGGCTGTCGGGTGGCCTCGAGGAAGCGTTCGAATGACGCGGCGTCGGAAACGAGGACGGGCGACTCGAGATAGCGGCCGCAACAGTTACACGAAGAATGGTAGTAACGTAGTCGGCCCGTCTCCCTGTGCCGCAGAATAAACCCGTACGATAAGTTTATTTTAAAGGCCCGAGTCTGCGCCTCGAACATCAGTCGTAGTTGGGCGCTCGTCGCCCCGTGTCCGGCCAAATGGAAATTATACCTAGATTGAACGGGTCCGCGCTCTACAGACGTACGGATGCTCGCCCAGTAGTCGCGCACGACGCTCTGTAGGTCGTCGTCGTCGGCGCCCCCCTCTAACGGTCGATTTGGGGGCCCCTCAGCGGCGTCTCCACACATTCGCAGATGCCGCAACATATTGGGGCGCTGCGCGAACGCTTGATTGCATTTCGGGCATACTACGTGTTCATCGCTGCCGCATGTTTTTAGATGCTGCGACAAATTAAAAAGACGGACGAACGATCGATCGCATTTCGGACACACGTGCATCGTCGGTCTAGGCGGCACTCTATTAACTACGACGGGGGCGCGTCGACGCCCTTTATAAGGCCACCCTAAACCCCGCTAGGGGCTTTTCTAAGCGGCGTTCTCTGCTCCGTCAGGTGGCGACACAGACAGGTGGCAGCGCCGCGGGATGCGTTTGGCAGTGGCGCCCAGCGGCCAAATTTTTTTTGTTCACGTTTTGCGTCAGGTGGCGACACCGACAGGTGGGCAGCGTCGAGGGATACTGTCAGTGGCGGCCAAGTTTTTGTTTACGTTTTGTAGTAGACGCCCGAATACGACGGCAAAGTTTTGTAGTAGAAATTTCGGCTGTCAGCGGCAACGTTTTTGTCGTAGAAATTTTTGTAGTAGAAATTTCGCCTAAGTTTTTTTTTACGTTTTGTAGTAGCAATTTCGCCCGTCAGGGGCGCCCGAATACGACGGTTTGTAGTAGAAATTTCGGCTGTCAGCTGCTGCCCCCACGGCAAAGTGTTTGTAGTAGAAATTTCGGCTGTCAGGGGCGCCCGGCTGCAGCGACAAAGTTTACGCTTTGTAGTAGAAATTTCGGCCGTCAGTGGCGCCCGGAGTGTTTTGTGGGCGGCAGCCGCCATTGGACAGGCATTGAATGACGTGCGGTTTTTTTTGGATGGTAACAACAGAAGGCGGGAATTGATTTTCGTACGTTTTATTAAGCAGTCTCGTACTACATCACGACAGTAAGGCTTTATGCCACAGCAGAGTAAATAATAATAATAAGGCTCTAACAACGGCCTATTGCAAAATGTTCATCGCTACTAAGTGTTCGGCGGGGCGCTTATGCCACAGCGGAGTAAATAATAACGCTTTAGGAGCGCCACACTATAGTCCGCTGGTAATACTGCACAGCGACCATTCAATTTCCTGCTAATGTTCATCAGCGGCGTACCTACTAATAAGGCTTTATACCATAGCGAAATGCAATGTTCAGACGTCCCCTTTTCAACAGGTAATACTGTTAACAGTAAAGAGGCTTTATGCCACAGCAGAGTAAATAATAAGGCTCTAACAACGGCCTATAGCAAAATGTTCGGCGGGGCGCTTATGCCATCATTCAATTTCCTGCTAATGTTCATCAGCGGCTTTATGCCATAGCGAAATGCACTGTTCATAGCGTTCAGACGTCGAGGCATGCCCTTTTCATCAGGTAATACTGTACGGCGACCTCCAACAGAGCACGGTCGAACGGCGCCGTCCAATCCGTCCCCATGAGCCAGTCGGCTACCTGGCGCAGGAGCGCGCCCTCCGAGGCGCGATCGCCACGCACGCAACGATCCTCCAGTACCGAGAGTATACGAATAGCAGGAAGCAACAACGTCTGCTGTAGAAAGCTGTCGAGTGACGCTGAAAAAAAGCACACATTCAGGGCCGCCACGTTTTCGTACAGAATGTTGTACCGCCGGCTCGGCTTCCTCCCCCTGTAGCCGCACATGTGCACGAAGGGGCACCCCTCCTCAGGGGGGCACTCACCACATTCTTGACGCGCTGTGTCCATCACGCGCTCGCCGACTAGCTCAGCAAACGTGGACATCATGCATCGCTGGCGACCGGCGTACGAATGCAGAACGCTCCACTCCGAGTCGGCCTGAAGTGTGCCCACGACCACAGGGCGTTTGTTACGGGCCCACGGTATGAAGTCTTCCGACGAGACGGACAGCACGGCCAGCGGCAGTGGTGACGATAGCACGGTCGCGGCGGCGTCCGCTGTCGCCGCCGGGGCTATTGGCACAGCGGCTGCCTCGTCTGGACCCACTACCACCACCACCGGGGTTAATGCAACGTACGTGGGCGTCCCGGCGTCGCTCACCAGGTCGTGCGGTGGCATGGGCTGCGTGCCGTCCGCTGCAGGCCAGTACGATAGCGCTTCTTCGGCTCTCCCCAGCGGTGGAGGGTCGTCGGCAAGGCGTGGCGTCGTTTCCTTCTTAGCGCACTTCTCGGCAGGGGGTGCGCACTCGTCAGCAGCGTCGATAAGGCCGCGCAACGCAGCAGCAATTACAGCGTCCTACAGAAGAATAACCAAAGCAGCAATTAGGTCTACAGAACACTAGCCAAACGTTAGTCATTCAAACGGTCTCGCTCCCCTTCTTCGTCACGACCCGCGCCTCACGGACCGTATACGTATCCAGTATGCCACCCCACACGACCTTGTGCACGGTCAACTCCAAGACGGTGCCAACCAGGCTCGCCACAAAGCTACTGCGCAACTGGTCGGGCAACAGGGCCGACACATGGTCGGCATTGTAATCGCCTATCGCCGAAATAGCTTCGTCGAACAGGGTGATCCAAATGCTGGCCTCCGTGTCGGCGTCCTTTTCGTCTTCCACCAAAACGCGCACCGAAAAATACGTCTTCGCCGTTGCCTGCATGCCGTGTACAGCGCACACCCGGCCACCACTTTCTAGGCCTCTCACTTTGCGCTTGCAAATGCCACAGCCCATGTACGTGCATTTGCTTTTCCAAGCCACCCCAACGATTGTTAGGGGGGTAACAATCTTATACGTGCCATCGCACGCCAGCACGAACTCCTTCAACGACACTTCGGACGCACTCACCACGGCCTCGAAAGTAGGCGCCCCGTCGGCCGTCGGAAGCGCCTTCGCGCTGGCCTCCGACGCCGGCTTCGCTTTGCCACCAGACGCCACCGTTGGCACCTCCCTCAGCTTGCTGCCTCTCTTTGGCGGCGCCTCTCCGTGCGCGACAGGCGGGGACATGATCAACAACGCTCTGCAACAACAAAACGGCAACGGTAGCAACACGACAGCGACAATATTTAGACGTTCTCCGCCCGGTCCCTATATAAGCGCGTTGCACGCGGCCCGCACGCGGCCCCCGTGCGCAAACGCACGCGAGCCGCAAAGCAGCCGACTCTTACAAGGTTACTAAAACTGAAAAAAATCTCTCGGTCAGTCTAGTGCACTAACAGAATGCCACTTTTATTTCCTAATATAAAGTCACCATAAGATTCTCTAGACCCCACTGACTATTATAGACCGCTTAGTTTGCTCACATTTCACATTTAACGGTCGTTTTAAAGACTTACAAACAGTTACATAAGCGCTTTATATAAACAGTGACGTCAGCTCCTTATGTAAGGCTATGGCGTACGTGTCTAGGTGCCGCGCGCAAAACAGCGGCTCAACAACTGCGCAATTCATTTCTCACTATGGAGCCAACCGAACAAGTTGGTAATTATGCGGCCAATTCTCATCAGGCGCAAAACAGGTACGTTTTGCTAACTCACCTAACACTGACTTTCATTGCTAACTCACCTAACACTGACTTTCATCACTCACTTTCTTTTATAACGTTCACTACCTATTTCTTTTATAACGTTCACTATTTTTACAGCGATCCGCCTCCCCAAAACGCCGGACTCGGTACGCCCCAAGTCGACGTGAATACGCCTCCCCAAGTCGACGTGATTGCGCCTCCCCAAGCCGCCGGAGATAGTGCTATTCCACCGCCTGCCTCTATGCGTCTACCCCCACCACAAAGCCGCCCCGGCACAAGGTACGTTTAACGATAATAGCGCTTTTTTAATTTACCTTTATTTGCAGACGCCTACTTTCGATAAAGGCTATAGCTGTTTTTCCGTTCGCCCCGCTATTTACAAACGCCCCGCTACCGACTTAATGTTTTTTTACAGGCCCTAACCTAAACAGAGACGCGCCGTTACTTTAATACTTTTTTTCATACTTGCAGACGAAACATCGCCGGCTTCGATACCCTACATATTGGGCGCGGGCAAACCCTTGCGAGGCCCTCGCACCGAAACGGCTTCATTCATAGATCTCGAATAAATTTAACCCCAGGCGATCTGATTATGATAGATAGGAGGCCGCGCGCCGATCGACCTGGGGGCACATTGTACCTTGGACGTCGCCGACCACATCACACCCCTTAACACTGTTTCCTTCTCCACAGATGAACCCCCCGCGCGCCAGTAGTCACTAATTGAACTTTTCCTCATTCCCCCAGCCGACACATCTACGTGATCGACCCTAGTCTGGCACATGGACGCTACAATATCGGGCGGGGAATGACAGTGCACTACATAGGACCTGCGCCCCACGCAATCACATTCACCTCGCCACGACGCCGCCCCCACCAGCCCCTGTTAGCCGTTGAGCCGCGCCGACGAGAAAAAGAACAAGAAGAAGAAGAATCAGAAGAAGAAGAGCCGGCAGAAAATTTCGATGACGACTACAGTGGGTTCACCGATTTAGAATTTCTATATGCCGACAACCCCCTACCAGAGGCGGCGGCGGTAGAGACACAGCCATTCTCCTTTGCCGATATATTCCCACGCCCCCAAATTCTCCCCTCCTCATTTGCCCCACCCGTCCCAGCGCATCTTTCCGTTCATTTAGGCTTTCCGCCACAACCCTCCGACCGGAACGGCTTTGGCCCACCCCCATGACCCCTTTCCGTCGTCAACTGTAACCAATAAAATTTATTTCTCACCGTTTATTGTGTTTCCTTTCGCCTTCCAACGCACACACGAATATAGTTCCACCTACACATTTAGCCCACTCCACCGGCCTTCCAAAATCACACACGAATAATTCCGCCTATATTGCAACACCAAAGCCACAAGCTTAATAATACACGCGCACAGGCCAATATGACAGCGCCGACCTCCAGCCGCATCAGATGCCACCAACTGTGTTTCCGCCAGTATTCCAACTCACACACGAAACAATCCAGCGAACGCCCAATCCACAAGCTTAATACGCGCGCACACAGGCCAATCTGACAGCTCCGACCGCCAACTGCAATAACACACGATTAATTCCACCTATATTGCACCACCAAACACCAGCGGCCGCCAAAGCCACAGGCTTAATACACGCGCACAGGCCCCTATGACAGCGCCAGCCTCCAGCCGCCATAACGATATTGCACGCACATCAGAGGTCCCCAACTGTATTCCAACTCACACAAGCCAGCGACCGCCAAAGCCACACACAGGCCAATCTGACAGCTCCGACCGCCCACTGCTATAACGATATTGCACCGCAATTGCACGCGTATCCATCAGCTGTGCCGCAGCCAGCGCTGACAGGCAATATCCACATCAGCGCCACAACCTTATTACAAGCGCGTCTATGCGGCCCCGAAAAACATTTATCCGGCCTCCCGTCAAACAATGCACATAAAAATCCTACAGCCTGACATTCGACACCACCATTTGCCAGTGAGTCGTGAAAACCAGGCCAGGCGTAATCTAAACCGCGCGGCCCCACCTCCACCACCGCACCGGTCTAGAAGCTTCTAGAAGGTTCTAGAACTAGAACCTTCCCGCGCGTCATTATTTTAAACTCGCTGATCTCCAGGGGTGTCACTTCACTCTAAAATCTTTCCCACCTCCCGTGCACGTAATGAATACTAATTGGTCTCTATTTACTATTTTTTGTCGTTGCTAACGTTCTCCTCCGATAATTGCGCTACTCATTTGTTACTAATTAGTACTTAATTAATTAATTAATTAATTACCCTAATTAGTACCTGATTAGTCACTAGAGGTCGTCATTCACCCTATTTATTTCCTCTTTATTCAGTAGATGGCGACACCCTCTTTCTCATGACCCCCATCAATCACTTTTGACGTTGCTATAATCATACTGGTAAAAAACGTAGGAATTCTACTTATAAAAAACGAAAAAGCCTTTGATCTAAGGTCACTTCCGGGGATGGCGAACCGCTTACCACTACTCCTGTAGTGTAGGTCGTTAGATGCGTAAGCTGTATCTATCGCAAACCTGCATCTAACATTGACATTTTCTATGAAAATATGGAACAAATCTTTGGCAATATACGAACAAATAAGACATTATTCTTATGTGGAGATTTTAATGTAGACATACTGAAACATGAAAACCACGTAGGCACCACACTTTTTCTTGACACTGTGTACAGCCTAAGCGTATATTCTCTCATCAATAAACCAACAACAATAACTAAGGACACAACCACTCTGATTGATATCTTTACAAATGGTATAAACAAGCGAACCACGACTTAATACGTCACATAACCGACCATTTTCCAGTTTCAGACCTGCCTACCCCAAAAACTTCCCGACAGTAATCCATCTTCCCATTCACACTGATTTTCAGGAATATAGGCCTGCTGTCTGTAATAGTTCTGTAGTAATTCTGATTTTATGTAAATTTCTAAAACAGCATGCTGACTACAACAACTTGACAAATTATAACAATGCATCACGTCATTGTCTATTTGTGGTGTCATTAGGATTAATATTAGTAGCCAGTATACCTAGAGCCAGGCTATAGACTACACAGTATAGTAGCTTGACTAGATCAAAGACAGTCATGCCGGGGGACGGCAAAACCATTACGTTACGGTAGTCATCGACATCGTCTAGACTACTCAACTCTAGTATATAAGCATATCACTGTATTACAGGCTGTAAATGATAGCCTAACTCAATAAATACACTAACTTAGTCTTAGTAGTCAGTTGGCCTAACACTACAAGTACAACACTACTATTCTGTCACTAGTACTAGTCTAACGATGTAGTCAGTACCTGCAATTATCCCGGCCACCAGTGACCATGTGAAATAGAAAAATAACTTTCGCATATCCGGCAATATGTAAAGCCGACCCCCTTCTTTAAACTTGACAATATGGGCCATGTCTACGGGCATGCTGTTATAAACGTTTGCAGTACACGTTTCTTCTTGGCTGGTAGTGGTACCGTTTCGATCCCCGGCATCATTTCGGGCCGGGTGAGTCGTGACTTCGTTTTGTTTGAGCGCCATGAGCTCGGAAATGCGAATTTGTCGTAAAGCTGTTTCCTATTGGTCAGATTACGACCAGAAGCAGCGAATGAAAAACCATATCACAACAAGCAGCGTATATATGCTGCCACCTGTTGAATAAAGTGAAGCTAAATTTGAGGAGTACGAAAGTGATTGACGCACATTGCGACAACGAAAGAATCCGTAATATCTTCATCCATCGCCGTAATACCGTAATTTTAGGTGTATATCCGGAATGATTCCGGACAATCCGGAATGATAGGCAGGTCTGCAGTTTTCACTTGATGTAAATATGGTGTGATGAACAAGAATTCACAATCCAATAAATATGTAAGAAATTTAAAAAATGAAAACATAAATTTTCTAATAGCTGACTTAAGTGGTGAACCATGGGAACATGTTATTAATGCCAATGATGTTAATATGGCTTATGACACATTTCTAGAAATATTTATGAAGAAGTATGATAAAAACTGTCCAGCTAATTAAAATAAAAACAAGGTATGTGAACCGTCAAAAACCATGGTTAACAAATGGTTTGAAAAATTCTTGTCACAAAAAACAATTTGTATCGAAAATTTCTCAAAAGTAGATCTGACACAAACAGAACAATGTTACAAAAATTATAAGAACAAACTAACCAATATATTAAGAAAATTAATGCTGAAAAAACTTATCCTTAAACCCGATCGGTGAAGTAGAGGTCATTAAACATTGTTAATGCATGTCATAACAAAGCATCTATGGATAGTAATGATATAAACATGGTTATCATCAATAAAGTTATACAACCCATCACTAGGCCATAAATCGCTGTATTTAACAAATCATTTGAAATTGGAATTTTTCCTTCTAGCATGAAAGTAGCTGGAAGGAAATTATTCCAATATTTAAAAACGACTCAAGAGCAGAATTCAATAATTATAGACCAATATATCTGCTGTGCCAATTCTCAAAAATACTCGAACAATTGTATAACAGACTTGAACAATTTATAGATAATAACAATGTCCTGTCAAAGAGCCAATATGGTTTTCGACCATCCATGTCCACTTCACGTGCATTGTTTGATTTGGTGGAAGAAATTAGTACATCATTAGATAAAAAGAAACACACATTAGGTATCTTCATTGACTTAAAAAAGGGCATTTGACACAGTAAATAATTCTATACTAATAGAAAACTGAAATTCTACGGTGTTCGTGGTATAGCAGAACATGGGTTGACAGTTATTTACATGACAGAAAACAGTTTGTAAAAATAGGTGAACACTGTTCTAGCCTCTAGGCACTTCATGTGGTGTACCACAGGGGTCAGTATTAGGGCCTAAACTTGTTATCTTGTATATAAATGATATATGCAATGTGTCTCAATTACTGAAATTTGTGTTGTTTGCTGATGACACTAACATACTATAATATAATATATTCAATCTTGCAAATGTTGTAAATCATGAGCTGGATAAACTGTGTACACGGTTCACTGTAAATAAACTGTCACTCAATGTATCAAAAACAAACTACATAATCTTTAGTAACTGTAAATGGTAAATGTAAATTAAATTGTGACCTGGATATTACAATTCGCAATAAAACTACCAAGTAATTGTCTCTATACTATAAGTGCATTTTTATCAAAATGTATATGTCACTTTGAAAATATATTGTGAACATTTCACATTCTATAATTTACCAGGTTTCAGTATACTTTGTCTTGGTATGTTTTGGTAGTATTCATTTAGTCCACATTGCAATCAGTGTAGCTATAAAGTTACTTAAAATAAATATTACAATAATTTATATCGGCTTTCATAAAGCATAACAAATAACCTTAAAATAACAATTTCACATTGTTGTGCAAATAAACAACCGACTGTCTTTATAAGACAAAAACTGAATCAGAGTATAAATGAAAATAAAAATCAAAGTACACATAAACATGTTCCTAAATAACAAAATTCAAAGTTATTAAACAACTTTCGTTATAACGGGTATTCGCTATGCCCCTTTTAACCTAGTTTGATATCATCTGCACTACTACTATGCATAGTCCTGTCAAATCCATTTCATCTGATGTATTGTCGGTTTAATTAGTATTAGAACAAATAAACCTGCCCCAAAATTATTGATTTCAGCAACACACATCTATTTATTCCAGAAAATCAACTACTGGACAACTAAGTACAATGTGATTTTCAAACTAACCTGTGGTCATTCTGGTATCACATCCAGCCAGCTACTGGAAACATGGCTGTCCTTTTGTGTGACAATATAACGTCTCAATCGCAAGGCTATCTTAACAATAGAAGATAAATATATGATGCTGTCATCAGTCTTCCTTGCTATGTTTTAATAACTGCTACACTGTTCATAAAAATAAAGTCCACCATGTCTCCATACACAAGATACTGTAGAATATAAATCACAAACACAAATATATAGACACAGTACGTTGGCTGTTATGTAGAAAACTCTGTTCAAATATAAAATCACATCAAATAACCTGATGAGGTCCCAAATGGTTTTGGTATCAAAGAGTATTAATAATAAGTGTGTTGGCTAGTAGTAGTAAAAGCTTTATTTAATGATGGTGACCATGTCGCGTTATATCGTGATTTTCAATGGGCCATCTCACACTACATTCTTACATCAACATTTACACAGCTTTTATAAAATATACAATTCACAACAATAAAAATACAAATAATAATACATTAATAAAATAAATAAAAATAAATAAAATAAATAATAAATTATTAATATGACACTACAAATAAAACAACATCATGAATAATTGACCAGTTCTAGAAATATTGAAGTCAATAATAGTCAATAGCCCGTGCGTTGCCATAGTCAAGATCAAGATGAATGAATTAAAACAATTCACCATTTAAAAGTAAACAGTCATTCAGGCATATCAATTGAAAAGTACAAACAATTGCATACATCCTTCTTGAAAAATTATAAAAAGACTGCTTTAAAGGTCTCTATACACTATTCTCGACTTGCCATTCTCCCAGTGTGCAATGCGCGCGCATGCGCAAGCACCGTAGCAACAACAAGAGCTCGGTGAATGCTAGGTGAATGAGTCCATTGACAGTATACACGGAGTAGAGATCGGAGCATACTGTCATGCCTAAACATTGCGTTGCTTTCGGTTGCACTAACCACAATTTGAAGCCAGGAAAGAAAATATCATACCACGTATTTCCAAGAGATGTTGAGCGCAGGAAACTGTGGTTACAGGCCGTGAAACGGGAAAATATTGATGGCAGCAAGTGGGAGCCTTCGAAACATGCCGTGTTGTGCGGGGAGCATTTCATTACTGGTTAGTATCATTTTGTATAATTACGTATGTATTGGGAAACTTGTCATATAAATATGATTAAGTGTATTTGTATACGATTGATCTTCAAAATGTTGAAGTTGGTTGACTAGAAGAAGTGTAACGAGAATTATACCAGGGGAAGTAAAATATCACCAACTGTCACTGTCAGAAAGCTCCATCCTCAGGCTCTATCTAGTAGTACTGACTGGCCTGTCTATCTATAATTACTAACATATGTCCCCCCCCTCTGTGTTGTTCACCTAATCACTCTCCTACATCCATTAGATATGCATATTGTGGAAGACTACTAATAGTAAGCCTTGCTTACTTGTTCGTCTCCCGTGTAAATCCGTGGATTTAAGTGTCGCTGTCACGTACGTCAGTCTTGCTGTCAGTCAGTCCGTGATGGTAATGCGCGCCGGACCCTGGGGACTGCCTCTATTTATAGTCTTCCTAGCTTCCCTGATGACCACTGCAGATTGACCAGTGTCCGGCACAGCGGGAATTTCCCTCCCAGTGCTTCCACCTACCGATCATGGAGGGCTACACTTCCACATCCTTCCCCCGTTATGATTTTAACAGGCTAAAATCCTTAATAATTATTCAAACTAGCTAACTAACTTTTAGAACATAACTAATTGGCCCTAGTAAAATACGACTAAAAGTTAATGCAAACATCAATCAATATTGTTCCCCCTATTGGTTTGTTGCACCTGGCGTGGTGCCCCGGTAGTATGATTGATATCGTGGCGTAAACTGACTCATGCCTGGGAAAGGTGCCCCTGTCAGTTTGCTGCTCCCGGCGTAGTGCCCAGGCAGCATGAAAGGTGCCGTAAATCGGCTCTTGACTGGGCGAGGTGCCCTCCATCCCCACAACTTGCGTTTTACACACGGTAAAACGACAGTGCGTTGAGGGCTGCAACCTTTGGGATCACCCAGTTTGGTAGATTGCGATGTTCCGCTACACACTGGGCCTGATACATTACCTCGTATGGGTGTCCTTTGTTGTACCCATGGGGTGATATCAGGGGAGCGTCGGTTTCCAACACCAGCCTATGCAGATCGATGCGCCGTGCTAGCACGGCGAATCCTGGAGTCTGTGTGGATTTGTGGGTGAAGCCGAACATTGTGTGCGGGAACTGACCGACCCAGTATTGGTAGTCCCGGAGGTACCCAGTGAAACAGTGCACATGCAGTTTCTGGTGGCGATGCGTGTTCTGCTTTAACATCAGTAAGGCTTCGCTCATTACCTCTGCTACTGTGCAGCTGTTGTTTCCGCGCAGGTGCAGGATGAGTGGGTTACGAAGCTTACGTGCCATGGCGATGTGCCGGCAGAACAGCTGTCGTTGGCTAAGGAGCGAAGAAGCCGGTTCGGTGTAATCTAGGCCACATTCCCCGATGGCGCAACACTGGGGGCTACGTATCCTGGTCTGTAATACTCCCCACACACTCATGTCGAGTGCTTTCGCCAGCCGCGGGTGTTCACCGTACGTGGTCTGCACAACTACCGTCTTGTGGTTGACGGTAATGCTCCCCACGGGTGGTCGGTGCCATTCGTCGGAGAAGACTCAATTGTACCACTGCCACCAAGTCTATTGTAGTGGAACGCTCATGGACATCGGTGTGCCATTGGGAGAACGCAGTCTCCCACGCGGACAGAGAATTGCCCGCAGAAGGGGAGCGAGCCCTGTCCACCCTTATGTGTGTTCTCTCTACTAGTGGCAGGTGGCAATGTGAGTCCACTGCAATGGCGCGCACGGTGTGCATGATCTCCGGGATGGTTGAAGGGACCATGCTATTGAGGAATTCCTGTTGGAATCGCGGTGTTTGCTCGGAAAGCATGTAGCTAATGCTGCGCCAATGTAGTAGTGCTGCCGGGTGGTTTGGTGGGCAGAGCTGGATGGAGCGGGGCTGGATGAGTAGCACCATCATGTTTGCAGTCTCTGACAACATAACGAGATGTGCAGCGCTGGGTGATGCATCCTGATTTGGGTGCCACCCTCTTCGGCTGAACAGCTCCAATAGCTCAGCGAATGTCTGATGTCTAAGCCTCCTTCGTATCCACTCCAGCAGGTCTACCATGTATGCCCATAGGGTAAAGTACTGGGGAAACTCTCCATTCCGCCTGTCTTCCTCGCTATGCTGGGCCAAATGGTTCGACAGTGGTCCAACGGATCCAAATTGTCGCCTGCATACTCAACAAGCGGAGTCTGGGTGGAAGTGCCAAGGCAGATGATGCGTTTCTATGTGCAGTCGCCGCGATCGGGATCTCCTGTCGAGACCGTGCGATCCGCCGCCGTCTGGGTGGATCTGCTGCGTGAACAGAGGGCAACGTCTCCTCGAGGCTGGACACCTAAGGCCACCTGTCGGGGTTGCGTGGCCCACCGTTGCCTACAAGGGGTTCTTCTCATAACAGGGGAGTAGGGCTGATATCGTGCCCGTTTCTTCCCCCTCTGTTTTCTCCAACGCTTGTTGTGAGTTGTGCCCCCATCAGTCACGGTACAGGTGTCCGAAGTGCCCATGGGTGCTGGCATGGCCGATGAGGTGGCCTCCAGCATGGCGGTTGACACAGCCTTCGTAGCAGCTGGCAACGCACGGGTTATTGAATCTAATTGCACCCGTACGTCATTTCGGGTAACGTACGGCAATAAATTCCTGTAGGGCCCACCACTGAGTAATTGGCGTAAGTCATTTAAGTCAGTCGTCGAGATTGTGATTCTCTGTGCGGTTTCCTTCCAGCCTCTCCAGTTTTCTGGCTCTCTGTCCATCTGAAAATATGGGATTAGCATGAAGGGACTGGTAGTGGCTTTTTAATTTTCATACCGGGGTGGTCGGACGACCCTTTGTCATCGTAAGGGCTTTTCTTCTACCCGTTCACCCACCTGGTTGTCCGGCTGGCTGTTGGGGAACAGCGCTTCAACGCCGTCCAATGGGTCGCCCCTAATTTCTCTATATTCACTCCACTCTTCAGCACCGAGGACTCTTTGGCGTTTCCGCCTGATCCACAGTGGAATATCGCGATCTTCGCAGATCCGGAGTTTGTCATGGTGTTTGACATGCTCCTTTTTGCGATCAGAGACACGACCGAGGACCGGGGAAATAGCTTCAGTTACTATGAGCGGTCCCTTCCACGGTGGGAGCAGTTTTTTGCTCTGGCCGACCTTGGTACTGCTGTTTCGAATGTAAACCAGGTCGCCCACGTCGAACCTTCTTTCCCTTACTATGGCTCGAGTGTCATCATTCATCTTCTGGCGGTGCTGTGCCATTTGAAGGTTTTTGCGTGCGGCCGCAAAGGCATCCCTTAGTTTCTCGGTCAATTCCTTTAGGTATCTAGACGGTTCCTGTCGTTGTGCATTCACATTAGAGAGACCGAATAGGACATCCTCAGGCATGCAATTTTCACGGCCGAATAACAACATGTTGGGTGTAAACCCCGTGTTTCTATTTACTGTGGCTCGTATGGTCATACCTAGTGCTGCGAGGTTTTCATCCCATGGATATTTTATCAGCCAGGTAACATCTGATAAACGACAGGACCATTTGGTTATAACGTTCGACTTGGCCATTAGAACTGGGACGATAGGGAGTTGTTCGGGTCTTTGTGACTTCCATTAGTCAGCAGAGGTCAGAGAATAGCTGACTTTCACAATTTCTGCCCTGATCTGTGTGTACTTGTAGGGGCGTGCCATATTTAGCGATCCATTGCTCGAAGAATGTCTTGGCTGTGATTTCGGCTGTCTGCTCAGGTATGGCATGTAGTTCGAGCCAGCGGGTAAATTGATCATGAGGACATATTTGTTGCCCGATTCGCTGGTTGTAAATGGGCCCAAAATATCCAGGTGTACCCGTTCGCCAGGGATCCTTGCTTGGTAGTGTAGCAGCTGTGCTCTCTGGGAGGGTCCCGCCTTATTCACGTGACACACGGCACATGTCTCTACAAACAGCCGACAGTCTTTGTGCATGGATGGCCAAAATAAGTTCTTCTTCAGCTTAGCAAAGGTTTTGTCTCGACTCCAGTGGCCCCCAATGCGGTGGTCATGGGTCATACTGAGTGTTTCTTGTCTCAGGGGATGTGGGACAACCAGTTTAAGCGTCGAGGGCCCAAAGTCTTCCGCCCAGCGGTAGTATAGGACCCCATCTCGCATATGAAGCCGGTCCCTACAGTTCCACAGAATACGCGTGGCCTTGCTTTGAAGTTGTAGCTCGTTTTGTTTTGGTGTTTCCACCTCTAACCATTAATTATTGGTTGCAAGTCACTGTCAAGCAATTGAGAGTCCCTCAACTCCTGCACACTGTATTGGCTCATATAATTGGGTTCAATTCGACTTCCTTCTGTGACACCGTCAGAAACCGCCGCAGTAGCGTTCTCTTCTGGGGTATGGGTGTGTCTTGTTGCTAGTGGGACTACATAGTCGACTTCGTTCTCAAATCTGCTCCACTGTGCATGTAGTTTTGTGCAGAAGGGACACCCGCCACAGGGTAAGGAAGACACTTCCTTACCGGCCTCGTAGCAATCGCACACTTCAAGTTCCTCTGGAATGCGTGACAACCCATCAGCATTAGCATGTTTGGCACCTGGTCGGTGTTGGATGGTCATGGAATATTGTGACAATTCTTCCAGCCATCTCCCAAGTTGACCCACCGGGTTTTTGAAGCGGAACAGCCATGTCAGTGACCCGTGATCGGTTCTTATGGTGAACTCTCTACCGAGTAGGTAGCGTCTGTAATGACGAGTGAACATGACTATGGCCAGCAGCTCTTTCCGCGTGGCGCAGTATCGCTGTTGTACCGGTGTTAGAGTATACGAGGCGAACGAAATCGGGTGTTCGACTCCATTCTGCGTTTGGCATAAAGCTGCCACAATTGCTATGTCAGAAGCGTCGGTGTCCAGAACGAACGGGTCCTTGTTATTGGGGAATGCCAGTACTGGTGTGGTGGTCATCTCGCGTTTCAGTTTTTGGAACGCTTCTTCACAAGACTCAGTCCAGTCTGGCCAAATCCAGCGTGTGGAACCATAGCGTGCCCGATAGCGTGTCAATGCACTCCTCTATCAATGGTAGAGGGTACGCGTCTTTGACGGTTTTTGCATTTAATTGGCGGTAGTCTGCCGTATAGCGAACCTCAGCGTCTTTCTTCCTTACCAGGACTGGTGCTGAAGCCCATTCCGACGTGGATGATTTGATAATCTGAGCTTCAAGCATGTCCGTTAGAGTTTTCTCTTCATCAGCCTGAAATTTTAGGGGTGTGCGCCTCAGTCTTTCTCTGACTGGGTCTTCATTATAGGTTGTTATCCTATAGCGCATTAGGGTGAGTTTGCCTAGGTCTTTGTTGTTCTTTGCGAACACGTCTGCGTATTGTTTAGTAGGAGTCCTAGAGCAATTTGTTCTCTCTTTGATATTAGTGTCTTTGCTATAGCAAATACATCTGCCAGGTGTGTCGGTATCTGGGACCGTACTTCGTCTAGTTTGACTGAGATGTATATCCCGTCAAGGCTGGCGTCAGGGATAAGTGACACTGCAACAGGTGGGGACGTCTTATTGAATTCATTCACTTCTTCCCATGAGGGAACGTCCTGCCGGTCAATGTGGTTTTCCACTCCGGTGCGGTAGGCGTTGACGTGTGGCCGATGTGGCTCAGTGTTAGCATTCATTACTATATCAAGTTCAACAGCTACTGCTAACAATTCTCCCTTCTTTAGCACTACCTGTTGGGATGAATCATTGATTACCTCCATAGTACTAGGTCCCCTTCCCCCGCTAATAAATCACCTGGAGTGGACGGGATTCCGCCCAAACTACTATTGGAAATTGTAGAACAAATTAGCGTTCCGCTTGCAACAGTTTTCAATTTGTCATTAGAAGAGGGAGTGGTTCCTTTAGAATGGAAAGAGGCAAACATTATACCGTTATTTAAAAAAGGTTCGAGAAACAAGTCGGAGAACTATAGACCAGTGAGTTTAACATCAGTGATTTGCAAATTATTAGAAAGACTAATTAAAGATCACATGGTGGATTTTCTTGTTAAACATAACTTGATAAACCCATCTCAACATGGGTTTTTAAAAGCGAGGTCATGCTTAACAAATATGTTATGTTTTTTGGAAGACATCACTAGGTGGGTAGATGAGGGATCACCAGTAGATATCATCTATTTAGATTTTCAAAAAGCTTTCGACAAAGTACCACATCAAAGATTACTCCTTAAGCTAAAGGCCCATGGCATAGGAAATGGTATAATAAACTGGATAGAAAAATGGCTGAATGACAGAAGACAACGTGTAGTAGTTGATGGAGAGGCTTCAAACTGGAAATCGGTATTGAGTGGGGTACCACAGGGATCAGTACTAGGACCTATATTATTCTTAATATATATCAACGATTTGGACGATGATATAACAAGCAAGGTGTTAAAATTTGCGGATGATACAAAAGTGTTTAGAAGGATTAAAAGTGATGGAGACAGACAGCATTTACAAGATGATCTTGATAGGTTGATCAAATGGTCTGAAAAGTGGCAAATGCTGTTCAATTTTGGGAAATGTAAATGCCTCCACACAGGTCATGGGAATGAAGAGGTAAAATATAAAATGAGGGGTACTGTTCTAAGTACTACTGTAAAAGAAAAGGAATTAGGGTTAACCAATAGTGCTGATATGAAGGTTTCAGAGCAGTGCGGAATTGCAGCATCAAAGGGAAATCAAATCCTTGGATTAATTAGGCGAAATATAGCGTATAAGAAAAAAAAATTAATAGTACCGCTGTACAAAACAATAGTGAGGCCTCATTTAGAATATTGTATACAAGCATGGAGGCCATATCGCAAGAAGGACATAGATATGCTAGAAAGAGTACAGAGGAGAGCGACTAAAATGATACCAAATCTGAGGGATCTTAGTTACGAAATACGCCTAAAAGAATGTGGTTTAACAACATTAGAGACCAGGAGATTGAGAGGAGATCACATAGAAGTGTTTAAAATATTGAATGGTTATGAAAATATTGATAGAAACATTTTTTTCTCAGTTAAAAAAGATAGAAGGACCAGAGGACATGAAGCTACATTAGTAAAGGAGCAGTGTAGATTAGATATAAGAAAGTTCTCATTCTCACAAAGGACTGTAAATGAATGGAACAGATTATCTCCTGATTGTGTTGGTGCTAGTAGCGTGAATATGTTTAAAAATAAAATCGACACACACCTAAAAAAGGCGGGATACATGTAGATAAAAAGTATTGGACTCTCGATAAGCCAAAAGGCTTCCTTGTCCACCTGTCATCCAGAGTAATTTTCTGGATGGCAATCTTGTTAAATCTTGTTAATAATGCAGGATGGAATAAGTAGGGTGTCGGTTGCCTGGGGTGTAGTGACATAGTCACTGCAAGCCGTGTTAGTGAGCTCCACCATCACGTCAGTTCGATGTTTTGGCGGGACTACAGCGCGTTGTGCGACATGTATCTTACTCACATGGTTGCACGTGTCAGACCCTTTCTTCATAACGGCGTCGATACAGGTGCCGTCTATTGTCACGACACATATATCTACATATACAACACTGTGATGTTCCAATAGGAAATCAAGGCCAACAATGAAGTCGTCTGTTATTGGTCCGACAGCGACGTCGATCTTGTATTCGTTATGCTGTATTGAAAACTGCCGAATGATGTGGCATTGCATGTATGAACATCGTTGGGCATTCTTTATGCCTAGTTGTGCGGATGGTTTTGTGGTCGACTGGCCTAATGAGTCAATAAATGACCGCCTTATCATAGAGATTTGAGCAGCTGATACAGCTGATACCACCATCAGCATAGTCCTGCCATAGACAGTTGCAGGAATTAGCATCGTGTGGCCTACAGCAGGGCTCAAGTTTATGTGTCTAGTTACAGGGTCGGTTGGCCGTGGTGGCTCTGGCTCCGTCCTACATGTAATGTTGTTTCTATTGGCTATGGGCAGCCCAGTGTCCCGATGGTGGGATCGTTGGCTGTCCTGCGTGTATGTTGGCTGGCTGCTATCCCGAATGTGGGACGGCGCTGGGGTGAGCTCCTCGCCAACTGGGTTCACCCAACTTAGTTTGATGGCGCCTTGACTCCCTTATCAGCCTTCCTCGTCGGAGAGGCCGAATAGCCACGGCGCGGACTCGGGCTTCGACTAGTTGCATAGCCCTGTTTGGTGTAACGTCCACCGATTCTGGTTTGTTTCGGGTCACGACTGTTGTTGTTGTTGCGAGAGGCATTGTGGTCACTGTCCTGACCACTGCAATGCCCGTGTCGGGTGTGCTCTCTCCGTCGCTGATATTCACGGCTAATCGTGCGTGACCTATCCTCCCCATTACGATTGTAACGCTGGGGGCGTTTAGGGCTGTGCCCGTAGCGTTTACCGTTGTTAGCGCCGTCTGAGTCACTACAGCTGCTATCAGAGCTACTGGACCTGTTTCGGCGCCTATGCCTTTCTTTTCGGTCTGCTCGTCGGCGTGCGCTAGTGCAATCGCGAGACAGGTGTCCACGACCGCCATACTCGTAGCAGGTGAGGGGAGACGGAGATCGTCTCCTTTTTGTCGCACAGTGCCTTGCCGTGTGGCCGGTGCCTCCGCATGAGAAGCAGGTGTCATCTTTATGTGGCATTGGCGAAACGTTGACGTGCTGTAGCTGTCGCACAACTCCCTCTACGACACGGTCGGTGTCGGTATGTCTGTCAGTGACGGTGGTTCGTCATCAAACACGACCTGCCTATCTGTATAGGCAGGTTTTCCAAATGCTCATGCCGTGCACTGAAGATGCATGACTTGTTCCACTATGTCGGCAATGGTTCTTGGCTTACCAAACTTCATGGCCCCCTGACCTGCTATTTTGTCTTTGATACCTCTCAGGAGGTATCAAAGTTCCAGCGTCATCCCTTGACAGGCTCGGCGGGTTAAGCTAAGCACTCTATCACCGAACGTTTCCAGGCTTTCGCCTTCTTCCTGTTTGATCACTGACAGATCGGCTCGGAGCGACGCGATGATAAGCGGCCTTCTGGAGCCGTATCTGCCGTCGAGTGCGTCCATGCAAGACTCGACAGATGAACGTTCGGCATCAGAAAAACTGCGGTGTGCAGTTAGTGCCTGCCCTCCTAGGGAAGCCACAAGATGGAGCATTTGTTCAGTTTCATTCCACCGACATATCTCAGTGAAAACTCTGAACTGATGGGCCCAGTTTTCCCATTCATCCGGCTTCCCAGCAAACTTCTCAAGACCAACATTTTGGTACTTGAGGTGCTGAGTGTCATTGGCGCCACGTGAATAGGTCTGCTCTGCCTCAGTTCTGTGATGGTGTTGCCGTCGGAACTCGGGAAGTGACGTGGGAGGCCGGTATGTGGGGTCTCAGGCTTCACACACCTATCGTAAGCATAGGGTAGTGGCACTGAACTCTGTTTCGGCCTTGCACCCTGACTGTCCCCCGGTGATAGATGAGCGGAGGGTAGTGCAGCAGAGGCACTGTCATCTGCAGTGTCTCGCTGACCGTGTGACGCCTGAGTTATTGGGCCTGTTGACTTGCCTAGGTCGTGTTCATGCATCTTTCGAAATAATTCATCGAGTTGTGCGTGTTGCTCATCACTTTGGGTTATGACTCTTTCTTCGAGAACATTGAATCGTTGGGCCAATGCATGGAATTGTTCGTCCCATCTCTGAAATATGTTGTCGTTGAACTGAATGAACCAGTCAGGTATGCCTGGAGGCTGTGTAGCAAGGCCGGCTGTAGCCCCTGGTACATCAGTTAGGTTAGGCATATCCAGGGGAAGTGGGTCGGGTTGGTTCCAGGGGTAGTGAGACCCATCATGTGTAAATAAACCTGCAGCGGCTCCGTCTAGTGGAGCAGGTGTGTCTGTGTCGGACATGTGGTCAGGCACTTCTTGCTTTTCAGGCGGTACTGATGGGGCAGCATGTTTGGCGGGACGGTTTTTCGTTCTTGGCATGGCTAGATTGCCAAGTTAAAAACAGAACGCTAAAATACCTGTATACTACTGAAAAGTAATGTAATCAGTGGTCCAACAACAGAAAAGGGAAAATGCCGAAACACTACTTAAAAGTAATTTAATGTCCCAGCCGACTATGGGGAACTAAAAAATACCAATATACTACTTAAAAGTGGTGTCGTAGTTAGCCGCAGGCCAAATGCACAATGGTAGGGAAGAATTGTATTGAATACATCAAAGTGATACAGGGTTGGATAAATATGCTAGCAGGGGGATAAGGCGAGAAAATTAGTTACATATATGTGGAAAAAAGAAACAGAACGGAGTTATCTGTTGCCGTTTTCTTTTGGCAAGACTTATTTGACGGGAAAGGTTGGAGAGAACACTCATCGCCTAAAACGGCTTATAATAGTCGGAGTTTTAATTATATTTTAATTGGCAAAGCCACGCCGATAATATACTCGCGCTCCTTCGCAGGGTTGGGATGGAGCGGGCGCTGTGCCTCCGCTGGAGGTCAGTGTACCTCTCTCCACTGCTGCGTATGTGCGGAATGTGAATAGGGCGGGTCCGCGGTGATCGCCGGCGGGCGAATGTTAGGACAGCGAGCTCGGGAGTTACTGTTGGGAAAGTCACGAAAGTGGCGTGCAAAATCGTTGTCAGGAGTTGTATGGGTCGGGCGGGGGTTTATACTAGTATTTCACAGCTTTTTAAGCTGGGAATAACTAGTTGAGATCGTTGTATACTTGTACAAGTAACTAACGATCAAGACACCGCGTTTCACAACAAGGCGAAAACGGGGTCAGGTGACAATTGACTATCGAGATCACTCGATTAGCCCTTTACAGCACTCTGGTTATACCAGGCCGTAGACACAGATCCCTTCTGTCACCAATGTGGAAGACTACTAATAGTAAGCCACATATTTCAGAGATGGGACGAACAATTCCATGCATTGGCCCAACGATTCAATGTTCTCGAAGAAAGAGTCATAACCCAAAGTGATGAGCAACACGCACAACTCGATGAATTATTTCGAAAGATGCATGAACACGACCTAGGCAAGTCAACAGGCCCAATAACTCAGGCGTCACACGGTCAGCGAGACACTGCAGATGACAGTGCCTCTGCTGCACTACCCTCCGCTCATCTATCACCGGGGGACAGTCAGGGTGCAAGGCCGAAACAGAGTTCAGTGCCACTACCCTATGCTTACGATAGGTGTGTGAAGCCTGAGACCCCACATACCGGCCTCCCACGTCACTTCCCGAGTTCCGACGGCAACACCATCACAGAACTGAGGCAGAGCAGACCTATTCACGTGGCGCCAATGACACTCAGCACCTCAAGTACCAAAATGTTGGTCTTGAGAAGTTTGCTGGGAAGCCGGATGAATGGGAAAACTGGGCCCATCAGTTCAGAGTTTTCACTGAGATATGTCGGTGGAATGAAACTGAACAAATGCTCCATCTTGTGGCTTCCCTAGGAGGGCAGGCACTAACTGCACACCGCAGTTTTTCTGATGCCGAACGTTCATCTGTCGAGTCATGCATGGACGCACTCGACGGCAGATACGGCTCCAGAAGGCCGCTTATCATCGCGTCGCTCCGAGCCGATCTGTCAGTGATCAAACAGGAAGAAGGCGAAAGCCTGGAAACGTTCGGTGATAGAGTGCTTAGCTTAACCCGCCGAGCCTATCAAGGGATGACGCTGGAACTAATCCAGGGATTGTCGGTACCGGCATTCCTGAGAGGTATCAAAGACAAAATAGCAGGTCAGGAGGCCATGAAGTTTGGTAAGCCAAGAACCATTGCCGACATAGTGGAACAAGTCATGCATCTTCAGTGCACGGCATGAGCATTTGGAAAACCTGCCTATACAGATAGGCAGGTCGTGTTTGATGACGAACCACCGTCACTGACAGACATACCGACATTGACCGTGTCGTAGAGGGAGTTGTGCGACAGCTACAGCACGTCAACGTTTCGCCAATGCCACATAAAGATGACACCTGCTTCTCATGCGGAGGCACCGGCCACACGGCAAGGCACTGTGCGACAAAAAGGAGACGTTCTCCGTCTCCCCTCACCTGCTACGAGTATGGCGGTCGTGGACACCTCGCGACAGATCCAGTAGCTCTGATAGCAGCTCTAGTGACTCAGACGGCGCTAACAACGGTAAACGCTACGGGCACAGCCCTAAACGCCCCCAGCGTTACAATCGTAATGGGGAGGATAGGTCACGCACGATTAGCCGTGAATATCAGCTACGGAGAGAGCACACCCGACACGGGCATTGCAGTGGTCAGGACAGTGACCACAATGCCTCTCGCAACAACAACAACAGTCGTGACCCGAAACAAACCAGAATCGGTGGACGTTACACCAAACAGGGCTATGCAACTAGTCTAAGCCCGAGTCCGCGCCGTGGCTATTCGGCCTCTCCGACGAGGAAGGCTGATGAGGGAGTCAAGGCGCCATCAAACTAAGTGGGGTGAACCCAGTTGGCGAGGAGCTCACCCCAGCGCCGTCCCACATTCGGGATAGCAGCCAGCCAACATACACGCAGGACAGCCAACGATCCCACCATCGGGACACTGGGCTGCCCATAGCCAATAGAAAAAACATTACATGTAGGACGGAGCCAGAGCCACCACGGCCAACCGACCCTGTAACTAGACGCATAAACTTCAGCCCTGCTGTAGGCCACACGATGCTAATTCCTGCAACTGTCTATGGCAGGACTATGCTGATGGTGGTAGATACAGCTGCTCAAATCTCTATGATAAGGCGGTCATTTATTGACTCATTAGGCCAGTCGACCACAGAACCATCCGCACAACTAAGCATAAAGAATGCCCAACGATGTTCATACATGCAATGCCACATCATTCGGCAGTTTTCAATACAGCATAACGAATACAAGATCGACGTCGCTGTCGGACCAATAACAGACGACTTCATTGTTGGCCTTGATTTCCTATTGGAACATCACAGTGTTGTATATGTAGATATCTGTGTCGTGACAATAGACGGCACCTGTATCGACGCCGTTATGAAGAAAGGGTCTGACACGTGCTACCATGTGAGTAAGATACATGTCGCACAACGCGCTGTAGTCCCGCCAAAACATCGAACTGACGTGATGGTGGAGCTCACTAACACGGCTTGCAGTGACTATGTCACTACACCCCAGGCAACCGACACCCTACTTATTCCATCCTGCATTATTAGCGGGGGAAGGGGCCTAGTACTATGGAGGTAATCAATGATTCATCCCAACAGGTAGTGCTAAAGAAGGGAGAATTGTTAGCAGTAGCTGTTGAACTTGATATAGTAATGAATGCTAACACTGAGCCACATAGGCCACACGTCAACGCCTACCGCACCGGAGTGGAAAACCACATTGACCGGCAGGTCGTTCCCTCATGGGAAGAAGTGAATGAATTCAATAAGACGTCCCCACCTGTTGCAGTGTCACTTATCCCTGACGCCAGCCTTGACGGGATATACATCTCAGCCAAACTAGACGAAGTACGGTCCCAGATACCGACACACCTGGCAGATGTATTTGCTAGAGCAAAGACACTAATATCAAAGAGAGAACAAATTGCTCTACGACTCCTACTAAACAAATACGCAGACGTGTTCGCAAAGAACAACAAAGACCTAGGCAAACTCACCCTAATGCGCTATAGGATAACAACCTATAATGAAGACCCAGTCAGAGAAAGACTGAGGCGCACACCCCTGAAATTTCAGGCTGATGAAGAGAAAACTCTAACGGACATGCTTGAAGCTCAGATTATCAAATCATCCACGTCGGAATGGGCTTCAGCACCAGTCCTGGTAAGGAAGAAAGGCGCTGAGGTTCGCTATACGGCAGACTACCGCCAATTAAATGCAAAAACCGTCAAAGACGCGTACCCTCTACCATTGATAGAGGAGTGCATTGACACGCTATCGGGCACGCTATGGTTCCACACGCTGGATTTGGCCAGACTGGACTGAGTCTTGTGAAGAAGCGTTCCAAAAACTGAAACGCGAGATGACCACCACACCAGTACTGGCATTCCCCAATAACAAGGACCCGTTCGTTCTGGACACCGACGCTTCTGACATAGCAATTGTGGCAGCTTTATGCCAAACGCAGAATGGAGTCGAACACCCGATTTCGTTCGCCTCGTATACTCTAACACCGGTACAACAGCGATACTGCGCCACGCGGAAAGTGCTGCTGGCCATAGTCATGTTCACTCGTCATTACAGACGCTACCTACTCGGTAGAGAGTTCACCATAAGAACCGATCACGGGTCACTGACATGGCTGTTCCTCTTCAAAAACCCGGTGGGTCAACTTGGGAGATGGCTGGAAGAATTGTCACAATATTCCATGACCATCCAACACCGACCAGGTGCCAAACATGCTATTGCTGATGGGTTGTCACGCATTCCAGAGGAACTTGAAGTGTGCGATTGCTACGAGGCCGGTAAGGAAGTGTCTTCCTTACCCTGTGGCGGGTGTCCCTTCTGCACAAAACTACATGCACAGTGGAGCAGGTTTGAGAACGAAGTCGACTATGTAGTCCCACTAGCAATAAGACACACCCATACCCCAGAAGAGAACGCTACTGCGGCGGTTTCTGACGGTGTCACAGAAGGAAGTCGAATTGAACCCAATTATATGAGCCAATACAGTGTGCAGGAGTTGAGGGACTCTCAATTGCTTGACAGTGACTTGCAACCAATAATTAATGGTTAGAGGTGGAAACACCAAAACAAAACGAGCTACAACTTCAAAGCAAGGCCACGCGTATTCTGTGGAATTGTAGGGACCGGCTTCATATGCGAGATGGGGTCCTATACTACCGCTGGGCGGAAGACTTTGGGCCCTCGACGCTTAAACTGGTTGTCCCACATCCCCTGAGACAAGAAACACTCAGTATGACCCATGACCACCGCATTGGGGGCCACTGGAGTCGAGACAAAACCTTTGCTAAGCTGAAGAAGAACTTCTTTTGGCCATCCATGCACAAAGACTGTCGGCTGTTTGTAGAGACATGTGCCGTGTGTCACGTGAATAAGGCGGGACCCTCCCAGAGAGCACAGCTGCTACACTACCAAGCAAGGATCCCTGGCGAACGGGTACACCTGGATATTTTGGGCCCATTTACAACCAGCGAATCGGGCAACAAATATGTCCTCATGATCAATTTACCCGCTGGCTCGAACTACATGCCATACCTGAGCAGACAGCCGAAATCACAGCCAAGACATTCTTCGAGCAATGGATCGCTAAATATGGCACGCCCCTACAAGTACACACAGATCAGGGCAGAAATTGTGAAAGTCAGCTATTCTCTGACCTCTGCTGACTAATGGAAGTCACAAAGACCCGAACAACTCCCTATCGTCCCAGTTCTAATGGCCAAGTCGAACGTTATAACCAAATGGTCCTGTCGTTTATCAGATGTTACCTGGCTGATAAAATATCCATGGGATGAAAACCTCGCAGCACTATGTATGACCATACGAGCCACAGTAAATAGAAGCACGGGGTTTACACCCAACATATTGTTATTCGGCCGTGAAAATTGCATGCCTGAGGATGTCCTATTCGGTCTCTCTAATGTGAATGCACAACGACAGGAACCGTCTAGATACCTAAAGGAATTGACCGAGAAACTAAGGAATGCCTTTGCGGCCGCACGCAAAAACCTTCAAATGGCACAGCACCGCCAGAAGATGAATGATGACACTCGAGCCATAGTAAGGGAAAGAAGGTTCGATGTGGGCGACCTGGTTTACATTCGAAACAGCAGTACCAAGGTCGGCCAGAGCAAAAAACTGCTCCCACTGTGGAAGGGACCGCTCATAGTAACTGAAGCTATTTCCCCGGTCCTCGGTCGTGTCTCTGATCGCAAAAAGGAGCATGTCAAACACCATGACAAACTCCGGATCTGCGAAGATCGCGATATTCCACTGTGGATCAGGCGGAAACGCCAAAGAGTCCTCGGTGCTGAAGAGTGGAGTGAATATAGAGAAATTAGGGGCGACCCATTGGACGGCGTTGAAGCGCTGTTCCCCAACAGCCAGCCGGACAACCAGGTGGGTACAGGTATCGTGGGTGAACGGGCAGAAGAAAAGCCTTTACGATGACCCGGTATGGACGAAGGGTTGTCCGACCACCCCGGTATGAAAATTAAAAAGCCACTACCAGTCCCTTCATGCTAATCCCATATTTTCAGATGGACAGAGAGCCAGAAAACTGGAGAGGCTGGAAGGAAACCGCGCAGAGAATCACAATCTCGACGACTGACTTAAATACGTTCTAGTCGTCGAAGATTATTTCACGGGTTGGAGCCTTCCCCATTCTCGACAAAGAAGCACCCACAGTAGCCGATAAACTAGTCACAGAGGTATTATGTCGATTTGGCTGTCCAAGACGACTTCATTCCGATCGGGGAAGGGAATTTGACAATAAAATTCTTCAGGAGGTGTGTCGCGTGATGCGAATCGATAAGACGCTAACTACACCTTACCGTCCGCAATCAGACGGATTGATTGAAAATGTTAACCGTACCCTCCAAGATATGATTTTCACATATGCCAGGCTACACCCACAAGACTGGGAAGACCATCTTCCATATGCCTTGTGCGCATACCGTGCTACGGTACACACCAGTACTAAGGTATCCCCATACCGGATGTTGCTGGGTCATGAGATTGTCCTTCCACTCGATCTACAAATCGAGGGACCCCCCCAGGGCACATGTCCCACAATGTACAACTCAGTATGGCGAATGGCTTCGTGACGCCATGGAGTTAAGCCACAGAATAGCTCGACGGGAAAGTCGCAAGGCCTCCCTTCGTCAGAAGAACGCATATGACATGAAGGCGACTCCAGTAAATTTTCCGAAACGCTCTGCAGGGGACCGAACAACAGTCGACCACATCGACCATCTAAAAGAATATGTGGAGGACAATGATGATCCACTAACCAGTTGGTTGACCAATGACCTACCAATGGACACCGAGGTATGCTCTCCAGACACATACTCCAGAGCTTCCTGCTGCCCAAGTACAGGCTCCGGATGATCGTACTGTTGGTGACGATGGCGAGGTAGTCAGCCCCCCAGAGGCGGCTACCGATGATGATATAAACCTTCGGCGTGGCCTACGCACACGTCGCCCACCCACTCTGCTTGACCTGTAGGTCAACACATCGCTGAGTACATGCTCGTAATCTAGGGCGAAACAAAGTACATGTGTTAGTCTTTGAACGAGTGCTAGGACAGATGTCACGGCCATGTCTAGTACGGTTGCCTGCTTGCACTAGCAACTGTTGACATAGCACGAGGCAGTCATCTGGAGGAAGAATCCGCCCTGCTTGACACTAAATTGTTGACGACACGTCTGGCGATCAACTTGTCCCTACGCTCGTACTCAAGACGATGTGGGAAAAAGGAAGTTCAAACTTGTTACACATGGTGAGATGTCTCCATACTGAAGATATCCCAGCACCAGAAAATGTACTACCATGGTGGTACACATCCGCCGTATCACGTGTGTCGTCACAGTTTGCGAGGGTGCAGCTACAGTCAAGAAAATGACATTGAACGTTGCTTATATCGCCACCATCACCCCAGACCATTCGCTATATATGGTGCAGTTACTTTCATCAACGATGCTTGATATGTGTTAGTTAACGGACACTTAATCTACGTATGCGAACATTCTCCGGACAATGATGAACATTTATATTTCATGTAGGACGTTGCATAATAAATGTTTTTTCTTTCTTTCTTTCCCGAATTGTTCTGCATAATTGTATATACTTGTTACATAACGTGATCTTGAAAGGATCCCTGAGTTTCGTTCGGGGGCGAACGTGTTAAAGGGAGGGGTAATGTGACATGGATCCCCCTGTCTGCACAAATTGTGACACCCCTGCGGGACTCCGGCACGGGAGAACGGTGTGCACGAGCGCGGACGAGGAGAGGTGTGACGCGGGTTGTCTGCTTTGTATTCGGTGTTGGCTTTGTAATTAAACCAGTTTCCATTATTAAATCGTGTCGTTACGATAATGTCACAGTATTATTAGCTCTTTTTCCTTATACGTTATGTTTCGCCTAATTAATCCAAGGATTTGATTTCCCTTTGAAGCTGCAATTCCGCACTGCTCTGAAACCTTCATATCGGCACTAATGGTTAACCCTAAGTCCTTTTCTTTTACAGTAGTAATTAGCACAGCAACCCCAATTGGATATTCTACCTCCGTTCTCATGTCCTGCGTGGAGGCATTTACATTTCCCAAAATTGAACAGCATTTGCCACTTTTCAGACCATTTGATCAACTTGTCAAGATCATCTTGTAAATGTTGTCTATCTTTTTCACTTTTGTATCATCCGCAAATTTCAACACCTTGCTTGTTATTTCATCATCCAAATCGTTGATACATATTAACAATAACACAGGTCCTAGAACTGAATCCTGTGGAACCTCACTCAACACTTATTTCCAGTTTGAAGCCTCCCCATCAACTACTACAAGTTGTCTTCTGTCAATCAGCCATTTTTCTATCCAGTTTATTATACAATTTCTTATGCAATGGGCCTTTAGTTTAAGCAGTAATCTTTGATGTGGTATTTTGTCGAAAGCTTTTTGAAAATCTAAGTAGAGACGATATCTACTGGTGATTGCTCATCTACCCACTTAGTGATATCTTCCAAAAACATACCATTTTTAAGCATTACCTCGCTTTAAAAAATCCATGTTGAGATGGATTGATCAAGTTATGTTTAACAAGAAAATCCACCATTTGATCTTTAATTAATCTTTCTAATAATTTGCAAATCACTGATGTTAAACTCACTGCTCAATAGTTGTCTGACTTGTTTCTCGAACCTTTTTTTAAATAACGCTATAATGTTTGCCTCTTTCCATTCTAAAGGAACCACTCACTCTTCTAATGACAAATTGAAAACTGTTTCAAGCGGTACGCTAATTTGTTCTACAATTTCCAATAGTAGTTTGGGCGGAATCCCATCCACTCCAGGTGATTTATTATCCTTCATAGCCCTTATTTTCTTAGCTACCATTTCCGGGGTTACAATTAATTGTCCTAATTAGTCTGAATCTGCCCCCTTGAACTTAGGCTCTGGTACTGGCAATGAACTAATATCTTCTCTGGTAAACACTGAACAATAGTACTCGTTCAGGTCTTCTGCCATTAAGAATCCCTTTGATATTATATTTCCAGAACTATCTTCTAGAGGACCGAACTTATCTGAACTTTCTGTTTGCTTCGAACATACACATAAAAACTCTTGCTGTCATGTTTTATATTACTAGCTAATTGTTGTTCATAACTTCTCTTTGAATTTCAAATTTTAGCTGTAGCTTGGTTAAGTGCTTCTTTATAACTGTTGTAGTCTTCATCATTTCCAGTACATCTACATGACTTCCACATCATTTGTTTATACTTATTTTTTCTAATGGCTTCTTTCGATAAGTGTTTCTTTTTGGACCGTTTCCCTTGTTTTTTGAAGGGTACAAATTTATCGACTATGCACTTAATTTCACTCTTTAATATATTCCAGCATTCTGTTGCTTTCTTATTTTTCAGTGTGTTATTCCAGTCTATCTTTGCTAAATATTTCCTCATGTCCTTACACCTTCCTTTGTGGACATTTCTCCTATACTGCTTTTTACTATTCCTTTCTGATTTTACTTTGATGGTAAAATGTATCTGGTTGTGATCACTACTCCCCAGTGACTCACATATCTTGACATTGTCAACTAATTCATTCTGTGACAACAAAACTATGTCTAACACATTCTCACCCCTGGTTGTTTCTAGCACATGTTGAGAAAGGAAAGTATTTTGAACTAAAACTAAAAACTTGTGGTCCTCACTCCCCTTACTCTGTAGAGATTTCCATTGTATATGCCCGTGGTTAAAATCCCCCATAATAATACAGTCCCGTTTGCTTACTTCCCTTATAGCGTTTTGTATTTTGTCATTATCTTCTATGCTTATATTTGGACTTCGATAAACTAACCCAAATGTTAACGTTAAGTTTCCTGTAGCTATGTTACGCCAAACAGCTTCTTCGCAATCTGCTTCTCTTTCTAATTTTATTTCATAAGCCTGGATAGATTCTTTAATATATAAAATAACTCCAACTTCCTTTCTTCCTATTCTATCTTTCCTAAACATTACATATCCTGTCAGTCCTAATTCGGCATCTGAAATATCGGTGGTGGTCCAGGATTCGGTTATACCTATTATGTGAGGGTCAATATCTTCTACCATAATGTTTAGTTCATTTCTTTTGTTTACTATATTCCTTGCATTTAAACAAACACATTTATATCCAGCTTCAGTAGAGTTTTCCAGACTGTTCTTTGGTGATTTATTTGTGCTGTCTTTATCGATGCCTCCAGTTTCAGGCTTTTCTGTGAGTCCCCCGTGCGAATCTAGTTTAAATAGATACAACCTGTCCCACTGTCAACAGATCGCAGCAGGTTCTCAGAGAAAACTGCTGCCCCCTTTCCACTAAGATGGAGGCCATCTCTCATGTACATATCTTCCCTCCCAACAAAGTATCCCCATAAATCTGTGAATCCCACCCCCTCTTCTTCACACATCTGCTCAACTAGGGTGTTGAACGCCATCCTCTTGCAGTTTCTATCCGTTGCCCCCCTTCCTCCCATTACTGGCAAAATTCCTGACAGAATAATCTGTTCAACTCTTGTCATCTTTAGCTTCCTCACTAACTGTCTATACTTCTGTGGTATCCCAGCTGTTCCCTCCTGTCTACATTATTTATTCCTACATGTACCAGTATAGACCCTCCCTTGCCATGTCCCAATACCTTCTCTACCCTGTCAATCACATGTTCAATCCTAGCCCCCAGTAGACAAACAACGACGGAGGAGCAGTGTAGATTAGATATAAGAAAGTTCTAATTTTCACAAAGGACTAAATGAATGGAACGGATTATCTGGTGATTGTGTGGGTGCTAGTAGTAGTAGCGTGAATATGTTTAAAAATAAAATTGACACACACCTCAGAAGGGCGGGATACACGTAAATAAAAAGGGTTGGACTCTCGATAAGCCAAAAGGCTTCTTTGTCCACCTGTCATCTAGAGTTAAAGGAAATAAAAATGAGGCATTAGCTAAAATGCGTTTTCCATGTGTACACAAAGTTTAACATTGTATCTAACATTTGAGAACATTACAAAAATACAGAAAAATATATTTGTAGCATAAATTCGATTTTACACCCGTCTGTGTAGCAATTCCAGCGGAAAATTAAAATTTAATGAGCTAGACAATCACTTGGTATCATGACTTCACGTATAAGATATATACTTGCATCAGGCCGATCCTTTCCATGCATTCAGAGCATCTTTGTAAGGTTAGCTTTTGGGTCAAAACGAGCATCAGAATGAGTTATTGTGCGATATTCCGATGTAATACAAACTCTAGTCATCATAGAGGAACAGGCAGTTATCTTACGGTTCCACATGAATCCAATTTTATTCAAAACAATGAATGCGAATGGGCCTACAACTTACAGATCGACTAGGTTTTGCTGAGCTTCGGCTTGTTTTCAGAATAATTATATCGATTGCAACCCATTGGAGATAATCTACGCCAATAAACATACATAGCAAACATTTATTGTATCCAGCTACAGAAAGTAATGTTGTACAATTTCATAATATCAGTAGAATATCGATAGATGAAGGAGGAGTTGTACAATTTATCATAACAATTTAAATCAGTCAGTGAATTTATGTTGATCTCCGTAGCTCAGTCGGTAGACGTGTTGGTTTCGTGTCATTTATTTTACAATTGGGCAACGCCGGTTCAAGCTTGACACTAAACCATTGATTTTTCTTGACACTTTTTTGTTTATGTTTTCATGAAGTAATATAAACCAAATAATTGTTATACTATGATGCACTGTTTGTAAATATTTTTAAATTTTTGTAGTCATTTATTCGTTACAAAAATTAAAATATGGTAATTATATATAATGATGTTTCTAAATGTTATTTATTCAGACAAATTAAATGTAATGGATATATATTTTATTAACTATACATTATTATGTACATTAATATAGTGTAATTATATATGAGAAAACAATTTGTGATCTCTCGGCATCCCGAAAAGCGCACCAAAAATATGCATATTTGAAAATGTCTGGATGCACAGCATTAAATGTGGAATTTCTAATTAATTGAATTTTTTTATTAGTTTGTCTTGGTGGACATGGAAATATATAGCAGGATGTAATATAATATGAATTCAAGCAATGGGTGTTTTATTTCCTATAATTCTCTGGGTGGCAATCTTGTTAAATTTTGAATGTTTGCCTTTATGAATCATTGGTCCAGTCGTAAATTACAGAATTTTGAGTTAAAATTGTAATTTTTTAACTAAGTTGAACTGCAGTGTTTTTTTGCAAATGACTTTGAGGTGAGTGTGTTCAAAATGCATTGAAAATAAAAATGATAGCTTACTTATTAGCCACCCAAACACATCAGTTACAACTGGTCAAATAATTAACAATTATATGTTAAAATATATGCAATGTATGAAAAAACAAATACTTAGATGTTTTTAGTTTAAGTGCTAAATCTTATATATATATATATATATATCTACATTTGGGCAATTCTTTTGCAAATTGCCACATCTTTGGACTTTGATCTTTGACATGCTCTACCCTAGATACGCACTACAAAAATGATAGTACATACAGCAATTTGTTTATGTGCTCGACAAGTGCAGTGCAGTTATCTCTATAGGTATCATACTCATTCTACTTAAGTGGTCCAATAGTTTTTTATACAGCCTTTCAGAGATGACGAGTCCTCTTCAAAAAGGCATGACCATTTTTAATTTTGACATCTTACACCACCCCATTTAGGGATCATCTCAGAAAGTCAGTATCTGATATGAGACAAGCTTACTTTCGTTTGGGGAGGGGGATTCAGAGGCGGAGGCAGTTTTATCTGGCGTTGGAAATCAATATTTTACGCTTTGGACCAATATTGTTAATATATTGATATCTATCATCATATCAATGTTTACAAACTTTTGTCTTGGGGTGGGGGGCTGAGGCCAGATGAAAGTAATTTTGTCTGATATCGGACATCAACATCCTAACATAATCTCTTATCCATATACTTTGTGGGTTTGGATTCATTTATGTTTTGAATTAGCAGCTATTGCTAAATCAACACTCTTGTACATTTTGTTGATGTGTCTCCATGTCGTGATTTGTAGGACATCTTACAGGCTGACATTGCAATTGGTCACACGTGTGTTCATTACTTGAATATATTCTAATATATCATATCATGATTATGATATATATACGGATTTTACAGCCTAGCGGTAAAATTGTTGACAGCACAAGTTCACCTGTATTGCCTCGTCTGATTTAGAACACTTGTGCTATCCTGATCGATGCAATCTTCATATCTTCCACCATGTGAACTGCCAACATAAGCCAGATGATGTAGTTGACCGCTTGCACGCACCAGGGTTGAAAGGCGTGAGTTCCACCAAGTGACCGCGGACGTTGATAAAGGCCCTATTTCTTTTATAGTCCGCGGAGACGCCGGAAGCGGATAAAGCGGAGAGGGTCAAATAGAATAGACTTCGGCGCACATCGGAGATGGTAGCAACCGCCTTGTTATCGCCCAACATGGACGCAGAATCACTAGCCGAGTCATTTTGTTAGTTATTTTTTCTTAAACTACGATGATGCTTACAACATTAAATATGTTACATATGTTCACGAGTTCACATCATCTGCTGTTATGTTATTAGTCAATAATTTTTACTTTAAAAATATGCATTAATATTGTAAAAAAAATAAACACTATGTCGTACGTGTAACGCCTGTGTCAATATCGCAGGAAGGACATAGATATGCTAGAAAGAGTACAGAGAGAAAATGATATCAAAACTGAGGGATCTTAGTTACGAAATACGCCTAAAAGAATGTGGTTTAACAACACTAGAGACCAGGAGATTGAGAGGAGATCAGATAGAAGTGTTTAAAATATTGAATGGTTATGAAAATGTTGATAGAAATATTTTTTTAAGTTAAGAAAAATAGAAGGACCAGAGGACATGAAGTTACATTAGTAGAGGAGCTGTGTAGATTAGATATCATCATCATATCATTCTCACAAAGAACTGTAAATGAATGGAACAGATTATCTCCTGATTCTGTTGGTGCTAGTAGCGTGAATATGTTTAAAAATAAAATCGACACAAACCTTAAAAGGGCGGAATACACGTAGCTAAAAAAGTATTGGACTCTCGATAAGCCAAAAGGCTTCTTTGTCCACGTGCCATCTACAGTTACTTTTCTGGATGGCAATCTTGTTAAATCTTGTTAAAGTTGCACTGCATTCAGTAATTCTGCTTGGCTTGTCAATTAAAGGATATATACTTAAACTGAACAGCATGTCCACAAAATGTTTTGTACAATTTTTATTATTGTATTTTAACAGATCTACATTAAAATCCCCACATAGGAATATTGTTTTTTTTTAGTATTCTTAATTCTTTTGATCATCAATTCAAGTTTAACAAGATTTAACAAGATTGCCATCCAGAAAATTACTCTGGATGGCAGGTGGACAAGGAAGCCTTTTGGCTTATCGAGAGTCCAATACTTTTTATCTACATGTATCCCGCCTTTTTAAGGTGTGTGTCTATTTTATTTTTAAACATATTCACGCTACTAGCACCAACACAATCAGGAGATAATCTGTTCCATTCATTTACAGTCCTTTGTGAGAATGAGAACTTTCTTATATCTAATCTACACTGCTCCTTTACTAATGTAGCTTCATGTCCTCTGGTCCTTCTATTTTTCTTAACTGAGAAAAAAATGTTTCTATCAATATTTTCATAACCATTCAATATTTTAAACACTTCTATGTGATCTCCTCTCAATCTCCTGGTCTCTAATGTTGTTAAACCACATTCTTTTAGGCGTATTTCGTAACTAAGATCCCTCAGATTTGGTATCATTTTAGTCGCTCTCCTCTGTACTCTTTCTAGCATATCTATGTCCTTCTTGCGATATGGCCTCCATGCTTGTATACAATATTCTAAATGAGGCCTCACTATTGTTTTGTACAGCGGTACTATTAATTCTTTTTTCTTATACGCTATATTTCGCCTAATTAATCCAAGGATTTGATTTCCCTTTGACGCTGCAATTCCGCACTGCTCTGAAACCTTCATATCAGCACTAATGGTTAACCCTAAGTCCTTTTCTTTTACAGTAGTACTTAGAACAGTACCCCCATTTTATATTTTACCTCTTCATTCCCATGACTTGTGTGGAGGCATTTACATTTCCCAAAATTGAACAGCATTTGCCACTTTTCAGACCATTTGATCAACCTATCAAGATCATCTTGTAAATGCTGTCTGTCTCCATCACTTTTAATCCTTCTAAACACTTTGTATCATCCGCAAATTTTAACACCTTGCTTGTTATATCATCGTCCAAATCGTTGATATATATTAAGAATAATATAGGTCCTAGTACTGATCCCTGTGGTACCCCACTCAATACCGATTTCCAGTTTGAAGCCTCCCCATCAACTACTACACGTTGTCTTCTGTCATTCAGCCATTTTTCTATCCAGTTTATTATACTATTTCCTATGCCATGGGCCTTTAGCTTAAGGAGTAATCTTTGATGTGGTACTTTGTCGAAAGCTTTTTGAAAATCTAAATAGATGATATCTACTGGTGATCCCTCATCTACCCACCTAGTGATGTCTTCCAAAAAACATAACATATTTGTTACATGACCTCGCTTTTAAAAACCCATGTTGAGATGGGTTTATCAAGTTATGTTTAACAAGAAAATCCACCATGTGATCTTTAATTAGTCTTTCTAATAATTTGCAAATCACTGATGTTAAACTCACTGGTCTATAGTTCTCTGACTTGTTTCTCGAACCTTTTTAAATAACGGTATAATGTTTGCCTCTTTCCATTCTAAAGGAACCACTCCCTCTTCTAATGACAAATTGAAAACTGTTGCAAGCGGTACGCTAATTTGTTCTACAATTTCCAATAGTAGTTTGGGCGGAATCCCGTCCACTCCAGGTGATTTGTTATCCTTCATAGCCCTTATTTTCTTAGCTACCATTTCCGAGGTTACAACTAACTGTCCTAAATAGTCTGAATCTGCCCCCTTGAACTTAGCCTCTGGTACTGGCAGTGAACTAATATCTTCCCTGGTAAACACTGAACTAAAATACTCATTCAGGTCTTCTGCCATTAAGAATCCCTCTGATATTGTATTTCCAGCACTATCTTCTAGAGGACCGACCTTATCCTGAACTTTCTGTTTGCTTCGAATATACGCATAAAAACTCTTACTGTCATGTTTTATATTACTAGCTAATTTTTTTCATAGCTTCTCTTTGAATTTCTAATTTCAGCTGTAGCTTGATTAAGTGCTTCTTTATAAATGTTGTAATCTTCATCATTTCCAGTACATCTATATGACTTCCACATCATTTGTTTATACTTAATTTTTCTAATGGCTTCTTTCGATAAGTGTTTCTTTTTAGACCGTTTCCCTTGTTTTTTGAAAGGTACAAATTTATCAACTATGCACTTAATTTCACTATTTAAGATATTCCAGCATTCGGTTGCTGTCTTATTATTCAGTGTGTTATTCCAGTCTATCTTTGCTAAATATTTCCTCATGTCCTTATACCTTCCTTTGTGGAAATTTCTCCTATACTGCTTTTTACTATTCCTTTCTGATTTTACTTTGATGGTAAATGTATCTGGTTGTGATCACTACTCCCCAGTGGCTCACATATCTTGACATTGTCAACTAATTCTTTCTGTGAGGACAAAACTAAGTCTAACACATTCTCTCCCCTGGTTGGTTCTAGCACATGTTGAGAAAGGAAACTATCTTGTACTAAAACTAAAAACTTGTGGTCCTCACTCCCCATACTCTGTAGAGATTTCCATTGTATATGCCCATGGTTAAAGTCCCCCATAATAATACAGTTCCGTTTGCTTACTTCCTTTATAGCGTTTTGTATTTTTTCATTCTCTTCTATGCTTATGTTTGGACTTCGATAAACTAACCCAACTGTTAACGTTGAGTTTCCTGTAACTATGTTACACCAAACAGCTTCTTCGCAATCTGCTTCTCTGTCTAATTTTATTTCATAAGCCTGGATAGATTCTTTAATATATAAAATAACTCCACCTCCCCTTCTTCCTATTCTATCTTTCCTAAACATTACATATCCTGCCAGTCCCAATTCGGCATCTGATATATCGGTGGTTGCCCATGATTCGGTTATACCTATTATGTGAGGGTCAATATCTTCTACCATAATGTTTAGTTCACTTCTTTTGTTTATTATGCTCCTTGCATTTAAACAAATGCATTTATATCCTGATTCAGAACAGTTTTCCAGGCTGTTCTTTGCCGATTTATTTCTGCTGTCTTTATCGATGCCTCCAGTTTCAGGCTTCTCTGTGAATCCCCCCTGCGAATCTAGTTTAAATAGATGCAGCCTGTCCCACTGTCAACAGATTGCAGCAAGTTCTCTGAGAAAACTGCTGCCCCCTTTCCACTTAGATGTAGGCCATCTCTCATGTACATATCTTCCTCCCAACAAAGTATCCCCATAAATCTACGAATCCCACCCCCTCTTCTTTACACATCTGCTCAACTAGTGCGTTGATCGCCATCCTCTTGCAGTTTCTATATGTCGGCCCCCTTCCTCCCATTACTGGCAAAATTCCTGAGAGGATAATCTGTTCTACTCTTGTCTTCTTTAACTTCTTCACTAACTGTCTGTACTTCTGAACTATCCCAGTTGTTCCCTCCCTCTCTGCGTTATTTGTCCCTACATGTACTAGTATAGACCCTCCCTTGCCATGCCCCAGTATCTCTACTCTTTCAGTTACATGTTCTATCCTAGCCCCCGGTAGACAAACAACGACGTCCTCCCCTCGCTTAGAGTCTTATCTGTCTTTCTCATAATCGAATCGCCCATAAACACCCTCTCTTTCCTCATTGCCCCCTCAATCACTGCCTCAGAGTAGCTCTTTCTACGGTTTGCATCTGTCTGGTTGTAATCTTGTTCCCCTGTCTTCTGCTCTCCCGTCACAATCTCGTCCGTTCCATTCTTTCCTGACGCTGTTTCTCTTGTCACCTTTCTTCCTGTCATCGTCCCTCCCGACTTCTCTTCTGTCACATGTACTCTCACTTCCTTTCCTCCCGTCATCTTTCCTCCCATTGCATTTTCTTCTCTCCTCTCACGTCTCTTTTTCCCTCCTACCTCTTTCTCTACGGTCACTTTCTTTCCTGCCACCTTCACACCTGTCACATTTCCTGCCGTCGATCCTCCACTTTCTTCCCCTCCGATCACCTTCCCTCCTCTCAGTCTCCTTTCCTCGGTCTTGTTGCCACTACTCTGCTCCTTCAGTCTCACAGTATTCCCAACTTTATCCCTGTCGTCTCTCTCCATTCCATCTGTCTCCTTGCTGATTCTCATCTCCATCCCCTTCACAATATCTACCAACCTAGCTACCTCTTTCTCCAGACATTTCACCTTCCAACACCCCACGCACTGAAAGGTGAATCCCTCTTCCTTGGTTTCTGTCCATGACTTCGTACAGCCGGATAGGGCAAAATCTACCCACGTGATGCGTGTTCCGCTCCGTTTGAATTATTATTAACAAGTGCAGTCAAATGTAGGGCCTGTTTATCAGAACAACCATGCCATTTGACAAATATTATACCATAGACCGTGTGGTATATGAAGTATTGGTATAGTTTTGTTAATATTATTTAGGGCAAAACAATTTCGTAACATGCAATAGTCGCAGTGACGTCTATTAATAGTTTTCGGCGATGATCACATCAGTAAAAAAACAGACGTGTCCAGATTCTGTTCCGTCATCGTGTCAGTTGTCCACGCGCCGATTCCAACTTGCTTCTAACAATTAATAATAATCGTTATTATTACGACTGCTTTAATAATATTATTGAACATTCTTCAGGATAGTTCGTTTTCAAATTAGAAACTTTCATTTTTCATATCCAAGAATCATGTTAAACACGAAAAATGAGAAATACACAAGGAGCGGGAAAAAAAGATTGATGTCTACCATCAATAAATCCGCCCTTACAGACCATACGACAACTGAAAACCATATCATAGACTGGGAGGGAGTGAAAATTGTAGACAAAGAAACCAACAGAAGAATTCGGCATATCAAAAAAGCCATCTGGATCAGAAAAACCAAAACACCCATCAACAGAGACGAGGGCAATTACGAACTGCCTCACGTGTACGATGACGTCATTCAGCGTCATAGGTACTGATGAAGTCGGCGTGACACGTCAACGAAAGCCTCTACCAGGTAATTTAACATGATTCTTGGATATGAAAAATGAAAGTTTCTAATTTGCTTTAATAATAATAATTATTATTATATAATGTTGAATAACAAATTGTGTAAGTTGGACGGTCTAACGTGAATTAACCGATTTAATTCTTATTAATTTACAAAAGTATGGTGTATGAAGCTAGTGCACCTAGAAGTGTTATTGCAATGGACTACAGAAATGTGTCTTATACAGAAGCACGCAATGAAGGAAGTTTCCGCCACTGCTGACACTAAGTGAACACAAAAGCAACACCAGTCCTCTTGGTCACTACGTCTTATATTAAACATAATAATGATTAAACATGCTACGCACAATGACATCTATATATTGTGCGTTTTTGTGCAAACACAACGGAAAACATTGCACGTCACCCATTTCTACTAAGCATACTACAAAAACAGTTGATGCAAAAGATACTTGAGCTATTGTCCCGTGAGTCAAATCTGCAGACAACTACCAATCAATAGCATTTAAATGAATATTGCAACGAATATTTCGCAAGCGCATTATTGTTTTAATCTGTGATGATCTATATTAATTTGTGCATTTTGCATACCCCTTAGTGATGACCTCGAGAATCTCGGGGTCTGGAATTAGACCGTCTAAGGAAAAGTCCAGAGAACATAATTTATTAAACATATATTCTCTGCAGGACAAAAGACAACACGAACAGTGAACCGAGGTATCATTACCTTTTGCCGAAAATATGGTTTATGACCTCTCTGTCCGTCCGTCCGTCCGTCCGTCCGTCCGTCCGTCCGTCCGTCCATCTGTATGTTTGTCTGCCTGCCTGCCTGGATATCTCTCACTCTCCTCTCTCTCTCTCACTCCTCCCTTCCTCCTCCCTTCCTCCTCCCTTCCTCCTCCCTTCCTCCTACCTTCCTCCTCCCTTTCACCTCCTTTCCTCCTCCCTTCCTCATCCTTTCCTCCTCCCTCACTTCTCCCTTCCTCCTCCCATCCTCCCGCCTAACTCCTCCCTTCCTCCTTCGTCACTACTCTTTTTCTTATTTCCTCCTCCCTCCCACCCTCCTCCATTCATCCTCCCTCACTCCTGCCTTCCTCCTCCCTTCCCCCTGCCTTCCTCCTCCCTTCCACCTCCCTTACTCCTCCACCCCGCCTCCCTTCCTCCTCCCTTCCTTCTCCCTACCTCCTACATTCCTCCTCCATTCTTCCTCCTCCCTTTCTCATCCCTTCCTCCTCCCTTCCTCCTTCCTCACTACTCTTTTTCTCATGTCCTCATCCCCCACCCTCCTCCATTCATCCTCCCTCACTCCTGCCTTCCTCCTCATTTCCTCCTCCCTCACTCCTTCCTCCTCCTTCACTCCTCCCTCCCTCCTCCCTCTCCCCTTCCGTCCTCCTCCCTTCCTATTCCCTTCTTCCTTCCTCACTCCTTCCTTCCTCATCTGTTCCTCCTCCCTCACTCCTCCTTCCTCCTCCCCCTCCTCCCTCCCTCCCTTCCTCTTCCCTTCCACCTCCCTCACTCCTCCCTTCTCCCTACCTCCTCCCTTCCTTCTCCCTTCTTCACCCCTTCCTCCTCCCTCACTCGCCCCTTCCTCCTTCCTTCCTCCTCACTTCATCCCAATTTCCCTCCCAACTATCTCCTAATGTCAGGATGAAAATACGATGATACATCGACCAAGCCAAAAACACTTATATTGTCCCAACACCTTCTAAGACATGCTTCTGGGATAACTACACCATTAAACATAGTTTTTTTTATTCGACACTCGTCGCCTTCGTGGACTCGCCAAGATGAGTCGTGGGAGCAACAAATAGTGGCGCCATCTCACGGCGCCTGGCTAATTAAGGCTACACTTTTCACTGCCTACCACGAGTACTCTCTAAGCTGAGCAAGTTACTGTTCACGTTAGACACCACATTGAACAAAAGGGATCAACTATGGTCGTCTGCAATTTCAGCTAACTTCGTAATGCGCCAACATCCTGCAACAGATATAGAGGAAGACGGCGTGCAGACCACAGTTCACAGAGAACACATATCTCATAATCACGTACGTCTTTGCAATGGACAATTTGGACTGGAAAATTACGTCATATCACTAGAGGACGGAAGCTCCGATGCAACAACAGCAATCATCATCGAAAACACAGGGCATGGGACATCTACCTTAGACAGTCAGACATATTGAGGGTTTAGTTAGCATTTCAATATTAGATACGGGGAGGGCTCTATGATATTACCGATGCAGTCATTTGTGTATGCTACATCTCTACAGAAACATAGACCAGTCAGCAGCGTTTAGGAAGTGAGGACTTTAATGACGCCATCTAATAACACTGCAGAACATCGATTGTTCATTTGATGTATTGGGTCGTGTATGACAACACCACAGCCGCCTCATGTATTACTTGAACGAGGCGTTGGCCTGCCTGGATTTGCTGCTTTAAATGTACCAGGTTGCATGACGGCACAGAAAAGCGATAAGACCGTATCGTACGTTACTTTACAAAATTGCATGTCGAGATCACTCCAAAACCCAACACTGGGTGGCGCGAGCATATATTGTTCTAGAATGTAGCGCTGTGGTTGCAGTTCGTGTAGGCCTACTCGAACTCGTGAGTTGCGCGAAAACTGTCGTTGCGCCAAGTACGCTGACCGGTCGCACCGATTCGCATAGTTTGAGCTGGTCCAGTCGAATGAGGCAGGCACGGACGCACAAATAAATGTTGAGATATTATTATGCAGCCTTTTGACGAAATGTTGAGCCCCGAGATGTCCATCCCATATGGCCCTCCGCGTGAAATAAAAAAATGTAAATCTACGAGCCACGCTTTTGGCTCAGCTAGCTATAACATTTCACTCTCGTTCATGCCAAACAAACGGAGAAATGCTCGAACGGATATGGAATCAAACAAACAAACAAATAAACAAACACACACAAACACACACACACACACACACACACACACACACACACACACACACACACACACACACACACACACACACACAAACAAACAAACAAACAGACCCACACTCTGTTTTACAACATAGAAGAAAACCTGACATCGTGTTTTCTTATTGCCGCATTTAAGAAACTACGTTCCGTGGCGAGATTGGTTTTCAGACGTGATTTCCCGTGGCGAGAGTTGACACCCAACGTGATCTGCTGTGTATTGTAAGTCGCATTCCGTTCGTGTGCGTTATGTCATGAGAAATGACAAACAGCATGGAGAGCTAAAATAACTAAAACAGACAATGTTATTGAGCTTGACATGATATTGAATTTGTTGACATTTCGATGCGTCCGTCTCTGTTAATGAGGTCACAATTAGCAACGTCAAATGTCACTGACGAATATATATCATTCTTTCGCAGCCGTCCGACCCAACAACTTGGTGGTAAGATGGCACGCACCTCTCTCGAATGCGTTGTGCGTGCGTGCGTGCGTGCGTGTATGGTATGGCGTGTGATGGTATTGGTGGTGGTGGAGTGTGTGCGTGCGTGGATGCGTGTGTGCGCATGTGTGGTGAAATCGTTGCGGTAGAAACAGTCTAACAATTCCCGGCATATTCGTACAGCCATTACTGTTTAATAAGCATCTTTCGGAAATCCAAGAAAAGCTGCTCGATCTTATCGGCGAGAGCTGCGCTTGCAACTATGGAGTTCCACAACAAGAGAAATTCCAAGAACTTTTCACGGATTCAGGTTTTAATATTTCATGACGTAGCTTAACTGTTCCTTATTTGATGTGTAACATGCATCTTCACTGCCGATGTACTAAAATGGCTTAAGGCTGCCCTACTTGTATGGTGGCGATGTCTCTAATAGGGCCTGTAAGTCTCGCGCCTCGTTTTCGATCTGGAGTCATCTGGCGACATCGACTCCATTTACGCCAGCTGAAATAATGGGGATACGTTTTGTTTTTGGTTGTAATCATCGGAATTTTTTCAAATCGAGTTCATTTTTTCCGGTTTCCAACAGATGATAACAAGTTGAAGCTGTGGGAAAAACTTTGTCGTTAAGACTGTTCGTGGTAATCGTGCACCTTAATCGAATTGTTATCACGATTTAACGAGCCATGGTGGCGACTTTGTTGACAATGACTATGCATTATTTCGTGCAGTGCGACATGTTGTTGAACTAATGCATATTTGTTTAGTGATTGTGTGCATTTAGGCAACTTTTAAGATATAAATGCATTTTTTGGAAATAACAACTTATAACATTTAAAAATTCGCGGTTTTTATAACAAGCGATACTCCGTTGTATCTCGTTTTAACTCCCATTTCTTACATAATTGTTAACCATATTATGAAATCCATGTTATATTTCATATTTTAATATGTACTGGTTCTTGTTACATTAACTAAATATTATTATCTATTTCATTTAGACGAAAAAAATTCGGGATCAAAAACAAATTTCATTAGAAATAAGTGTATATGACGGCCGTCGACTGCTGCCTAGTTCTTTCTCTACATTTTAAATTTCCCTGATGTATAATTCATATAGAACTTGAAGTGACAAAGCCATAACACAATTAACAAAGCTACAATAAACCGATAAACTAAACGTCAACAACTGTTTCCTGGCTTCGCTCAGAATGTCGCCGTGTATCGAGACACACTTACAGGTCAGTGGTACAGGCCCTATTGGTTAGCCTTGGTTGCGTAGGCTCCGTAATGTGGCGCCACTGTTTGTAACTCATTCGAGCACCTGGGAATCGACGAACTTCCCACTGTGACGAAAACGACTGGCAGGGTAACCAATGAAATTGACTTTCGTGCCAAGTCATCACTAGCAGGATTTTTCAGTTTATTCGATCCAGCTTTACACGCACTCACTCTCTCACACACAAATACACGCACACACACACACGCACGCTTGAGTGTGTGTGTGTGTTCGTACAAACACGCACAACATCCAGAAGCATACGCGTCTGAGTATGTATTTGCGTGCGTGCGTGCGTGTGTGTTTTAGGTAATGAAAATAAGATGTCTAATAGTTTCTTTTTTTATCCTGATTGATGTTGTTAGCCAGCAGCAAATCATTCTTATACTTGAGTAAATCAGTTAGCTAGTGGTGACACTGCTAATCACTGGACCATGGCCAACTCCTGTGACAACTTAAGCCTTGCACCCAGAGCTCGATTCTCAGAAAGTAGGGCCAAAGGTGGAACAGCAACATGTGTTTATTCGCCCGAACGTTATACAACATAATACCATCATAGTCAGCAATTCACGCAGTGTCTTTTGGATTACAGAGTCATTATGTATCTTTGGGTTGTTTCTCCATGGCTTGTGTAAACGGCTCATCATATGACTGTGAAAAGTTATGCAATACACTCTGCATACAATTCAACATCTACGTCTATATATTGCTTCAACATAAAACTTACACCATTGCTTAACATCACCTGTACGTCAATGTAATATGATTTCAATATTTACACCAATACTTCGTCGTGGCGCATCACATGCCCTGCCAGACGTAGACGCCGTTGTCTCACGATGGTGGAAATCCGTGGTAGCCTGCCGTACAGTTCCTTGCAGGTGACGTGATCGCGCCAGCAGACACTGTATGATTTTACGTAGTAGTCTGGCGTAAGACCCGTCAAGTGTTTTCTCTAATGTTTAATTCAGTGTCAAAGATTCACGATCGTATATGAGGCTTGATTTAACTGTGGTGCTAAAGATGTTTAATTTGGTGTTTCTGTGTACTGACGTACGCTATACGTTATCCAGTGCATGTAGTTTTGCCCAAGCCTCGGTTTTTTTACACTGTCATTTTGAAAGTTGGTGTATAAGCCGAGGTATTTGAAGTATTCTACTTTCTCTATTTGGTTCCCATCTAATGTTTGCAGATTAGGATTTGTACTTGGATGTACACGTACATGGTTTTGTTTGGATTGAGAAATAATGCCGTGGCTTTAGAAGCACTTTCAAATTTATTGAAAAAGAATTCTGATTCGTGTAGTGGGCCAGCAAACAGAGCGATGTCATCAGTGAAATCCAGATCCAATTCAACATTTACATTAGTAATTCAACATTTACTCCAATACAGCAATACAACGTGTACACATCAGTGTCGAGGCGTTACCGTGGCATTATGTTGACATTATTTTGATGCGTACACAACGAGCGCTAGAACTAGTTACGTTACTATTTCGTTGTCGTTCCGCGTGGCAAATATCAGCCCAGCGTGTCATCTTTGGCGATAGCAAAATATGCATGTAACGAATTTAAGAACAAAACAATATAATTATAATGGTACTAAATGCTCCTGTTGGATTGGTGTTCACTGCTGGGTGTAAGCGAGCGTATTTATATATATATACTGTCTATATATATATATATGCTAACGTTTGGAGCGGTCTGACAGTATATCCTCCACTGTTAACAAAGCTTGAGGAGATCACGCGCGCGTGCGTGCGTTCGTGCGTGTGTGTGTGTTACGTAAACAACCGCGTCGTAGCGGATCCACCAATTGACCTATCCATCACGTGACCGATTGCCTAGTAAAACGTCCGCCAAGTCATCAAAAATGGATACTGAACACGTGCTGCTTTCGAGCATTCCATTTTATATTTTGTTGAAATTCTGGCCACAAAAATGTTTGCAAACTTTTGATTGTGACGTAGACAAACCGTGATACATTAACTAACCCATCCATCACGTGACCTGTTGCCTATCAAAAACTCCATCAAGCGATCAAAAATGTACGCTGAACTCGTGGTGGGTTCGTGCATTCCGTCGTATATTTTGTTGAAATTCTGGCTACAATTAAAAGTATTTTTATGACAAAAAACATAAGGCAACGTTTTTAAAGTAACAACTGCATGCATAAATGTTTGATTTGTGAGATGTCGTACCGCAATAGTAATGTAATTCACGTATATAACCGTTATGAACATTGGTGGCAAAGGCAAAGCATGACGGAGGTCACGCGCAAATGTTTGATTGTGACGTAGGCAAACCGCAACGTACGGCTACATTAACTGGTTACAGCAGGACCATTAAACGGTCAGCTGAAATGAATGTTAGATGGATAGGTGATAACTGCTGTGTGTAGTGTGTTACTCTATGGTTGAGTGTAAGATGGAATGGTGATAGCTGCTGCGTGTAGTGTTACTCTATGGTTGAGTGTAAGATGGAATGGTGATAACTGCTGTGTGTAGTGTGTTACTCTATGGGTGAGTGTAAGATGGAATGGTGATAACTGCTGTGTGTAGTGTGTTACTCTATGGTTGAGTGTAAGATGGAATGGTGATAGCTGCTGCGTGTAGTGTGTTACTCTATGGTTGAGTGTAAGATGGAATGGTGATAACTGCTGTGTGTAGTGTGTTACTCTATGGGTGAGTGTAAGATGGAATGGTGATAACTGCTGTGTGTAGTGTGTTACTCTATGGTTGAGTGTAAGATGGAATGGTGATAACTGCTGTGTGTAGTGTGTTACTCTATGGGTGAGTGTAAGATGGAATGGTGATAACGGCTGTGTGTAGTGCGTTACTCTATGGGTGAGTGTAAGATGGAATGGTGATAACTGCTGTGTGTAGTGTGTTACTCTATGGGTGAGTGTAAGATGGAATGGTGATAACGGCTGTGTGTAGTGTGTTACTCTATGGGTGAGTGTAAGATGGAATAGTGATAACTGCTGTGTGTAGTGTGTTACTCTATGGTTGAGTGTAAGATGGAGTGGTGATAACTGCTGTGTGTAGTGTGTTACTCTATGGGTGAGTGTAAGATGGAATGGTGATAACGGCTGTGTGTAGTGCGTTACTCTATGGGTGAGTGTAAGATGGAATGGTGATAACTGCTGTGTGTAGTGCGTTACTCTATGGGTGAGTGTAAGATGGAATGGTGATAACTGCTGTGTGTAGTGTGTTACTCTATGGTTGAGTGTAAGATGGAATGGTGATAACTGCTGTGTGTAGTGTGTTACTCTATGGGTGAGTGTAAGATGGAATGGTGATAACGGCTGTGTGTAGTGTGTTACTCTATGGGTGAGTGTAAGATGGAATGGTGATAACTGCTGTGTGTAGTGTGTTACTCTATGGGTGAGTGTAAGATGGAATGGTGATAACGGCTGTGTGTAGTGTGTTACTCTATGGGTGAGTGTAAGATGGAATGGTGATAACGGCTGTGTGTAGTGTGTTACTCTATGGGTGAGTGTAAGATGGAATAGTGATAACTGCTGTGTGTAGTGTGTTACTCTATGGGTGAGTGTAAGATGGAATAGTGATAACTGCTGCGTGTAGTGTGTTACTCTATGGGTGAGTGTAAGATGGAATGGTGATAACGGCTGTGTGTAGTGTGTTACTCTATGGGTGAGTGTAAGATGGAATAGTGATAACTGCTGCGTGTAGTGTGTTACTCTATGGGTGAGTGCAAGATGGAATGGTGATAACCGCTGTGTGTAGTGTGTTACTATATGGGTGAGTGTAAGATGGAATGGTGATAACTGCTGTGTGTAGTGTGTTACTCTATGGGTGAGTGTAAGATGGAATGGTGATAACCGCTGTGTGTAGTGTGTTACTCTATGGGTGAGTGTAAGATGGAATAGTGATAACTGCTGCGTGTAGTGTGTTACTCTATGGGTGAGTGCAAGATGGAATGGTGATAACCGCTGTGTGTAGTGTGTTACTCTATGGGTGAGTGTAAGATGGAATAGTGATAACTGCTGTGTGTAGTGTGTTACTCTATGGGTGAGTGTAAGATGGAATAGTGATAACTGCTGCGTGTAGTGTGTTACTCTATGGGTGAGTGTAAGATGGAATGGTGATAACGGCTGTGTGTAGTGTGTTACTCTATGGGTGAGTGTAAGATGGAATAGTGATAACTGCTGCGTGTAGTGTGTTACTCTATGGGTGAGTGCAAGATGGAATGGTGATAACCGCTGTGTGTAGTGTGTTACTATATGGGTGAGTGTAAGATGGAATGGTGATAACTGCTGTGTGTAGTGTGTTACTCTATGGGTGAGTGTAAGATGGAATGGTGATAACTGCTGTGTGTAGTGTGTTACTCTATGGGTGAGTGTAAGATGGAATGGTGATAACTGTTGCGTGTAGTGTGTTACTCTATGGGTGAGTGTAAGATGGAATGGTGATAACTGCTGTGTGTAGTGTGTTACTCTATGGGTGAGTGTAAGATGGAATGGTGATAACTGCTGTGTGTAGTGTGTTACTCTATGGGTGAGTGTAAGATGGAATGGTGATAGCTGCTGTGTGTAGTGCGTTACTCTATGGGTGAGTGTAAGATGGAATGGTGATAACTGCTGTGTGTAGTGTGTTACTCTATGGTTGAGTGTAAGATGGAATGGTGATAACTGCTGTGTGTAGTGTGTTACTCTATGGGTGAGTGTAAGATGGAATGGTGATAGCTGCTGTGTGTAGTGCGTTACTCTATGGGTGAGTGTAAGATGGAATGGTGATAACTGCTGTGTGTAGTGTGTTACTCTATGGTTGAGTGTAAGATGGAATGGTGATAACTGCTGTGTGTAGTGTGTTACTCTATGGGTGAGTGTAAGATGGAATGGTGATAACGGCTGTGTGTAGTGCGTTACTCTATGGGTGAGTGTAAGATGGAATGGTGATAACGGCTGTGTGTAGTGTGTTACTCTATGGGTGAGTGTAAGATGGAATGGTGATAACGGCTGTGTGTAGTGTGTTACTCTATGGGTGAGTGTAAGATGGAATAGTGATAACTGCTGTGTGTAGTGTGTTACTCTATGGGTGAGTGTAAGATGGAATAGTGATAACTGCTGCGTGTAGTGTGTTACTCTATGGGTGAGTGCAAGATGGAATGGTGATAACCGCTGTGTGTAGTGTGTTACTATATGGGTGAGTGTAAGATGGAATGGTGATAACTGCTGTGTGTAGTGTGTTACTCTATGGGTGAGTGTAAGATGGAATGGTGATAACTGCTGTGTGTAGTGTGTTACTCTATGGGTGAGTGTAAGATGGAATGGTGATAACTGTTGCGTGTAGTGTGTTACTCTATGGGTGAGTGTAAGATGGAATGGTGATAACTGCTGTGTGTAGTGTGTTACTCTATGGGTGAGTGTAAGATGGAATGGTGATAGCTGCTGCGTGTAGTGTGTTACTCTATGGGTGAGTGTAAGATGGAATGGTGATAACTGCTGTGTGTAGTGTGTTACTATATGGGTGAGTGTAAGATGGAATGGTGATAACTGCTGCGTGTAGTGTGTTACTCTATGGGTGAGTGTAAGCAAGGACATAGTCAAGAGTTGGCAGAACTTTATATTATATTATACAATTAAGACGAGGCATGTTGTCACGACAGGGTGTTCGTGACACTGGATGACATCGGCTTCTGTCTTCCACACCGTCACCGCCACACATAGTTGACAACGATGTCGCCGCCAAGGTTCAACCGCCTTCAGTTGGTGTTGGTTGTTGTTGTCCAGTTGACATTGGCTACTATCGTACACGTGATGATCGGAGGCCCAGAGGCAAAGTGTGAGTGCCATGACGATGTCAGTGAGCAAGTACGCGACGCTATCGCGGCATTGCGACGTGCAGTGCGAAGCACGACAGGAACTGATGCGCACTCAGACTTGACCGTTGCGCTTGATCGACTTCTCACTATGGTGCCGATGAAAAACGTTTCTAAACAGAGACAAACTCTTGACGTGTGTCCGGAGAAATATATGGGTACAGTGTACAATGTTCCGTTCCACGAAACGAGTCGACCTCTACAAAATTGCACGAACGCGCGTCAATTCCCGGCGGTGTTGTCTATTCTTCTAAGCGGTTTCGACTACGACAGCGACGATAAAATCGTGAAGCTGCTCGAAGAAATATCCTATTCGTACCCGTCGCTAACAGTGCACCTTGCTGTTCCAAGAAAGGTGCAGATATCGTCAGAGATGAAGCTCGACGTTCACCAACACGTGCTGGCAAATAAGACTCCCGCCGGTGAAATATGGAACCACCTCACGAAGGTAGCTAAGACGGATTACGTTCTCGTGGGGCGAAGACTGGAGCGGTTCTCGTTGTATGCGAGACTTGAGAGGATGGTCAGACTTCTCTCCGAGCAAGATGAGGTCGACATTGTAGGTGGCGCTGTGCGTACTCTTGACGGTCATTGGCACTTGGGGTGCTATCAGTCAGACACGCGCAATTACACTTTGACATACAAAGATGGCTACCACGCGTCACTTCACTCGTGCGCCTACTGCGACTACTTGCTGTCGCCTTTCGTTGTCAGGACGAACAAAGCTCGCAAGATACATCTGACCGCCGCACTGCCTTCAAACGTTGCCTTCTTCGACTACTTCCTGCGTTTAACCGAACGCAAGAAAATCGTCATGTCCTGTCCCGATGCTATGTTCTATGTTTCGTCGGAAGCCGACGCGAACACACAAGAATTGCATAACAACTGGATACCCATTGTCCGTGAACGCGCTCTCAACAAAGTGGTTTTCCCCGACGCGCGTGGCGAGTTGATCTTTTCATGCAAGGAAGCTCAGACATCATGCGGTTTTGTAGCTGGGACCATGTTGCCGATATGTTGCATCAGAAACCTTGTACGGGTTATCCGTGACGTCATGTCTGTGTGTGAGAAGATAGGCATATACTGTCAGGTGGACAGCGGAACGGCAATGGGGGCACTGAAGTTTAATGGAATACTACCGTGGGAGCTTGACGCCGACATATTATACATTCCCGTTAACAGGACGTCTTTCTGGTACCACAAAGAGGAATTTACAAACCTCGGATACAAATTCTCGCTGAAATATCCCTGGCAATGTAAAACATTTGACCAAAGCAACTATCGATGCGTGCATTTCGATGTTGCCACAGAAGGGTTTCGACTAGAGTTATTTGGGGATCTACCGAGGGAGAGAACATGGTTAGAATTCCCAAGGAAGGAGGTCTTATTACCGACAAAGATGTTAATTAGTGGTGTGTGGGTAAATGGTCCAAGACATCCGGGGCTGACAATGCACAATCGCTATGGTGATGAAATCCTGAAGCATGTGGAACATTGGACGATTTACGGGCGGAAAACTTCGTGGGAAGCATACACTGCGGGGCAGTTCAAGCCATGTCCAAAACCTGGCATGCACTACTGTCTCGATCAGTTTGTGCCAGATGGAAGTTTTGAATTCCAGAAACCATGAACGTACGTTCAACGCTTCATTTCTTCGAGCAGGTGAATGTTGCCTTCTAGTTAATAAAAAAACACATTTCTGTCACTCTCAGTTTCAATCACGAGTATCTTTTTGCAGGTGCTCAAGGAAGTGTGTGGTTAAAAGATACAATATGCTGGTTTGCTTAAATAAACTGGGGCCGATCTGGCTGAAGTGGTGTCATGGAATCGAAAAAGAGTAATCGACACGTACCTATGATTCGATCCTTTATAAATGGTCTCATGTCAGTGTTTTTGGTCGCTAAAGCACTACGCATCCAAATTAAAGACTATACACCAGAATTAATGTTCGTCAGCTCAGTAACCCACTAGAAGGCGCCCACAAAAAGACGGTATTAAAAATACGTGGACACACAAACTTACATCAACAAGCAAGCAAGCCCGCACGCACGCACACACGAACACACGCACGCACACACCCATACATACACAGACATGCATGCGCGCGACGCGTTCGAGAGAGAAAACTGCGTGCTGGTTGGCTGACAATACACGAGACAAGAAAAGTGAGATAGAAACAACCCTCACAATGAATGTGCTCGCACGCAAGAGGAACAATGGAGCAACCACTTGTAATTAATATAAAAACGTACATCATTATTTATTAAATTATGTAATAACTTCCGCAACAATTGCATGACTATTCGTCTGCTAAATGTTTTCTCCACGGCGTGTTTTTGAAAGCCACATATGGAAATGCGAAAGGTTAGTTGTCACCGGCGACTGATTCCATGACATCGGTGATATTTAACGACTAATTTAACTGCGGTTGATTTGGTGTTTATTTCACAAATAAAACGGAATAATCGTAAATGCACCAACCGAACAACAATTAAGGACATTGATTTCCCATAATAAATGCTTCCATGCGGCGTGTCATCGCGAAGATAGTAATTTATATAACAATTTGAGTACCATTAAGGATAAATACAAAATACATGAGCTAAATGACTAACTTTTGTCTGTTTGAAGGACTAACGTTCAACCTCAGGTTATCAAAACATGGTTGACACAAACCTGTATAATGTTAGATCAATTACTAGATTTGTGTCTGTTTGAACAACACCGTCTACATAGTAACTGTTAGTAAAATCTGATTAAATAAATATCGACAATATATTTATTCCCAATTAAATAAATATCTGACCCATGAATACTTACAATGTAGACCCTATTATAATTGTACTTGGTGCGGACGCGGTGAACCTCGGCAAGGTCGTCATATTGTTTAGTTGGTCTACATGTAGAGATGGTCTTTTCCCGTCTCTTCTGTCATGTAAACAATAAGATCGGATGTGTATGCGTGTTATGTGCATATTATATGTGTGTGTATATATATATATAAGCCTAAGGACAGCTCAGGTCGACCGCTCCATTATGAGAGATAGGATATACAACCTCCGAGAAAACGTCTCAAAATCACCAAAAATTATTTTTTTGGTGCATATAATTATTGATATCATTATATGCCTGGGTATACTAACAGTACCAATTTAAAAATAAAAGATATTGTCTACGCAACCATGGGTCAAAACGTTATGCAGAACGGCTTTGATCTGACCTAACTGCAGCGGATAATTTGAAGTAAAACATATTGGGCCAGTTATATTATCCTTCTCCACTAATTAGCAAGTAGTAAGAGGTGCAAAGTTCTCACAAATGGCCTTGCTATGAATACAATGTATTTCTTCGCTATGGTTGAACACGCGAGGGTAACCTCATATTTGAGCATACGCACTTGTTCGAAACTTCATATGATTGTATCTTCTCGCTGTCCATGGAATGTTGTCGGTGATCTTCTCCACCTCCTGAAAGCTGGCTCCGGCGCCAAGTGAAGTGTGACGACAACGCAGTTGCGTGACATTATAGAAACTAATACAGGGGGTGTTCAACGTTTTTCATTGGCTACAGATACGAAGCCAGAATTGGCATAAGACGGGAATTTGACGGACCAATCAGTCATCATCCGGTAAACATGTGATGCTTCACATTCAGAGATGGATATTCATTGGTTGGTGTTTTAATATACTGTAAATTCGATAGATGTACGTGATCACCAATTCGTGTATTTTTCAAAATATAAAAAAGATGATACACCATGACGTTTCGCGTGGATATTATTTTTTAGCAACCACCATTTTATACATATTAATAGGGCCTATATTTAAAATGAAACTGTTTTGCCGTGTCAGAAAAACAGTTTTTCAGTTAACCAAAGAAGACCGTTGTACATTCTAGTTTTTAAAAAGCAGTAGGCCCCGATACGTACATGTGTACTGCTGAAAGCCTGCAACGAAGGAACCCGCGTGACGGAAGCATTATGACAAGCAACAGAAGCAAGACGAGGCAAGGCAGTGTCGTAGCAACTATAGGTCACGTAGCACAGCTAACTTTCAGTTATGTAGTTACGAATATATGACCTAGTAAATAGTTATTTATGACACCGCAAGTAAAACGTTTCGTATAATTTAATGGCACTGGAAGTATGCATCATGAAGTGTTTAATAGGCGGAGTTTTTCGTGATGTTTGAGACCAAAGCACACGTGGACACGGCTAACACGTGGCTATTTATTGGGTATCGATGGGCATCGAATGCATGCATTTTAACGGAGCTGGAGACAAGTTATTTAAAAAAACTTGTTCATCACATCAACGACATGTTGACAGCCAGCGGCTGCAAAGCTGTTTTATAATTGTGCGTGGTCACGCTATATCTTAACATCAAGCAAAACGTTAAAATGGCTACCATTGAGAAAATCATCTGTGCTCTGTGTCCTGTAGTGCCGTTGTTTGATAGAGCCCAGCAGTTTGAGCAGCTACAGCCTTGATGACTGAGACATGCACGTTCACGTACACAAAAGAACATACACAACGCATGCAAAGTAGGGGAGACACCGCGACCGAATGTCTGTCTATACAGACCCTTGCCCAGACCAGGCGTTTATATTTTTAGCAAATATCACGAGACCATAATAGTTATCTACTTACCGAATCCACGCAGCGTTACTTGCCTAGGAACACAACTGTTTGCTATTACGGAATACACAGTCGCGGAATTTGTTTATAGCACATACAACTACACATTCTGGGATAACTAGTAGTTCACCGTGTAACTTTAACGTGTTCTAATACTACTTCTTTTAAGTGTTATGCTGCGTTCTAATGCGGCCTGGTTTACCGTGAATATGAGTTCACGACGCCTACATGTCCCCATTTACCGATGGTGAAGTCGACAGTTAAAAGGTAGTGAATACGACTTGCCAGCGATCGTGAACTCACGCAAATAATATGAGAGCAGTGGAACGCAGCAGTGTAAACAGACAATTGCATCGCACATAACATGAACAACTGGTGCATGTTACCAACAACTGCCGCTATACGGCAACTACCTTTTGTAGAGCGGACGCGTTTGAAGTGATCCGTGGTGCGGCTGGACACGAGACGTGTGACGCGTGTTTCAACGAGATAGCAGGCACCGCGGCTGATGTCGTGGTCCACGGCACGACACATTTTGACGGAGCAGCAGAACCGCAAACACTGTTTACGTGTGAAGGAGCCCGGAAGTTGGATACCTTCAGCTGACTGCTTCCCTTGCTTGATTCTCAATACGGCGCTACACGCTACAACGTCAGATACGTGTTTGTTTAAAAGGAAACGAAAGGCAATTGAGTGGGTTTTTACACGTAAAAGAGTTAATACTATGTAACCATTTGCAACTACAATCAACACTCTCTCGCCAGTGTTTTACTCTGAATTTATATTCAAAGTGGGAGATTCTAGTGAAATCTTACAGTTCCCGGCGGTTAACGTATATTGAGATACGCCCCCGATTTTTGTTTGGGGGGGTGGCAATAAGCGGCCAGAGCTTCTTTAACGTTGACGCTGCAGTGACGCATCGAATGCTCGTTTACTTTATATGTATGTGAATATGCCAGCTCGTACGCTGGTTTCTCATATTCCATTCCTTTCAGAGTTACACTTGTATCAACCGTTATAACAACGTACAATGCACCATGCGGACGTAACATTTTTAGCATCGCTCGATAGGTGCGACTCACGAATGTCCAATAGCAAGAACAGCTTGTCGCCGTAGGTAGATAGTTCTAACACCAAGTGCGATATGTGTCACGGAAGTCAGAAAACCGGTAGATCTACCCAACGTTGTTACTTCCGGTGACCGTGATATACCTTTATTTCTTGTTTAGACTCATCGTATACTGGCGCGTTATGTTCCGCATGTCGTTCATGCTTATTACCCACAGAACCTACGATTACTAAAACAATTTACAAAACCATCAGTATAGTACGTTGTTATAACGCACGTATTGTGATATTAATAAGGTAATACAAACCGGGCAAGGATGACGCATGCGCAAACATGCCCCAACCAAGGCGTCCGCTTTTTGTGTGGCACAACAAACAAAGTATGCGGAAAAATAATTCTTGTGTTCGTATGTCATAGGCCCTAACTTCACCATGTTTGACAATACATATAATGCGATATATCATTAATTATATATGGCGTGGAAGATATTGATCATATTTAAATTGTATTATTTAACGTAATGAAAAAGCGGCACACGTCAATCATTTTTGCATGATTTCGTTTTTGCGTCTGCAATTTTCTGGGGTTGTACATAGAGCAAAATTGGCCTTCACTTGGTGGAGCCTAAGCAAGATCAATGTATTGGTTTTCCAATGATTCGCAAACTACACACCACACCACGCACCTGCCCGTCTTTGTTTCCCTTATGTTTGACGAAGGGAGAACAGACCCGTCAGCCGGTAGACGTTCAATGTCAAGCACATACACTTTTTGGATGCAAAATAGGTATAATAAAACGTAACAATTTGCGTTCTAAAATACCAAAAACTAATCAATTAAAAAAATGATCGATTACTATACCTGAAACCAGACAGCGTCGAATCAACCTGTAGTGATTAACTTGTTCGGATGGCACCAGGGTGAAGTTTTTCTTCGGGTTTAGGTAAATGAAGCACTTGTGCTTGCTCAAGTCGTAGTCGAAGCCGGGACAGGCGGGGAGAACTCGGCAGACCATCCGGCAGGCGCGTAAAGTGTGGTTCCCGGCAACTTCCACCCCATCGTATTCGTGCTGGTTCGCGAACTTCCGGAAGAAGGGTGCAGTACATTCTGCAATCGGGGAGTCATATAATTGATAACTTCCGAAAACCACGTTAATTCCAGGCTCACCAAAACCCTCCAACTGTACTCCATGGGTCCTCCAACTACACCCCCGTTGAGGTTCACTAAGTCTGAAACATTCCCACAGCACCCCATTAACACTTACCAAAACACTCCAACTGTACTCCATGGGTCCTCCAACTACACCCCCGTTTAGGTTCACTAAGTCTTAAACATTCCCACTGCACCCCATTAATACTTACCAAAACCCTCCAACTGCTTCCATTAAAAGCGTCCGGGAGATTTTCTTATTTTACAGGGGGCAGGAGTTCATCAAGAAATCCGGAAAATCCGCGTGGTTGGCATGAATAAAATCATGGCACAGTTTTTATCCAAAAACCGTTAGTATGGACTACATTGAAAATAACATTTAAAATTTATTTTGGCTTGGTGCTCTCTCTCTCTCTCTCCCGTCCCTCCCTTCCTCCGCCCTCCCGTTCCTCACGCTAAAACCCGCCCAGCCTGCCCTACTCACTGTCGTCAGCCGCCGTCAGCCACCACATGACGGCGAGCAGCGGCAGCAGAAGCCCCACCGACATCCACGGAGGGCGGTCTCCAAGTTTCGGCATCGTCAGCATAACTGTCGTACGACGCAGCACGTCTCCAACCCACTGGCAGGCCGCTGTGATGTGCGCGTAATATATCCAAACTTACCAGCCTCGGATACTGTTGGCCATGCGTGGGTGTGATTGGCGTGTTCACACCCAACTCCCCTGTACGTCACACATTGACTGGTTCCTGATTCGTAAACTCGACTGCTGTCACGATTGGGTGGTCGTCGCGATCTTTAAGCAAGAACATTTGTTGTGCGTGCGGTCGTTCTATTTATGTGTCCCCACACTTCGTTCAGGATTAATGCAAGACATGACTAACGAAACAATCACATTAAACTAGAAGAGTCCAGACACGACCAATTATGTAAGCTTTTATACTGTATAACGTCAATACGCATATAGCGTAGCAACAATCAGAAGTTATTTCCCTTCTCCCTCTCTCTCTCTCCCCCTCCCTCTCTTTCTCTCTCTCCCTCCTTCTCTCACTCTCTCCCTGTCTCCTTCTTTCTCTCTCCCCCCCTCTCTCTCTCCCCCCCCCCTCTCTCTCTGTAATGATAACTATTTTTGGTCGTATGAAAGTGTGATGGGTTTTCCCGAGAAGAAATCACAAATAATTCCATGTACTGTGCACTAGATAATGGACTATGTTGATTGAATTTTGTGCAACACGTTGTACGCCCCACAGACAACACGTCACTAAGTTTTATAAAATGTTAGCAGAACATTTATAAAATATCAGCGCTACATGTTGAAAGGAATGATTCAATAGACACTACATACCATAGGTTGTACACGTTCTTTGAGCAACAACCCAAGGGTAGCGGTTATCACGACTACGTGACGGTGAGCTTACATTTGTTCTCAGGACCATGACCACTGTACAGTGTATGTACACTGGATAATAAACGCTGAGTGGCGATCGTTGTGTATTTTAATACACAGCCAGTTGGTAGATGAGAGACCACTGGTAGATGAGAGGCAAGTGGTAGATGAGAGGCCACTTGCAGATGAGAGGTCAGTGGTAGATGAGAGGCCACTGGTCCAAAGACGCGAAAGAACCCAGACAGAGGAGACTGCACTTAGGCACCTGGGAGGAGACACACTTACAGGCCCCCAAGTTAGCGTAGTAACATACAGTTATGCAGCTCGTCAGCACTGAATCTCCATTCAGGTTTACTATGTGGTGAAACATTTAACCGAGGTTAATGGCCAAATGAGGTGCGTATAGGTTACAGGGTAAATGGCATGACATAAATGACGACAGTTTGAAGTCCAGTCGAAAACAAAGCAATAAAATAATCCATCGAATAACTTTTAATCTCATTAGATTTGACGCTGACAAATAAGTTTATGAATTTCATGTCGATGACCTTTCATATTTAATTAAATTGTGGTTGATTTCTGGTATGAATGGACACAATTACGCCAATACATTGCGACTTTTTACGCCCACGTGAGCTGCGACATTTAAACGTAATACATCTAGCCGTAATCGCGTCATTTTCGATTAATTTATTGCACTTGTGCGATATTACAAAACTAAGTGGTTTTACCAAAAGCCATTCACATCGTAGCTATGCAAACAAACAAACAAACATGCCGTACGCGTTCTGAAAATAAATCGCCATTTGTGAATTGGGAAGAACTCGACGAATTAGCACGTGCGTGTGTGTGTGTGCGCGCGCGTGTGCGGTGTATGGTGTGTTTGTGTGTGTGCGGTGTATGTGTGCGAGCATGTGGACGGTTAGAGTTCTCAGAGAATAAGCGTTGTCGTGTCGGAAGGCAAACACCTAAAAAGGATGATGTCCGTATAACAGAGTTTTGATCCAATCCGTGTATCTTTGTTAACAGTGATCAGACGTTTAATGTTTCATTTGTCATTTGACTAATGACGAACAACTAATGGCGCTCAGAATTACGATTGTAGGCCTACGGCATTTTAAAGGGAATAAAAACATCCATGGCTTGAATTCATCTTATATTACATCCTGCTATTTATTTCCATGTCCACCAAGCCAAAAAAAATCAATGAATTAGAAATTCCACATTTAATGCTGTACATCCGGACATTTTCGAATATGCATATTTTTGGCGTGCTTTTCGGGATGCCGAGATGTGACGTCACTTATGACCCACACTCGCATCAGGCCGACCCTTTCCATGCATTCAGAGCATGTTTACAAGTATAGCTCTTGGGTCGAAACGAGCGTCAGAATGAGTTATTGTGCAATATTCCGATGAAATACAAACACTAGTCATCATAGAGGAACAAGCAGTTATCTTACCGTTCCACATGAATCGAATTTTATTCAAAACAATAAATGCGAATGTGCCTACAAGTCGACTAGGTTTCGCCGAGCTTGGGCTCGTTTTCAGAATAATATATCGAATGCAACCAACGAGAGATAATCTACACCAATAAACATACATAGCAAACATATATCGTATCCAGCTACAGAAAGTAACATGTATAATCTCATAATATCACTAGAATATCGATGTATGAAGGAGGAGTTGTATCATAACAACTTAAATCAGTGAGTGAATTTTTGTCGGCCCTGCTAGCCCAGTTAGTAAAGGCGTTGGTTTCTTAGCGTTTATTTTGCAATCGGGTGACGCCGGTTCAAACCCCACACCAAACCGTTGATTTTTTTAACACTTTTTGGGTTTATGTTTTCGCGAAGTAATATAAACCAAATCATTTTTATACTATGATGCACTGTTTGTAAATATTTTGTTAGTAATTATTTATTCGCCACAAAAATTAAAATATGGTAATTATATATAATGCGATGTTTCTAAATTTTATTTATCGAGACAGATCACCATTTGTTTTCACATATATAATTACAATATATTACCGTACAATATATATACAATTAATAAATTATATAACCATTACATTTCTTTGGATGAATAAAATTTAGAAAAATCGTTATATAATTCCCATATTTTCATTTTTGTGGCGAATAAATAATTACTACCAAAATATTTATAAACAGTGCATCATAGTATAAAAATGATTTGGTTTATATTACTTCGTGAAAACATAAACCAAAAGTTTAAAAAAAATCAACGGCTTGGCGTGGGGTTTGAACCGGCGTCGCCCGATTGCAAAATAAACGCTAAGGAACCAACGCCTTTTCCAACCGAGCTAACAGGACCGATAGAAATTGTAGTGATTAACGTGTTCGGATGGCACCAGGGTGAAGTTTTTCTTCGGGTTTAGGTAAATGAAGCACTTGTGCTTGCTCAAGTCGTAGTCGAAGCCGGGACAGGCGGGGAGAACTCGGCAGATCATCCGGCAGGCGCGTAAAGTGTGGTTCCCGGCAACTTCCACCCCATCGTATTCGTGATGGTTCGCGAACTTCCGGAAGAAGGGTGCAGTACATTCTGCAATCGGGGAGTCATATAATTGATAACTTCCGAAAACCACGTTAATTCCACGCTCACCAAAACCCTCCAACTGTACCCCCGTTGAGGTTCACTAAGTCTAAAACATTCCCACAGCACCCCATTAACACTTACCAAAACACTCCAACTGTACTCCATGGGTCCTCCAACTACACCCCCGTTTAGGTTCACTAAGTCTTAAACATTCCCACTGCACCCCATTAATACTTACCAAAACCCTCCAACTGCTTCCATTAAAAGCATAGAGTCCGGGAGATTTTCTTATTTTACAGGGGGCAGTTCATCAAAAAATCCGGAAAATCCACGTGGTTGGCATGAATAAAATCATGACACAGTTTTTAACAAAAAACCGTTAGTATGGACTACATTGAAAATAACAATGAAAATTTCTTTTGGCTTGGTGCTCTCTCTCTCTCTCCCCTCCCTCCCTCCGCCCTCCCGTTCCTCACGCTAAAACCCGCCCAGCCTGCCCTACTCACTGTCGTCAGCCGCCGTCAGCCACCACATGACGGCGAGCAGCGGCAGCAGAAGCCCCACCGACATCCACGGAGGGCGGTCTCCAAGTTTCGGCATCGTCAGCATAACTGTCGTACGACGCAGCACGTCTCCAACCCACTGGCAGGCCGCTGTGATGTGCGCGTAATATATCCAAACTTACCAGCCTCGGATACTGTTGGCCATGCGTGGGTGTGATTGGCGTGTTCACACCCAACTCCCCTGTACGTCACACATTGACTGGTTCCTGATTCGTAAACTCGACTGCTGTCACGATTGGGTGGTCGTCGCGATCTTTAAGCAAGAACATTTGTTGTGCGTGCGGTCGTTCTATTTATGTGTCCCCACACTTCGTTCAGGATTAATGCAAGACATGACTAACGAAACAATCACATTAAACTAGAAGAGTCCAGACACGACCAATTATGTAAGCTTTTATACTGTATAACGTCAATACGCATATAGCGTAGCAACAATCAGAAGTTCTTTCCCTTCGCCCCACTCTTTCCCTTCTCCCTCTCTCTCTCCCCCCTCCCTCTGTCCCTCCTCTCTCTCCCTCTCTCTCCCTGTCTCCCTCTCTCTTCCCCCTCTCTCCTTCTTTCTCTCTTCCCTTGAATTCATCTTATATTACATCCTGCTATTTATTTCCATGTCCACCAAGCCAAAAAAAATCAAAAAAATCAATGAATTAGAAATTCCACATTTAATGCTGTACATTTTCGAATATGCATATTTTTGGCGTGCTTTTCGGGATGCCGAGATGTGACGTCACTTATGACCCACACTCGCATCAGGCCGACCCTTTCCGTGCATTCAGAGCATGTTTACAAGTATAGCTTTTGGGTCGAAACGAGCGTCAGAATGAGTTATTGTGCAATATTCCGATGAAATACAAACACTAGTCATCATAGAGGGACAAGCAGTTATCTTACCGTTCCACATGAATCGAATTTTATTCAAAACAATGAATGCGAATGTGCCTACAAGTCGACTAGGTTTCGCCGAGTTTGGGCTCGTTTTCAGAATAATTATATCGAATGCAACCAACGAGAGATAATCTACACCAATAAACATACATAGCAAACATATATCGTAGCTGGAGCTGGAGATATATCCAGCTCCAGCATCTAGAAGACGACGTTGTCGTCACCGCAATGGTCGGCCATCTGCGGCGACTTGATAACATCTGGCGGGACGTGATGGCGATAAGTGCGGCAATGGAGGAAGTGCGCTTTACCACCCTCGCAACCGTTTACACTGCACTACTCGGCCTGCTCCGCGACGCAAAGCACTCGTGCTATGAGAATAAGCTCGAGCACCTGTCTGACAAGTTAATGTCTATAAAAAGAGTTGTCTTAACAGGTGTTGTTGTTAACGCCGGTATATTAGATATAAGCTGTATTGTTCTTTCGCTATACTTGCAGCTCGCTTACGGATGTCTTGTGGATTTTTGCCCATAGTCTTTCATGTGTGGATCACTGACACCAGTGTCACGTTGGTGCCTTACCTAATACGGATCGCCGTGCACCAGTACATTCTTTATGCGATAAGTTGCTGTACTCGTTTCATTTACTGGACCAAATGATTCCCCGATTGTACGATGCAGCGATTAGAGCCTGTGCAAACAGAACGGGGGGATTACTTGCAATGCCATTATCCTTCTGCCATTGAAACCATCGTTTCATAGGTGCGACATTCACGAATATCTGCTGGTAGTAGGGCTATCGATATTTTAACGTCAAATGTTCGTATAACAGCCACTGAGAAATGTGGAGTGAAAGTATAAAAACACCTTTGTTTGATTCAACGTTGTCCCTTTGATGACCGTAGTAATGTTGTTTCTTGTTTGGACTCGACGCAAATAGAAAAGTCAAGTTAGATTAATTCGTGCTGACGATGTAATAACAGTGTTGCCGCATTATTTGCGTAGGTCATCCAGCATTAATGACTTCTTCCGTTGGGTAGATTATTTCTTTATTACCGACATAGCGATAAACAATTTATTCCTATAGCAATTCAAAATAAATACAATAAATAGTACGTTGCTATAATCCAGATAGTGTGAGTTTAATAAGGTAAAATACAAATGGCAAGGATGACGCATGCGCCAACCCGCCCCGACCTGGTCGATCAGTTTTTGTATGACACAACAACTATGAAGGACAATAGGATTTAGTTCCTTCCCACGTGTGTGCATATGTCATGTCTACGTCGTGTTTTACTGCACATCATGTGACCAGTCAATAACCATGATGTGGAAGACATTGATCCTCTTTAAATTGTATTACTCAACATAGTGAAAAAGCGACAAATCGTGATAATGTTTGCGTGGTTTCATGTTTGTGTCTGCTATTTTTGGGGTTGTGCATAAAGCTATTGGCCTTCACTTGGTGGAACTAAAGTATAATTAATGCATTAGTTTTCCAGTGGACCGCAAAATTCAACCGGCCCGACCCGCCCCGGTCTCCCCTAAATAATGGTCAAATTATACAAAAAAAATTGATTAATGTAAACACATTTAGACGATTAAGAATGAGTACAAAATATAGTTTCGGGCAAGCATGCAGCCAAGCTATATAATTATTCGTTCACATAGAATTATAATTGATATTCACCGTTGCATGTCTAAGCCAGGTAAATTCGAAAGTATACTTCTATGTGAATTGAGGAAGTATAATTATAGGATGACCGAAATTGCCGTAGCTTCGAAACGTAGTGCTGCATACGCGCAGGAACAGGGGACAAGAGGCGGCTGCTGCCCCCTGGAATATATCGGAGGGGGCAGACGTATAGTTTTACCTTCCGGTCACCACATATTTAAAATAAAATAAATATTAAAGCAGTTAGAACATTTTTGGTGAGCCTCGTGGGATCGGCCTACGTGGTTTTGTTGGAGGTTTTAGGTGAGTCTCAGCTTTGTTCAGTCCAGCGGTAGGCCCTACGATACATGCTTGAGCTTCCCCCAATATCTGTAAGCATCCAGATGCTTATGAACGGCAGCAGTGGTTTGTTAACACCGGTACTCTTGGTTGAGTCCAAACTACTAGATTTATAAGATACCTGCTGCTATGTTAATGATACCTTGGTCGTCCCGTAGACTTGTAACGGTAATGGTTATTTGCTAACACTTCACATACAAATGCGTGTAAACACCTGATGGCAATCTTGTTCAAAGTACGTTCAACGTTATCCTAACCCAACCTTCAACATAATTCAAAACCTAACCCTATTTGCATATCAGACCAACCAAAAAGGGCATTTTTACGTAGAGAGAATATGTGCTGCCATCTGGTGAATGACAAGAACACTGGCACACACCAAACTGACGAGGCACCTTCATGGAAATAGTTTTTTTTATTTGGCATACATACCAAAAAAAACTTAATTTCATTATTAATACCACGCTTTTGTCTTTACGAAATATTATTATTATGCCACCTCTTGCAATTTCATTGATATGACTTGTTAGACGTGAACAATAAAAGGTGAAATGTGAGCTTGTTAATCATCAGGTCACGCGGGTCACCCGCTCACGACAAATTTAGCTCAACAGGTAGATCTAAAAAACAAACAAACACATATAACTCGTGGTAAGTAAGGCAGTCTAAGACTAACTTCACTAAGGCTAACTAAGTCTAAGACCGAGTAGGCTAGCATAGCGGCATAGCCATAGGCATAGGCCCAGCGTTGATATATCATAGCATAGCCATGTAACCGTGGACAAAACTAGGTCAAATTTAACTGTGTCGCTTTGAATGTAATTATATTATCAATCAATGCAATTAAGGGCACAAAGTAGTTGAAAGCGTTAAAAATATGTTAAAATACTAACCGTCAACAAAATGTTTCGAACACACCAACGTCAACGACGACGTTCCTCTGTAATGATGTCGCTTCTGTTTACGGCAGCTTTCCAGAGACGTCGTCTTTCTTCACTAAGTTTCCTCGTCTCTATTCCTTGATTGAAAAGTACTTTCGGCGTTTTATAAAACCCGACATTCTTTGTAACGCCCGGACGATTCGCACAACCAACCACTCCGCATATCGGCATCTTCGTTGTTGGGTAGCAAGATGGCGGATTTACCCATAGTGCATTGCAATGCCAAGTGCGTGACGTCACATGAAAACAAGCAATTGCGGTCAAAAGGCTGCGCTACGCTGTGCCACTGTTACCGTCGAGACGAAGTGGTTACACGCTGACGGATAGTAAAGTGAGTATTGCAACGCACATGGTGCATCCTATGTGGGATCCCCATAAAATTATGTCCTTTTCCTCTTCCACAACGGCTAGATTCTAGAAATAAGGAGCATTCAGCCAGAACGAAGTGACTTGGAGAACTAGACCATCGACCACGTGGAAATGTTCGCTTCACCTAAGAAGAGGGCGTGGGATTCATAGATTTATGGGGGTACTTTGTTGGGAGAGAAGATATGTACATGAAAGATGGCCTCCATCTAAGTGGAAAGGGGACAGCAGTATTCTCAGAGAATCTGCTGCAATCTGTTGACAGCGGGACAGGTTGCATCTATTTAAACTAAATTCGCAGGGGGGACTCGCAGAGAAGCCTGAAACTGGAGGCATAAAGACACCAAAACTAATTCAGCAAAGAACAGTCTGGAAAACTGTTCTGAAGCTGGATATAAATGTGTTTGTTTAAATGCAAGGAGTATAGTAAACAAAAGAAATGAACTAAACATTATGGTACAAGATATTGACCCTCACATAATAGGTATAACCGAATCATGGGCAACCACCGATATATCAGATGCCGAATTGGAACTGACAGGATATGTAATGTTTAGGAAAAATAGAATAGGAAGAAGGGGAGGTGGAGTTATTTTATATATTAAAGAATCTATCCAGGCTTATGAAATAAAATTAAACAGAGAAGCAGATTGCAAAGAAGCTGTTTGGTGTAACATAGTTACAGGAAACTCAACGTTAACGGTTGGATTAGTTTATCGAAGTCCAAACATAAGCATAGAAGAGAATGAAAAAATACAAAACGCTATAGGGGAAGTGAGCAAACGGGACTGTGTCATTATGGGGGATTTTAACCATGGGCATATCAAATGGAAATCTCTACAGATTATGGGTAGTGAGGACCACAAGTTTTTAGTTTTAGTACAATAGTTTCCTTTCTCAACATGTGCTAGAACTAACCAGGGGAGAGAATGTGTTAGACATAGTTTTGTCTTCACAGAATGAATTAGTTGACAATGTCAGGATATGTGAGCCACTGGGGAATAGTGATCACAACCAGATACATTTTATCATCAAAGTAAAATCAGAAAGGAATAGTAAAAAGCAGTACAGGAGAAATTTCCACAAAGGAAAATATAAGGACAAGGAATGAAAAAATACAAAACGCTATAGGGGAAGTGAGCATTATACTGTTATTTAAAGAAGGTTCGAGAAACAAGTCAAATAATTATAGACCAGTTAGTTCAACATCAGTGATTTGTAAATTATTAGAAAGACTAATTAAAGATCACATGGTGGATTTTCTTGTTAAACATAACTTGATAAACCCATCTCAACATGGGTTTCTAAGCGAGGTCATGCTTAACAAATATGTTATGTTTTTTGGAAGATATCACTAAATGGGTAGATGATGGATCACCAGTAGATATCATCTACTTAGATTTTCAAAAACCTTTCGACAAAGTGCCACATCAAAGATTACTGCTTAATCTAAAGGCCCATGGCATAGGAAATGGTATAATTAACTGGATAGAAAAATGGCTGATTGACAGAAGACAACGGGTAGTTGTTGATGGGGACGCTTCAAACTGGAAATCAGTTTTGAGTGGGGTTCCACAGGGATCAGTACTGGGACCTATATTATTCTTAATAAACGATTTGGATGATGATATAGCTAGCAAGGTGTTGAAATTTGCAGATGATACAAAAGTGTTTAGAATCATCTGCAAATTTCAAAAGTGTTTAGAAGGATTAAAAGTGATGGAGATAGACAGCATTTACAAGAATATGTAGAATATACAATGGGGGAACTGTACTAAGTAATACTGTAAAAGAAAAATACTTAGGGCTGACAATTAGTGCTGGCATGAAGGTTTCAGAGCAGTGTGGAATTGCAGCTTCAAAAGGAAATCAAATCGTTGGATTGATTAGACGAAATATAGCATATAAAGAACTAATAATACCGCTGTACAAAACAATGGTCAGGCCTCATTTAGAATATTGTATACAAGCATGGAGGCCATACCGCAAGAAGGACATAGATATGCTAGAAAGAGTACAGAGGAGTGCGACTAAAATGATACCAAAACTGAGGGATCTTAGTTATGAAAAATGCCTTAAAGAATGTGGTTAACAACACTAGAGACCAGGCGATTGAGAGGAGATGAGATAGAAGTGTTTAAAATATTGAAAGGTTATGAAAATATTGATAGAAATATGTTTTTTTTAGTTAAGAAAGATAGAAAGACTAGAGGACATGAAGTTACATTAGTAAAGGAGCAGTGTAGATTAGACGTAAGAAAGTTCTAATTTTCACAAAGTACTGTGAATGAATGGAACAGATTATCTGATGATTGTGGTGGCAGGTGGACAAGGAAGCCCTTTGGCTTATCGAGAGTCCAACCCTTTTATCTATGTGCATCCCACCCTTCTGAGGTATGTGTCGATTTTATTTCTAAACATATTCACACAACTAGCACCCACACAATCAGCATGTTCCATTCATTTACAGTCCTTTGTGAAAATAAGAACTTTCTTATATCTAATCTACACTGCTCCTTTGCTAATGTAACTTCATGTCCTCTAGTCTTTCTACCTTTCTTAACTGAGAAAAAAAAAATTTCTAACAATATTTTAATATCCATTCAATATTATAACACGTCTATCTGATATCCTCTCAATCTCCTGGTCTCTAGTGTTGTTAAACCAATTTGTTTTAGGCGAATTTCATAACTAAGTTCCCCCAGTTTTGGTATCATTTTAGTTGCTCTCCTGTGTACTGTTTCTAGCATATCTATGTCCTGCCTGTGATATGGCCTCCACGCTTGAATGCAATATTCTAACTGAGGCCTAACTATTGTTTTGTACAGCGGTATTATTAGTTCTTTTTCCTTATACACTATATTTCGCCTAATTAATCCAAGGATTTGATTTCCTTTTGAAGCTGCAATTCCGCACTGCTCTGAAACCTTCGTATCAGCACTAATGGTTAACCCTAAGTCCTTTTCTCTTACTATAGTACTTAGTACAGTACCCCCATTGTATATTCTACCTCTTCGTTCCCATGTCCTGTGTGGAGGCATTTACATTTCCCAAAATTGAGCAGCATTTGCCACTTTTCAGACGATTTGATCAACCTGTCAAGATCAACTTGTAAATGCTGTCTATCTCCATCACTTTTATTCCTTCTAAACACTTTTATATCATCCGCAAATTTAAACACCTTGCTTGTTATTTCACCATCCAAATCGTTTATATATATTAAGAATAATATAAGTCCTAGTACTGATCCCTGTGGTACCCCACTCAATACCGATTTCCAGTTTGAAGCCTCCCCATCAACTACCACACGTTGTCTTCTGTCAGTCAGCCATTTTTCTATCCAGTTTATTATACCATTTCCTATGCCATGGGCCTTTAGTTTAAGCAGTAATCTTTGATGTGGTACTTTGTCAAAAGCTTTTTGAAAATCTAAGTAGACGATATCTACTGGTGATCCCATATCTACCCACTTAGTGATGTCTTCCAAAAACATAACATATTTGTTAAGCATGACCTCGCTTTAAAAAAACCATGTTGAGATGGGTTTATCAAGTTATGTTTAACAAGAAAATCCACCATGTTATCTTTAATTAGTTTTTCTAATAATTTGCAAATCACTGATGTTAAACACACTTGTCTATAGTTACCCGACTTGTTTCTCGAACCTTTTTTAAATAACGGTATAATGTTTGCTTCTTTCCATTCCAAAGGAACCAGTCAATCTTCTAAAGACAAGTTGAAAACTGTTGCAAGCGGTATGCTAATTTGTTCTACAATTTCCAATAGCAGTTTGGGCGAAATCCCATCCACTCCAGGTGCATTGATTTATTATCCTTCATAGCCCTTATTTTCTTAGCTACCATTTCCGGGGTTACAATTAACTGTCCTAAATAGTATGAATCTGCCCCCTTGAACTTAGCCTGTGATACTGGCAGTGAACTAATATATTTCCTGGTAAACACTGAAGTAAAATACTCATTCAGGTCTTCTGCCATTAAGAATTCCTCTGATATTATATTTCCAGCACTATCTTCTAGAGGACCGACCTTATCTTGAACGTTCTGTTTGCTTCGAATATACGCATAAAAACTCTTGCTGTCATGTTTTATATTACTAGCTAATTGTTGTTCATAGCTTCACTTTGAATGTCTAATTTCAGCTGTAGCTTGGTTAAGTGCTTCTTTATAAATGTTGTAGTATTCATCATTTCCACTACATCTATATGACTTCCACATCATTTGTTTATACTTAATTTTTCTAATGGCTTCTTTCGATAAGTGTTTCTTTTTGGACCGTTTCCCATGTTTTTGAAAGGTACACATTTATCGACTATGCACTTAATTTCACTCTTTAATATATTCCAGCATTCTGTTGCTGTCTTGTTTTTCAGTGTGTTATTCCAGTCTATCTTTGCTAAATATTTCCTCATGTCCTTATACCTTCCTTTGTGGAAATGTCTCCTATACTGCTTTTTACTATTCCTTTCCGATTTTACTTTGATGGTAAAATGTATATGGTTGTGATCACTACTCCCCAGTGGCTCACATATCTTAACATTGTCAACTAATTCATTCTGTGAGGACAAAACTATGTCTAACACATTCTCACCCCTGGTTGGTTCTAGCACATGTTGAGAAAGGAAAGTGTCTTGAACTAAAACTAAAAACTTGTGGTCCTCACTCCCCATACTCTGTAGAGATTTCCATTGTATATGCCCGTGGTTAAAATCCCCCATAATAATACAGTCCCGTTTGCTTACTTCCCTTATAGCGTTTTGTATTATTTCATTCTCTTCTATGCTTATGTTTGGACTTCGATAAACTAATCCAACCGTTAACATTGAGTTTCCTGTAACTATGTTACACCAAACAGCTTCTTCGCAATCTGCTTCTCTTTCTAATTTTATTTCATAAGCCTGGATAGATTCTTTAATATATAAAATAACTCCACCTCCCTTTCTTCCTATTCTATCTTTCCTAAACATTACATATCCTGTCAGTCCCATTTCGGCATCTGATATATCGGTGGTGGTCCAGGATTTGGTTATACCTATTATGTGAGGGTCAATATTTTCTACCATAATATTTAGTTCATTTCGTTTGTTTACTATACTCCTTGCATTTAAACAAACACATTTATATCCAGCTTCAGAAGAGTTTTCCCAGATTTATTTGTGCTGTCTTTATATATGCTTCCAATTTCAGGCTTCTCTGTGAGTCCCCCCTGCGAATCTAGTTCAACCTGTCCCATTGTCAACAGATCGCAGCAGGTTATCTGAGAATACTGCTGCCCCCTTTCCACTTAGATGGAGGCCATCTCTCATGTACTTATCTTCCCTCCCAACAAAGTATCCCCATAAATCTGTGAATCCCACCCCCTCTTCTTCACACATCTGCTCAACTAGTGCGTTGATCGCCATCCTCTTGCAGTTTCTATACGTTGCCCCCCTTCCTCCCATTACTGGCAAAATTCCTAAGTGAATAATCTGTTCAACTCTTGTCTTCTTTAGCTTCCTCACTAACTGTCTATACTTCTGTATTATCCCAGTTGTTCCCTCCCTGTCTGCATTATTTGTTCCTACGTGTACTAGTATAGACCCTCCCTTGCCATGGCCCAATACCTTCTCTAACCTTTCAGTCACATGTTCTATCCTAGCCCCCAGTAGACAAACAATGACGTCCTACCCCTCGCTTAGTGTCTTGTCTGTCTTTCTTATAATGGAGTCGCCCATAAACACCAAACAGCTTCTTCGCAGTTTTCATCATTGCCCCCTCAAACACTGCTTCAGAGTACCTCATTCTCCGGTTTGCATCTGTCTGGTTGTTGGCTTCCCCCCTGCCGTCTTCTCTTGTGTCACATTCTCTTCCGATCCATTCTTTCCTGTCGCCTTTTATTTTGTCACCTTTCCTCCTGTCATCGTCCCTTTTATCGACTTCTCTTCTATCACATTTGCTCTCACTTCCTTCCATCCCTTAATCTTTCCTCCCATCTAATTTTCTTCTCTCCTCTTCCGTCCCATCTTCCCTCCTTCCTTCTCTTCGGTCACTTTCTCCCCTGTCACCTTCACGCTCGTCACATTTTCTGTCGTCGATTTTTCAATTTCTTCCCCTCCAATCACCTTCCCTCCTCTCAATCTCCTTTCCTCAGTCTTCTTGCCACTGCTAATCTCCTTCAGTCTTGCTGTATTCCCACTTCTCTCCCTGTCGTCCCTCTCCATTCCACCTGTCTCCTTGCTAATTCCCATCTCCATCCCCTTCACTATATTTGTCAACCTAACTATCTCCTTCTGCAGACACTCTACCTTCCAACACCCCATGCACTGAAAGGTGAATCCCTCCTCCATGGTTTCTGCCCATGACTTCCCACAGCCGGACAATGCAAAATCTACCCAGCTGTGGCAGTGATCGCACACCAAGTGTCGCTTTGCCTTGACTTGCCGCTTGCAAGGCGCCATATCACTATCAGAATTTATTTAATAACTTAAAGACTGTTTCCTGTGTACTACAGCACACTTTATGTTACAGATTTTAATTACACATTAATTATCCTATCACGAACGCTAACATTACCGGTAGTGACCTAATTTAAATACAATCAATTACGTTATGCTAGGCTGCTTTATTTATTGCTTAATTTTAACAACAATCCTACTTAATCAAAATATCTAGCAAGCAGTGGCTTACACAGATATTATCTTATCTAAGTAGTTTTATGGTTGTTACTTTATTTCCTATATATTCTACCACATAATCAGGTTTGTTAAATCTTGTTTACAACTTATCGAAGGCTAAGTTACCCTATTATCACTCACTATACTAAAGTGTTCTAAAATACTTTAACTAACTAACTTTAAGCACAAATGCTACTCAATATATGTTTACAGCAACTTTATGAATGACATTAAGGCAAGAATAATACTTATCAATCAGTAATTCCACCATTCCATTGTTTATCAACTTTTCTGCACCACCAATTTCTACGATCTATCTCCGCCAAATATAGTCTCGAAGTCAGTACGTCTAGAAAAGAAAAACTGTTACAGAAAACAAATTGACGATTGTAAGAATAATATAGAAGAAACTTGGAAAACTCTTAATAATATAAGAGGTAAAAGAAAATCTGAAACCAATATTTGAACAAGTTTCATGTCGGTGAAAGTCTAGTATATTAGAAAATAAAGAAATAGCTAACCATTTAAATAATTTCTTCGTTGACATAGGTAACAAATTATCCAACCTCATAGAACCCTGGCCGGGAACAAAGCCAATCGACTTTGTGAAACATACTGTATCACAATCAATGTATATGTCCCCCATTATTGAGCAAAAAGTACTCGAAATTGTGTGTGGGTACAAAAGTAAAACTTCATACGGACACGATGAAATCAGCATGAAAACAGTTAAGCATGTAATATAGCAAACTGTACAACCGCTAACCCACATTTTTAAAAGATCTTTGATCAGCCGATCATTTCAAAATTATATGAAATTCGCAAAAGTCATTCCTATACTTAAGTTGGGAGATCATTTTCAATTTTCTAATTATAGATTTATATCTCACTTATCCAAATTTTCAAAAATACTTCAACAAATATTCAACAAAAGGCTAACGACTTTCATTGAAACACAACGCATTTTGACAGATGGGCAGTATGGCTTCAGAAGTAATCATTCAACTTCATTAGGTTTAATTTAACAGAATTTGTTGAAAAGGTTACTTCCGCAATGGAATAAATGCCAAAGTACGATTGGTGTTTTTATCGACCTAAAAAGCATCACTCACTCACTCACTCACTCACTCAATCATCTTGGTGCCCTATATGGAAAATAAGGCATCAACAAGAGAGCGCCACTGCTCTCGGTCGGCAGCCCGTGCATTGATCGTACTCCACTTCAGCTGGCAGACCTTCATTTCCTTCTCCACTGTTCTTCTCCACGTCTCTTTTGGGCGACCTCGTCTTCTTCTTCCATCCGCTGTCCAACGTAGGGCGCCTGTGGGTATTCTGCAAATGTACCCTAGCCATCTCCGCCTCCATCTCTTGATCTTCGAAGCTAGGAATGTTTAATCTGCCTGGCGGAGCAGTTCTTCATTGGTGATGGTGTTTGGCTAAATTACCCCTATAATCTTCTGTTGTTCTGGAAGGTATCTAGCTTGTGTGTTAGTCATGTAGTCAGCTTCCAGCACTCAGACCCACAGAGAAGTGCACTGAGGATGTCACTGTTGTATAGTCTCAGATTAGTTTTCAATCTCAGCTGTCTTGACTGCCAGATGGATTTCAGTATGGCGAAAATCTGGTTGGCTTTGTTGATTCTAGCAGTGGCATCTTTCTCGGAGTCTCCATCTGTTGTGACTTTGCTTCCCAAATATAAATATTCCTTGACCTCTTCCAAGGCATCACCGTTGGTGGTAGTAATGGGATTGTATGTCTTGTGGCTGCTCCTCATCAATTTCGTTTTCGATGTATTGAGCTTTAGTGTGGTGCTGAGTCCGTAATTGTCTCCATCTTTTCTTGCATGTCCTTGTGTCTGCTGGACAGCAGTCCTATATCATCTGCACAGTCCAGGTCTTCCAGAATTTAGGTAAGTGTCCGTGTGATGCCCCTGTTTCCCTCTTTAGTGATTTCCGTCATCACCCAGTCAATGGCAAGGGTGAACAGAAAGGGAGAAATAATACATCCCTGCGTCACGCCAGATTTGATGCTGAAGCTGTCTATCATGTGGTTATTACAAGTCACTTGACACTGATCGTCTGTATAGAGTATCTTGATGAAGAAGTAACTTCCACAGATATTATCTGTGGAGTGAGTCGAAAGCCTTTTCGAAGTGAATGTGTGATCTATGCAAGACATACCTCTTCTGAAACCGGATTGTTCTTGTCGAAGAATGGTGTCAATAGCTGCTGATATTCTCTTCAGTGTAATGCGACTGAAGATCTTGCATGTCTGTGATAGCAATGTGATACCACGCCAGTTATTGTAGTTTCCCCAATCGCCTTTCTTTGCTAATTTGATGATATTGCCCGTCTTCCAATCGTTTGGTGTGTCTTCTTCATCCCAGATCTTATAGAAGATCTGACAAAGGATACTCGGTGTTTCCTCTTCCTCTGCTTTTAACATTTCTGGACAAATACAGTCATTTCCTGGTGCTTTTCCATTTTTCTGAGCTTTAATGGCTTCTCGGACATCTGCTTCAGTGATCTGGTTGAGGTTGACCGCAAGGTCATCCACTGCCTCAGAATGTCAGCAGTGGCGGGTGGGTCCGGACGATTAAGAATTGTTGAAAAGTGTTCCTTCCACCTCTCCACCTTCTCTTTCTCAACTGTGATGATCTTTCCATTTCGGTGGGAGGTTCTGGTAGGGTCCTGTAGCTCCTTTCGGTTTCTTCTTTATTTTGTGGAGTGACTTCATGTCTTATCTGCATCCTGCTTCTTCTGCCTCCGTGGCCAGACTCTAAGTATGTGCGTTTATCCATTCTGACACTCTTTTTCATTTCCTTGTCTTTCTGAGAAAATTCCTTGGAAAGTTGTTTTTCAAGTCTTGGTGATTTAGTAGTGAGTAGTCGCTTCTTTATTTCCTTCGTTTGGTCCATTTTGTTCCAGGTTGATGTGGAGATCAATTGCTCTTTTTTATCTTCTGTATCTTAGCACTATTTCCCTGCTAACTCCATAGCCTTGTTGAAACTGTGTATTGTCATTTCTGTTTCCTCCTGCAGAATAGTAATCCTGTTCTTCAGAGCAATTATAAACTGTTGCTTTGTTTCTGGGTTCTATAGCTTGTCTGTATCAAAGCGCTGTTGCTTCTTTTCTCCAGTTTTGGCCTTCCTTAGTTTCAGGGCGAGTTTTCCCCACCAACAGACTGTGGTCGCTGCCAGCATCTACTATAGTCTCCTTGTTCTGACATCTTGTAGTTAGCGCCTACATTTCCCCTTAATCAGGATGTGATTAATTATGTGGCTCTCATTCTTGCCATCTAGAGATCTTCATGTCAGCTTGTGAATTGTTTTGAGTTGGAAAAGCGTTCCTCCGATCACAAGGTATTTTTTTCCACATATGTCACACATTCTGCTGTAATTTTCATTCATCCAGCCTGTTCCATTTTTGCCCATGATCCTCTCCCTGTTTGTGTTGTCGCTCCCCACACGTGCGACTCTGGCACACATCTGCAACTTTACCACGAAATATCTCCATTAGCACTAACTCCCCGTCTTCCGATGTCATGTCAGAGAGGCAGGAGCTGAGGCCCAAGTTGAAACCTTTACGCTTGACAGAAATTCCCAAAAATGTTTCGCTTTCCGTACAAATTCACCTCCAAAAAGTATCCACGCTGCGTCTCGCCTGATATAAATGCCGTGTTCTATAATGAATACCTTTTTTTTAGTGTCACACTCGGCGCCGTCGTGTAGTATAATTCACACCGTCACCACCCAGGTTAGAAGTCTATTATGGCGGTACCACGATTCAACCACCCTCTATCACGTGTAACAGTTGCTGCCCTGTTGGTGTCGGCTGTTGTCATATACGTGTTCTTCAATAGTGCACCGTCAAAGTGTGTTTGCCACGGCGATATCAACGACGGTTTACTACGCGACGCTATCGCAGCATTGCGACGAGCTGCGCGAAACACGACGGGAACTGGTGCGCCCTTGGACGTGACCTTTGCGCTTGATCGACTTCTCACTATCGTAGGTGACGTTACGATCAAGGTATCGAAGACGAACGCTTCCAAGCAGAAACAGATACTCGACGTGTGTCCTGAGAAGTATCTGGGTACTGTGTACAACTATCCGTACCACGAGACGAATCGACCTCTAGAGAATTGTACGGACGCGCGTCCATTCCCGGCGGTGTTGTCTATTCTTCTCAACGGCTTCGACTACGACAGCGACGATAAATTCGTGAAACTCCTCGAAGAAATAGCCCATTCGTACCCGTCGCTAACAGTGCACCTTGCTCTTCCAAGAAAGGTGCAGATATCGTCAGAGATGAAGCTCGACGTTCACCAACACGTGCTGGCAAATGAGACTCCCGCCGGTGAAATATGGAACCACCTGACGAAGGTGGCGACGACGGATTACGTTCTCGTGGGACGAAGACTTGAACGATTCTCGTTTTACGCGAGACTTGAGAGGATGGTCAGACTTCTCTCCGAGCACAATGAGATCGACATTGTAGGTGGCGCTGTGCGCACTCCTGACGGTCATTGGCACATGGGATGCTACCAGTCAGATACGCGCAATTACACGTTGACATACAAAGATGGCTACCACGCGTCACTTCACTCGTGCGCCTACTGCGACTACTTGCTGTCGCCTTTCGTTGCCAGGACGAAGGAAGCTCGCGAGACACAGCTGACCGCCGCACTGCCTTCAAACGTTGCCTTCTTCGACTACTTCCTGCGTTTAACCGAACGCAAGAAAATCGTCATGTCCTGTCCTGATGCTATGTTCTATGTTTCGTCGGAAGCCGACGCGAACGCGCAAGAATTGCATAACAACTGGATACCCATTGTCCGTGAACGCGCGCTCAACAGAGTGGTTTTCCCTGACGCCGGTGGCGAATTGAACTTTTCCTGCAAGGAAGCTCAGACATCATGCAATTTCAAAGCCGGAACCATCTTGCCGATATGTTGCGTCAGAAACCTTGTGCGTGTTATCCGTGACGTCATGTCTGTGTGCGAGAAGATAGGCATATACTGTCAGGTGGACAGCGGAACGGCAATGGGGGCACTGAAGTTTAATGGAATACTACCGTGGGAGCTTGACGCCGACATATTATACATTCCAGTTAATCGGACGTCGATATGGCATCACAGAGAAGAATTTACAAAGCTAGGATACAGGTTCGCCCTGAAAGACGCCTCGCGGTGTAAAACATTTGATCAAAGCAACCATCGGTGCTTGCCTTTCGATATTTTCACAGAGGGATTTCGACTGGAAATGTTTGGGGACATCCGTAAGGATCGGACGTGGCAGGAGTTCCCGGGGAAGGAGGTCTTATTGCCGACGAAGGTGTTAATTAGTGGTGTGTGGGTAAATGGTCCAAGAAATCCGGGGCTGACAATGCACAATCGTTATGGTAACGAAATCCTGAAGCATGTTGAGCATTGGATGATCTACGGGCACAAATCTTCGTGGGATCTATACAACGCGGGACAGTTCAAAAGATGTCCGAAACCAGGCATGCACTACTGTCTCGATCGGATTGTGCCAGATGGAAGTTTTGAATTTCAGAAACCATGAACGCGTGTTCAAGTCTTCATTTCTTCGACCAATTGTTACCAATCTGGTTGTAAAAACAACTTTTATTTCACTCGCCGCTTTAATCACGGATATATCTTTTTTTGGTGCTTGAGAACGATATAAGGGTAAAGTTATGCGCGAATTACGTAATGTCTTTGTTTCCCCGTTTGAAGCATGCTCGTTCCAAAGCCAACTCACCCAATCTTGGCCAATCTTAAGCCACCATGAAATTACTGATTATTCCTGGGCATAATTCCATCACTGTACGCAACCAAGTACACGTACAACTTCGACAATGTAGTACGAACTAAATTGTCCAGGTTTCAAGTAACGCATTGATCCGCTCGATTTTACATACTGCACGTCTACACTAGTGGGTGTCTAAGGTCAACAAGTCAACTATAGTTAGTGTAAATGTTATTGGTGTATGCTTTCATCTTCTCAAATTGTAACATCGATCATTTTTAGTGAATCTGTGTCCTTGTTGCGTCATTCAGCTACTTGCAAGCTGATTACAAATGACAACTACAATAAATATTATGAAGTATTCAGCAATGCACCGAAAGTACGTCTGTGGTTGTTTGTGCAATTGTGCAACCTGGGACAGCGATGGCTGAAGTGTTGTAATAAAATCGAAAAAAGAACATCAATCTCTAAATTTAAGCAGATTTGAGAGATGGAAAAATACAGATGTATGATCATGGTAATTAAGGTTATAAATAATCTGTATAGCTTTCTAAGTACCCGGGCGCAATTCTCTTGTTTTTTGCCTTCTCTGTGTACCGTACCCATACACCATTCTCTTGTGTATGGGTCTCTCATTAATTAGTGATTACTTTGTACGCTGCCATATTACACGGTCTACACCATTCTCTCTTGTCCTTTAGTCATCACTTTGTACGCTGCCGTACTACACCATTCTTTTGTCCTTTAGTCATCACTTTGTACGCTGCCATACTACACCATTCTCTTGTCCTTTAGCCATCACTCTGTACGCTGCCATAATACACCATTCTCTTGTTCTTTAGTCATCACTTCGTACGCTGCCATACTACACCATTCTCTTGTTCTTTAGTCATCACTCTGTACGCTGCCATACTACACCATTCTCTTGTCCTTTAGTCATCACTTCGTACGCTGCCATACTACACCATTCTCTTGTTCTTTAGTCATCACTTTGTACGCTGCCATACTACACCATTCTCTTGTTCTTTAGTCATCACTTTGTACGCTGCCATACTACACCATTCTCTTGTTCTTTAGTCATCACTTCGTACGCTGCCATACTACACCATTCTCTTGTTCTTTAGTCATCACTTTGTACGCTGCCATACTACACCATTCTATTGTTCTTTAGTCATCACTTCGTACGCTGCCATACTACACCATTCTCTTGTTCTTTAGTCATCACTTTGTACGCTGCCATACTACACCATTCTCTTGTCCTTTAGTCATCACTTCGTACGCTGCCATACTACACCATTCTCTTGTTCTTTAGTAATCACTTTGTACGCTGCCATACTACACCATTCTCTTGTTCTTTAGTCATCACTTCGTACGCTGCCATACTACACCATTCTCTTGTTCTTTAGTCATCACTTTGTACGCTGCCATACTACACCATTCTCTTGTCCTTTAGCCATCACTCTGTACGCTGCCATACTACACCATTCTCTTGTCCTTTAGCCATCACTCTGTACGCTGCCATAATACATCATCCTCTTGTCCTTTAGTCATCACTTCGTACGCTGCCATACTACACCATTCTCTTGTTCTTTAGTCATCACTCAGTACTCTGCAACACTACACCATTCTATTGTCCTTTAGTCAACACCCTGTACGCTGCCATAGTACACCATTCTCTCTCTTGTTCATTAGTCATCACTTTGTACGCTGCCGTACTACACTATTCTCTTGTCCTTTAGTCACCACTTTATACGCTGCCATATTACACAATTCTCTTGTCCTTTAGTCATCGCTTTGTACGCTGCCATACTACCCCATTCTATTGTCCTTTAGCCATCACTTTGTACCCTGCCATACTACACCATTCTCTTGTCCTTTAGCCATCACTTTGTACACTGCAATACTACACCATTCTCTTGTCCTTTAGTCATCACTCTGTACGCTGCCATACTACACCATTCTCTTGTCCTTTAGCCATCACTCTGTACGCTGCCATAATACATCATTCTCTTGTCATTTAGTCATCACTTCATACGCTGCCATACTACACCATTCTCTTGTTCTTTAGTCATCACTCAGTACTCTGCAACACTACACCATTCTATTGTCCTTTAGTCAACACTCTGTACGCTGCCATAGTACACCATTCTCTCTCTTGTTCATTAGTAATCACTTTGTACGCTGCCGTACTACACTATTCTCTTGTCCTTTAGTCACCACTTTGTACGCTGCCATATTACACAATTCTCTTGTCCTTTAGTCATCGCTTTGTACGCTGCCATACTACACCATTCTATTGTCCTTTACTCATCGCTTTGTACGCTGCCATACTACACCATTCTATTGTCCTTTACTCATCAATTTGTACGCTGCCATACTACACCATTCTCTTGTCCTTTAGCCATCACTTTGTACGCTGCAATACTACACCATTCTCTTGTCCTTTAGTCATCACTCTGTACGCTGCCATACTACACCATTCTCTTGTCCTTTAGCCATCACTTTGTACGCTGCAATACTACACCATTCTCTTGTCCTTTAGCCATCACTTTGTACGCTGCAATACTACACCATTCTCTTGTCCTTTAGTCATCACTCTGTACGCTGCCATAGTACACCATTCTCTCTCTTGTTCATTAGTCATCACTTTGTACGCTGTCGTACAACACTATTCTCTTGTCCTTTTATCACCACTTTGTACGCTGCCATATTACACCATTCTCTTGTCCTTTAATCAACACTTTGTACGCTGCCGTGCTACACCATTCTCTTGTCCTTTAATCATCGCTTTGTACGCTGCCGTACTACACTATTCTCTTGTCCTTTAGTCATCATTTTGTACGCTGCCATACTACACCATTCTCTTGTCCTTTAGTCATCGCTTTGTACGCTGCCATACTACACCATTCTCTTGTCCTTTAGTCATCACTTTGAACGCTACCGTGCTAGACCATTCTCTTGTCCTTAAACAAAATGATATGGGTGTTGCATGTAAGAACTATGTGTGTGGAGTCAGGGGATTTTGCTGCTGTTGACAGGGAGTTTATGTTAATGTATTATTATGTGATAGATTACTTCCCATCAATTATAATGTAAAGGTATGTCTTGATCTCACCAAAGCGTTTTATACTATTAACTTGAATATTTATGTCAAAAGTAAAAAACTATTGTTATGGTAGACGAGATAATACGAGGAGTAATTCTAAATTGGATTTGTAATTAAACACAAGTAGTAATAGAGGTTAAGTACCGCGTACGGTGGATTCGGAGTAGAGCAAGATCAAGAGCAAAGTACCCGGATGTAGGTCAAATGTCAAGGTCAAGTACCCGGATGTAAGTCAAGGTAAAAGGTCACATGGCGCCCCCTACCAGATAGTTGGTGAACTAAACAAATAATCCCCGCCTAAACTAGAACAGCGCCACCTGGCGGATAGTCGATTAACTAAAATAGCGCCACTGGCGGATAGTTTGTGAACTAAAATGGCGCCACATGGCGGATATATGGTAAACTAAAATGGCGCACCTAGCGGATATATCAGGAACTAAAACAGGATCAAAGGTCACGTGGCGCCCCTACCGGAGAGTTGGTGAACTAAAATAATTTCCCTTAAAAACCAGCGCACCTGGCGGAATTCTTTGGAACTGACATAGGTTGACCCGCGGCGCCCCTGGCGGAATTTGTGGGAACCAAAACAGCGCACCTAGCGGATAGATCATCAACCAAAAAAATCGTCACATAGCGGAATTTTTTGGAACTAAAATATGGTGACCCGCAGCGCCCCATAGCGGAATTTTTGGGGACCAAAACAGCGCACCTGGCGGATAGTTGATCAACTAAAATAGTGTCCCTGACGGATAGTCGGTGAACTGAAATATTTACCGCCGAAACTATAACAGCGCCACCTAGCGGATAGACCATCAACTTAAAAAGCGCCACCTAGCGAATTTTGGAACTAAAATAGTTTGACCCGCAGCGACCCTAGCGGAATTTTTCGGAACTAATTGTGCAAGTGGTGCCATCTGACGGATAAGTTGTGAACTAAATGTAGGAGTACTGCAAATATTCGTGTCTCTTGCACGCTTGCATGCAATAGAGCCCCCTGACGGATACATCACGAACCACAAACATCATCCCCTAGTGGCCAAGTGGGCGAACCACATATGAGTACTGCAAATATTCGTGTCTGTTGTTTTTTCTCGTCCATAAACTCCTGGTGAATATATCAACTGAAAGCACCCCTGTTAGATAAGTTGTGAACTAAATAACTACTCAGCAGTCCACGCTTGTATACATTCTACTCAGCAGTCCGTGCTTTTGAAGTTTCTACAATCCGTGATCTTTCGGCACGCCCACGTGACTTTTCGGCACATTTACTAACTATATAAGCGCAGTGTTTTGCCAATCGAACCGTCATTCGTATCACGACGACAGCACGGCTAACATCATCATCATCATGTTGAAGACACCCTACTACCGACCTCGCAATGTAGCGGACTCGAGCGATGAGGACGAGCCAACGAGCAGACCCATCATGCCGGTGACCAACCACCCTGTCGGACCATCGGAACCAGACGTAGTGGACGTCCCAACTCTAGAATCAACGGTAAGCGTCGACCCTCCTATCAAGGTCAAAGGTCTCCTTATTCGACAAAGTATCGCAGCATACTCCCTTCAACATCAGGTGTAGATACTGCAAGAAGGGTATGATTGTCGACAACAGGGGACATTTACAATGCGAACGACACGGTTATGTAGCCTCTGACATGTATATCATGGTTCAAACGGTTGCGACTGATGAAGAGGTCACGCCACCAGCAAGATCATTACCACCATCGCTGAGACCCTTCACCTGCCCGGACTGTGGGGGATCGTTCACACGGAAATGTAATTCCAAGCAACACGTCACCAGCGGATGTTGTGCACGTCGGAAGAGGACGGCCGATGAAGCCAAGTTGTATACGTCAGTGGTGAGTCATACTTTGTATTGTTTTACTATGTACTTTCACCATCGTCGCCCCTGCGTATGTTTACCTCTGCTAAAATGGCATCCCTGAATATGTTTACTTCCGTTAAAATGACGTCCCTCTATATTGTTTACTTCCGTCAAAATGGCGTCATTATCACCGTACTTTAGCAACGGTGTACTATTCCCATGCAGTCTTTAATATTTTTAAATATTATTGAAATATTCTTGCAGAACTACATTGAAGGCCCGCTACCACCAAAGCGTCAACGAATGGTTTATATGTCGACAGAGACGATTAACGACAACAGAACATCATCGATACCAACTTCCGTTCCTGACGACGTCACAACTACCCATGCTGTCAATGTCACAACTTCTACCCAGCCTGCCAACGTCACAACTTCTGCTCCTGACTTTACTGGTCCGAACTTTACCATTGATTTCCCTGTAATCGAAATGAAGAAGACGCTGGCACGACACATAGCATGTAACATCTTTGAACTCTCAAGACGACAATGTCGTGGTTGCAAGATAGACCATCCTAGTCAATGTCATCACGATTGTATGTTATCTGATGACATTCAAATTTGCATGCACTTTGACGAGGCTGTGGAGACCATTAATTCAACCGCAGTGGTGAAAGACTGTTTGAGTGTTTTGTTAGACGCGGGTGTGAAGCTATCCGATGTGACAGTCGAACAGTTGTGTAATATCAATACTTGGTTGCAAGAATCTGTTTCGAAACAGTGGCGAAACACTATGAAACATATGGTTCTGGCAGTAATGGAGGGTGACCTGTAAAGAACTTTCTTTTGTCTTGTACACGATTAAACTTTGCAAGACTCTGTATCAATGTCTCTGGTTCTTGTAGTTATGGAGTGTGACATGTAAATACGTTTGTGTTGTTCACGAATAAACTGTGCAAACCTCATCTTGTGTCTTTTTCATAGTGTAATGCAAAGCGTATGTTGGGAACCTTACTAATAGTCTTACACTTCACAAGTATGTCTGTGTAGTTCAGTAGAGATGATAGCCACTTATGTCTGTGTAGTTCAGTAGAGATGATAGCCACTTATGTCTGTGTAGTTCAGTACAGATATGTTAACCACTCATGTATGTGTAGTTCAGTACAGAGATGTTAATGTATTCAGACCAACTAGTGGTGCAAACGAAACACTATGCTTTGACCAACATACGGCACGAATCGAACTCAGATCAACTAGTTGCGTAAACGAAACAGAAACTTAACCGATTACACTGCACGAATTGAACTCAGACCAACTAGTTGCGTAAACGAAACAGAAACTTAACCGATTACGCTGCACAAATTGAACTCAGATAAACTAGTCACGCAAACGAAACACTATGCTTTGATCAACACACGGCACGAATCGAACTCAGACCAACTAGTTGCGTAAACGAAACAGAAACTTAGCCGATTACGCTGCACGAATTGAACTCAGATCAACTAGTGGTGCAAACGAAACACACACTTAGCCGATTACACTGCACGAATCGAACTCAGACCAACTAGTGGTGCAAACGAAACACACACTTAGCCGATCACCCTGCACGAATTGAATTCAGACCAACAAGTTGGACAAACGAAACACTATGCTTTGACCAACACGTGTCACAAATTGAACTCAGATCAACTAGTCACGCAAACGAAACACTATGCTTTGATCAACACACGGCACGCTGCACAAATTTGTCAATTCGACGTGTTATCGCGTGAGATTTGCTTCAAAAGGAAGCAAAGCAAAGCAAATAGACGTGTTATTGTGTGAGATTTGCTTCAAAAGGAAACAAAGCAAAGCAAATAGACGTGTTATCGCGTGAGATTTGCTTCAAAAGGAAGCAAAGCAAAGCAAAGCCACTCACTCACCCTTCGTGGCTGTTCACTCACTCACTCACTCAGCCTTCGTATCTGTTCACTCACTCACTCACTCACCCTTCGTGGTTGTTCACTCACTCACTCACTCACTCACCCTTCGTATCTGTTCACTCACCCTTCGTATCTGTTCACTCACTCACTCACTCACTCACTCACCCTTCATGTCTGTTCACGCAGTCACTCACTCACGCACTCATTACACTATGCTTTGACCAACACGCTGCACAAACATCACACGAGAGTACCGACGAGACAAGAGACGAGACTATGACCGAGATATATCACGAGACTACGGATGTCACATCACACGAGACTACGGATGACACATCACACGAGAGTACCAAAGAGACGAGACTATGACCGATATACGTCACGAGACTACGGATGACACATCACACGAGACTATGACCGAGATATGTCACGAGATTACGGATGACACATCACACGAGAGTACCGACGAGACAAGAGACGAGACTATGACCGAGATACGTCACGAGACTACGGATGACACATCACACGAGACTACGGATGATACATCACACGAGACTACCGTCGAGACAAGAGATGAGACTATGACCGAGATATGTCACGAGATTACGGATGATACATCACACGAGACTACGGATGACACATCACACGAGAGTACCGACGAGACTATGACCGAGATACGTCACGAGACTACAGATGACACATCACACGAGACTATGACCGAGATATGTCACGAGATTACGGATGACACATCACACGAGAGTACCGACGAGACAAGAGACGAGACTATGACCGAGATACGTCACGAGACTACGGATGACACATCACACGAGACTATGACCGAGATATGTCACGAGACTACGGATGATACATCACACGAAACTATGGCCGAGATATGTCACGAGACTTCGTATCTGTTCACTCACTCACTCATTCACCCTTCGTATCTGTTCACTCACTCACTCACTCACTCACCCTTCGTGTATGTTCACTCACTCACTCACTCACTCACTCACTCACCCTTCGTGTCTGTTCACGCAGTCACTCACTCACGCACTCATTACACTATGCTTTGACCAACACGCTGCACAAACATCACACGAGAGTACCGACGAGACAAGAGACGAGACTATGACCGAGATATATCACGAGACTACGGATGTCACATCACACGAGACTACGGATGACACATCACACGAGAGTACCGACGAGACAATGTCTGAGATATATCACGAGACTACGGATGACACATCACACGAGAGTACCGACGAGACAAGAGACGGGACTATGGATGACACATCACACGAGAGTACGGATGACACATCACACGAGACTACGGATGACACATCACACGAGAGTACCAACGAGACAAGAGACGAGATATGTCACGAGACTACGGATGACACATCACACGAGATTATGGCCGAGATATGTCACGAGACTTCGGATGACACGTCACACGAGAGTACCGACGAGACAAGAGACGAGACTATGACCGAGATATATCACGAGACTACGGATGTCACATCACACGAGACTACGGATGACACATCACACGAGAGTACCGACGAGACAATGTCTGAGATATATCACGAGACTACGGATGACACATCACACGAGAGTACCGACGAGACAAGAGACGGGACTATGGATGACACATCACACGAGAGTACGGATGACACATCACACGAGACTACGGATGACACATCACACTAGAGTACCAACGAGACAAGAGACGAGATATGTCACGAGACTACGGATGACACATCACACGAGACTATGGCCGAGATATGTCACGAGACTTCGGATGACACGTCACACGAGAGTACCGACGAGACAAGAGACGAGACTATGACCGAGATATGTCACGAGACTACGGATGACACATCACACGAGACTACGGATGACACATCACACGAGAGTACCGACGAGACAAGAGACGAGACTATGACCGAGATGTGTCACGAGACTACGGATGACACGAGACTACGGATGAAACATCACACGAGAGTACCGACGAGACAAGAAACGAGACTATGACCGAGATATGTTACGAGACTACGGATGACACATCACACGAGAGTACCGACGAGACGAGACTATGACCGAGATATGTTACGAGACTACAGATGACACATCACACGAGACTACGGATGACAAATCACACGAGAGTACCGACGAGACGAGATTATAACCAAGATATGTCACGAGACTATGGATGACACGAGACTACGGATGACACATCACACGAGAGTACCGACGAGACAAGAGACGAGACTATGACCGAGATATGTCACGAGACTACGGATGACACATCACACGAGACTACGGAAGACACATCACACGAGAGTACCGACGAGACACGAGTTGTACAAACGAAACACTATGCTTTGACCAACACGCTGCACAAACATCAAACGAGAGTACCGACGAGACAAGAGACGAGACTATGACCGAGATATATCATGAGACTACGGATGTCACATCACACGAGACTACGGATGTCACATCACACGAGACTATGGATGACACATCACACGAGAGTACCGACGAGACAATGTCCGAGATATATCACGAGACTACGGATGATACATCACACGAGGCTACGAGTGGTGTGTCTAATGTTCACGAGACTTCGGATGACACATCACACGAGAGTACCGACGAGACAAGAGACGAGACTATGGCCGAGATATGTTACGAGACTACGGATGACACATCACACGAGACTACGGATGACACATCACACGAGAGTACCGACGAGACAAGAGACGAGACTATGACCGAGATATGTCACGAGACTACGGATGACACATCACACGAGACTACGGATGACACATCACACGAGAGTACCGACGAGACAAGAGACGAGACTATGACCGATATATGTCACGAGACTACGGATGACACATCACACGAGAGTACCGACGAGACAAGAGACGAGACTATGACCGAGATATGTCACGAGATTACGGATGACACATCACACGAGACTACGGATGACACATCACACGAGAGTACCGACGAGACACGAGTTGTACAAACGAAACACTATGCTTTGACCAACACGCTGCACAAACATCACACGAGAGTACCGACGAGACAAGAGACGAGTCTATGACCGAGATATATCTCGAGACTACTGATGTCACATCACACGAGACTACGGATGACACATCACACGAGAGTACCAACGAGACAATGTCCGAGATATATCACGAGACTACGGATGATACATCACACGAGACTACGAGTGGTGTGTCTAATGTTCACGAGACTTCGGATGACACATCACACGAGAGCACCGACGAGACAAGAGACGAGACTATGGCCGAGATATGTTACGAGACTACGGATGACACATCACACGAGACTACGGAGGACACATCACACGAGAGTACCGACGAGACAAGAGACGAGACTATGTCCGAGATATGTCACGAGACTATGTCCGAGATATGTCACGAGACTATGGCCGAGATATGTCACGAGACTATGACCGAGACTACGGATGACACATCACACGAGAGTACGGACGAGACAAGAGATATGCTACGAGACTACGGATGACACATCACACGAGACTACGGATGTCAGATCACACGAGAGTACGGACGAGACAAGAGATACGCCACGAGACATTCAAAGAGGTGACCATCATGGTTTCCGACGCCACTCAACGGACACCAATGTAATTAGTCAGAGTATAACCATCTATCGATCATGATAGTTCTCTATTCGTTGACACACATATTCGTTGGGAATAGCGGAAGCGTAGAGACCGCCATGTCAGGTCGCCATGACATTCAAATAACTTCCGGTACTACGTTACTTCCGGCGTAGCGTCCCTAGTAGAGGCCGCCATGACAGTGAAGTGTCTTCCGGTACCACGTCACTTCCGGCGTAGAGACCCCTAGTGGATAATCGGAGTACTACGTCACATACGGCCATAGCAAGCGAATTTGAAAACTGCTATGATCGAAAACGACTATGTCAATAACATGTAAGGACAACCACCTGACAGGACTTCATTCAATGAGGTGCCAAACATCACATACCTTCATGTCAAGAGGCGATCATCTGTTCGGATTCACGTCCAACGAGGCGACCATAGGACTCGTATGAGGTATCGCTTCTTTTAATGGAAAACATATGTATATGAAGCAGCCGTCTTTTCAACGTAACAATTCCATATTTTCAAATAGTGCGAGCGACCAGATACGATACGCCCTTCTCGAGAGTCGAAAAAGGAAAGACCAGAATCGTCGGAAGCACGGTATATACACTAGTTTTTGGCGTGATCTCATTTGCATAATCAATCAGACCGAACGTACATCACGTGACTTCCCTTAACACAAAAACTGTGCACGTTCATGAGACAGGCGACATCTGATGGCCCCAACGGATAGCAATGTAACTACTCAGAATAACGCCAACTACCGGCCATGATAGATCTCTATTCGTTGACACACTTCCGGGAATACCGGAAGCGTAGAGGCCGCCATGACAGTCAAGTAACTTCCGGTGCGACGTCACTTCCGACGTGTCGTCCCTAGTAGAGGCTGCCATGACAGTCAAGTAACTTCCGGTACAACGTCACTTCCGGTGTAGCGCCCCTAGCGGATAATCGGAGTACCGCGTCATACGGTGGCGCCATCTAGCGGTTAAAAATATATAATTAGGTTAGCTAGAGAAAAAAGTTAGGGTTAACTTTGCGAAAATTTAATTTTTTGACATAATTACATTGGTGTCCGTTGAGTGGCGTCGGAAACCATGATGGTCACCTCTTTGAATGTCTCGTGGCGTATCTCTTGTCTCGTCCGTACTCTCGTGTGATGTGACATCCGTAGTCTTGTGTGATGTGTCATCCGTAGTCTCGTAGCATATCTCTTGTCTCGTTCATACTCTCGTGTGATGTGTCATCCGTAGTCTCGGTCATAGTCTCCTGACATATCTCGGCCATAGTCTCGTGACATATCTCGGCCATAGTCTCGTGACATATCTCGGACATAGTCTCGTCTCTTGTCTCGTCGGTACTCTCGTGTGATGTGTCATCCGTAGTCTCGTGTGATGTGTCATCCGTAGTCTCATAACATATCTCGGTCATAGTCTCGTCTCTTGTCTCGTCGGTACTCTCGTGTGATGTGTCATCCGAAGTCTCGTGAACATTAGACACACCACTCGTAGTTTCGTGTGATGTATCATCCGTAGTCTCGTGATATATCTCGGACATTGTCTCGTTGGTACTCTCGTGTGCTGTGTCATCCGTAGTCTCGTGTGATGTGACATCCGTAGTCTCGTGATATATCTCGGTCATAGTCTCGTCTCTTGTCTCGTCGGTACTCTCGTGTGATGTTTGTGCAGCGTGTTGGTCAAAGCATAGTGTTTCGTTTGTACAACTTTCGTGTCTCGTCGAGTACTCTCATGTGATGTGTCATCCGTAGTCTCGTGTGATGTGTCATCCGTAGTCTCGTGACATATCTCGGTCAGTCTCGTCTCTTGTCTCGTCGGTACTCGTGTGATGTGTCATCCGTAGTCTCGTGTCATCCGTAGTCTCGTGGAATATCTCGGTCATAGTCTCGTCTCTTGTCTCGTCGGTACTCTCGTGTGATGTGTCATCCGTAGTCTCGTGTGAAGTGTCATCCGTAGTCTCGTGACATATCTCGGTCATAGTCTCGTCTCTTGTCTCGTCGGTACTCTCGTGTGATGTGTCATCCGTAGTCTCGTGTGATGTGTCATCCGTAGTCTCGTAACATATCTCGGCCATAGTCTCGTCTCTTGTCTCGTCGGTACTCTCGTGTGATGTGTCATCCGAAGTCTCGTGAACATTAGACACACCACTCGTAGTCTCGTGTGATGTATCATCCGTAGTCTCGTGATATATCTCGGACATTGTCTCGTCGGTACTCTCGTGTGATGTGTCATCCATAGTCTCGTGTGATGTGACATCCGTAGTCTCGTGTGATGTGACATCCGTAGTCTCGTGATATATCTCGGTCATAGTCTCGTCTCTTGTCTCGTCGGTACTCTCGTTTGATGTTTGTGCAGCGTGTTGGTCAAAGCATAGTGTTTCGTTTGTACAACTCGTGTCTCGTCGGTACTCTCGTGTGATGTGTCTTCCGTAGTCTCGTGTGATGTGTCATCCGTAGTCTCGTGACATATCTCGGTCATAGTCTCGTCTCTTGTCTCGTCGGTACTCTCGTGTGATGTGTCATCCGTAGTCTCGTGTCATCCATAGTCTCGTGACATATCTTGGTTATAATCTCGTCTCTTGTCTCGTCGGTACTCTCGTGTGATGTGTCATCCGTAGTCTCGTGTGATGTGTCATCTGTAGTCTCGTAACATATCTCGGTCATAGTCTCGTCTCTTGTCTCGTCGGTACTCTCGTGTGATGTGTCATCCGTAGTCTCGTAACATATCTCGGTCATAGTCTCGTTTCTTGTCTCGTCGGTACTCTCGTGTGATGTTTCATAAGTAGTCTCGTGTCATCCGTAGTCTCGTGACACATCTCGGTCATAGTCTCGTCTCTTGTCGGTACTCTCGTGTGATGTGTCATCCGTAGTCTCGTGTGATGTGTCATCCGTAGTCTCGTGACATATCTCGGTCATAGTCTCGTCTCTTGTCTCGTCGGTACTCTCGTGTGACGTGTCATCCGAAGTCTCGTGACATATCTCGGCCATAGTCTCGTGTGATGTGTCATCCGTAGTCTCGTGACATATCTCGTCTCTTGTCTCGTTGGTACTCTCGTGTGATGTGTCATCCGTAGTCTCGTGTGATGTGTCATCCGTACTCTCGTGTGATGTGTCATCCATAGTCCCGTCTCTTGTCTCGTCGGTACTCTCGTGTGATGTGTCATCCGTAGTCTCGTGATATATCTCAGACATTGTCTCGTCGGTACTCTCGTGTGATGTGTCATCCGTAGTCTCGTGTGATGTGACATCCGTAGTCTCGTGATATATATCGGTCATAGTCTCGTCTCTTGTCTCGTCGGTACTCTCGTGTGATGTTTGTGCAGCGTGTTGGTCAAAGCATAGTGTAATGAGTGCGTGAGTGAGTGACTGCGTGAACAGACACGAAGGGTGAGTGAGTGAGTGAGTGAACAGACACGAAGGGTGAGTGAGTGAGTGAGTGAACAGATACGAAGGGTGAATGAGTGAGTGAGTGAGTGAACAGATACGAAGTCTCGTGACATATCTCGGCCATAGTTTCGTGTGATGTATCATCCGTAGTCTCGTGACATATCTCGGTCATAGTCTCGTGTGATGTGTCATCCGTAGTCTCGTGACGTATCTCGGTCATAGTCTCGTCGGTACTCTCGTGTGATGTGTCATCCGTAGTCTCGTGTGATGTATCATCCGTAATCTCGTGACATATCTCGGTCATAGTCTCGTCTCTTGTCTCGACGGTAGTCTCGTGTGATGTATCATCCGTAGTCTCGTGTGATGTGTCATCCGTAGTCTCGTGACGTATCTCGGTCATAGTCTCGTCTCTTGTCTCGTCGGTACTCTCGTGTGATGTGTCATCCGTAATCTCGTGACATATCTCGGTCATAGTCTCGTGTGATGTGTCATCCGTAGTCTCGTGACGTATATCGGTCATAGTCTCGTCTCTTTGGTACTCTCGTGTGATGTGTCATCCGTAGTCTCGTGTGATGTGACATCCGTAGTCTCGTGATATATCTCGGTCATAGTCTCGTCTCTTGTCTCGTCGGTACTCTCGTGTGATGTTTGTGCAGCGTGTTGGTCAAAGCATAGTGTAATGAGTGCGTGAGTGAGTGACTGCGTGAACAGACACAAAGGGTGAGTGAGTGAGTGAGTGAGTGAGTGAGTGAGTGAACAGATACGAAGGGTGAGTGAGTGAGTGAGTGAGTGAGTGAACAGATACGAAGGGTGAGTGAGTGAGTGAGTGAGTGAACAGATACGAAGGGTGAGTGAGTGAGTGAGTGAGTGAGTGAGTGAACATATACGAAGGGTGAGTGAGTGAGTGAGTGAACAGATACGAAGGGTGAGTGAGTGAGTGAGTGAGTGAGTGAGTGAGTGAGTGAGTGAACAGCCACGAAGGGTGAGTGAGTGGCTTTGCTTTGCTTCCTTTTGAAGCAAATCTCACGCGATAACACGTCTATTTGCTTTGCTTTGCTTCCTTTTGAAGCAAATCTCACGCAATAACACGTCTATTTGCTTTGCTTTGCTTCCTTTTGAAGCAAATCTCACGCGATAACACGCCAATTGACAAATTTGTGCAGCGTGTTGGTCAAAGCATAGTGTTTCGTTTGTCCAACTTGTTGGTCTGAATTCAATTCGTGCAGGGTGATCGGCTAAGTGTGTGTTTCGTTTGCACCACTAGTTGGTCTGAGTTCGATTCGTGCAGTGTAATCGGCTAAGTGTGTGTTTCGTTTGCACCACTAGTTGATCTGAGTTCAATTCGTGCAGCGTAATCGGCTAAGTTTCTGTTTCGTTTACGCAACTAGTTGGTCTGAGTTCGATTCGTGCCGTGTGTTGATCAAAGCATAGTGTTTCGTTTGCGTGACTAGTTGATCTGAGTTCAATTTGTGACACGTGTTGGTCAAAGTGTAGTGTTTCGTTTGTACAACTCGTGTCTATAGATCGATTCGTTCAGCGTGTTGATCAAAGCATAGTGTTTCGTTTGCGTGACTAGTTGATCTGAGTTCAATTTGTGCAGCGTAATCGGTTAAGTTTCTGTTTCGTTTACGCAACTAGTTGGTCTGAGTTCAATTCGTGCAGTGTAATCGGTTAAGTTTCTGTTTCGTTTACGCAACTAGTTGATCTGAGTTCGATTCGTGCCGTATGTTGGTCAAAGCATAGTGTTTCGTTTGCACCACTAGTTGGTCTGAATACATTAACATCTCTGTACTGAACTACACAGACATGAGTGGTTAACATATCTGTACTGAACTACACAGACATAAGTGGCTATCATCTCTACTGAACTACACAGACATAAGTGGCTATCATCTCTACTGAACTACACAGACATACTTGTGAAGTGTAAGCCTATTAGTAAGGTTCCCAACATACGCTTTGCATTATACTATGAAAAAGACACAAGATGAGGTTTGCACAGTTTATTCGTGAACAACACAAACGTATTTACATGTCACACTCCATAACTAAAAGAACCAGAGACATTGATACAGAGTCTTGCAAAGTTTAATCGTGTACAAGACAAAAGAAAGTTCTTTACAGGTCACCCTCCATTACTGCCAGAACCATATGTTTCATAGTGTTTCGCCACTGTTTCGAAACAGATTCTTGCAACCAAGTATTGATATTACACAACTGTTCGACTGTCACATCGGATAGCTTCACACCCGCGTCTAACAAAACACTCAAACAGTCTTTCACCACTGCGGTTGAATTAATGGTCTCTACAGCCTCGTCAAAGTGCATGCAAATTTGAATGTCATCAGATAACATACAATCGTGATGACATTGACTAGGATGGTCTATCTTGCAACCACGACATTGTCGTCTTGAGAGTTCAAAGATGTTACATGCTATGTGTCGTGCCAGCGTCTTCTTCATTTCGATTACAGGGAAATCAATGGTAAAGTTCGGACCAGTAAAGTCAAGAGCAGAAGTTGTGACGTTGGCAGGCTGGGTAGAAGTTGTGACATTGACAGCATGGGTAGTTGTGACGTCGTCAGGAACGGAAGTTGGTATCGATGATGTTCTGTTGTCGTTAATCGTCTCTGTCGACATATAAACCATTCGTTGACGCTTTGGTGGTAGCGGGCCTTCAATGTAGTTCTGCAAGAATATTTCAATAATATTTAAAAATATTAAAGACTGCATGGGAATAGTACACCGTTGCTAAAGTACGGTGATAATGACGCCATTTTGACGGAAGTAAACAATATAGAGGGACGCCATTTTAACGGAAGTAAACATATTCAGGGATGCCATTTTAGCAGAGGTAAACATACGCAGGGGCGACGATGGTGAAAGTACATAGTAAAACAATACAAAGTATGACTCACCACTGACGTATACAACTTGGCTTCATCGGCCGTCCTCTTCCGACGTGCACAACATCCGCTGGTGACGTGTTGCTTGGAATTACATTTCCGTGTGAACGATCCCCCACAGTCCGGGCAGGTGAAGGGTCTCAGCGATGGTGGTAATGATCTTGCTGGTGGCGTGACCTCTTCATCAGTCGCAACCGTTTGAACCATGATATACATGTCAGAGGCTACATAACCGTGTCGTTCGCATTGTAAATGTCACCTGTTGTCGACAATCATACCCTTCTTGCAGTATCTACACCTGATGTTGAAGGGAGTATGCTGCGGTACTTTGTCGAATAAGGAGACCTTTGACCTTGATAGGAGGGTCGACGCTTACCGTTGATTCTAGAGTTGGGACGTCCAGTACGTCTGGTTCCGATGGTCCGACAGGGTGGTTGGTCACCGGCATGATGAGTCTGCTCGTTGGCTCGTCCTCATCGCTCGAGTCCGCTACATTGCGAGGTCGGTAGTAGGGTGTCTTCAACATGATGATGATGATGTTAGTCGTGCTGTCGTCGTGATACGAATGACGGTTCGATTGGCAAAACACTGCGCTTATATAGTTAGTAAATGTGCCGAAAAGTCACGTGGGCGTGCCGAAAGATCACGGATTGTAGAAACTTCAAAAGCACGGACTGCTGAGTAGAATGTATACAAGCGTGGACTGCTGAGTAGTTATTTAGTTCACAACTTATCTAACAGGGGTGCTTTCAGTTGATATATTCACCAGGAGTTTATGGACGAGAAAAAACAACAGACACGAATATTTGCAGTACTCATATGTGGTTCGCCCACTTGGCCACTAGGGGATGATGTTTGTGGTTCGTGATGTATCCGTCAGGGGGCTCTATTGCACGCAAGCGTTCAAGAGACACGAATATTTGCAGTACTCCTACATTTAGTTCACAACTTATCCGTCAGATGGCACCACTTGCACAATTAGTTCCGAAAAATTCCGCTAGGGTCGCTGCGGGTCAAACTATTTTAGTTCCAAAATTCGCTAGGTGGCGCTTTTTAAGTTGATGGTCTATCCGCTAGGTGGCGCTGTTATAGTTTCGGCGGTAAATATTTCAGTTCACCGACTATCCGTCAGGGACACTATTTTAGTTTATCAACTATCCGCCAGGTGCGCTGTTTTGGTTCCCAAAAATTCCGCTATGGGGCGCTGCGGGTCACCATATTTTAGTTCCAAAAAAATCCGCTATGTGACGATTTTTTTTTGGTTGATGATCTATCCGCTAGGTGCGCTGTTTTGGTTCCCACAAATTCCGCCAGGGGCGCCGCGGGTCAACCTATGTCAGTTCCAAAGAATTCCGCCAGGTGCGCTGGTTTTTAAGGGAAATTATTTTAGTTCATCAACTCTCCGGTAGGGGCGCCACGTGACCTTTGATCCTGTTTTAGTTCCTGATATATCCGCTAGGTGCGCCATTTTAGTTTACCATATATCCGCCATGTGGCGCCATTTTAGTTCACAAACTATCCGCCAGTGGCGCTATTTTAGTTAATCAACTATCCGCCAGGTGGCGCTGTTCTAGTTTAGGCGGGAATTAATTTTTTTAATTCACCAACTATCCGGTAGGGGGCGCCATGTGACCTTTTTACCTTGACCTACATCCGGGTACTTTGCTCTTGATCTTGCTCTACTCCGAATCCACCGTACGCGGTACTTAACCTCTATTACTACTTGTGTTTAATTACAAATCCAATTTAGAATTACTCCTCGTATTATCTCGTCTACCATAACAATAGTTTTTTACTTTTGACATAAATATTCAAGTTAATAGTATAAAACGCTTTGATGAGATCAAGACATACCTTTACATTATAATTGATGGGAAGTAATCTATCACATAATAATACATTAACATAAACTCCCTGTCAACAGCAGCAAAATCCCCTGACTCCACACACATAGTTCTTACATGCAACACCCATATCATTTTGTTTAAGGACAAGAGAATGGTCTAGCACGGTAGCGTTCAAAGTGATGACTAAAGGACAAGAGAATGGTGTAGTATGGCAGCGTACAAAGCGATGACTAAAGGACAAGAGAATGGTGTAGTATGGCAGCGTACAAAATGATGACTAAAGGACAAGAGAATAGTGTAGTACGGCAGCGTACAAAGCGATGATTAAAGGACAAGAGAATGGTGTAGCACGGCAGCGTACAAAGTGTTGATTAAAGGACAAGAGAATGG
>CM034541.1:12650330-12675330 GCA_020002185.1 Paraescarpia echinospica
CGTTCAAGTCGTACTTCCCCGAATTGAAGCCGAGGACGGGGAGGCGGCACAGGTGCTCTGCCACAGACGGTCGCCGAGCGCCGTGTACGGGCTCTTATCGTGCGCCGCCTCCGCCACCGTTGCGTGCGCCCGCCATTCGGCGTCGAGCGCGTCGATCGCCTCGAAGGTCGCGTCGAACGACGGCCGCAGTGCCGCGCACGCCGCCTCGCTCATGGCCTCCAGGGCGGCGATCAGGCGCTTCGCGAGGTCGCCCGAATCGCCGGACGTCACGAAGCAGCGCGCCGACTCGTGTCCGGGGACGTTCGAGGCGACGCTCGCGCTGAGTAGCTCGTGTCGCGCTATCCACCGGCATTTGGCGCTGTCCGCCGGCAGAGCGTGATCGTCGAAGTAGCACTCAAAATCGTACGTCGCCCTGTACGGATAGTAGCGCAGGCGTTCGTCTACGTAGACGCCCTCGTCCTCCAGCTGCTGAAACACGGACGGCGTCGGATGGTAGACGCCGCCGGGAAAGACGTGGCGAACGCCGCCCTCGCACGTCGCCTCGTGACACCGCAGCCGACTGGCGGTGCGCCACAGCGAATCGCCGCACTTGCCGCATCGATACGAACGACAGAACAGCGACCCGTCGGCTATGAAGGAATAGTGCGTTCCGAATAGATTGACGCTGATGGTGGTCGGGTAGCGATGGAGGGAGCGGCGGACCACTTCGGCGGTGGCGTCCTCCGCCGCCGACAGCCGATACACGGTCACATTCGTTTCGAAGGCCGCCTCCACCCGGTCGAGTTCGTTCAGCGGGACGCCGGCGAACGCGCAGTAGGTTGATCGCCGTAGTCGGCGTAGAGCCTTAAGGCGGCGGCCGTCAAATCGTCAGCGCGAAAGTCGGCGCCCCGATGCAGCGCCAGACAGCGGAAGAGGCACAAGTTGTCGGCATACGGATGCCCGCGGCGATCGTTCACTAGGCTGACGAGCCCCGCGTTGTGGCGCAGATAGGCGGGGAGGGGCTGCTGACGGGCGCATCCGATAGGATGGTGGATGATGGCGTTGAGAAAATACGTAACGTTCGTTACCAACTCGGCGATCCACCCCGAGTCGGGGCGCTGCGCAATCACGTACTGCAGAACGTCGGGCTGTCGGGTGGCCTCGAGGAAGCGTTCGAATGACGCGGCGTCGGAAACGAGGACGGGCGACTCGAGATAGCGGCCGCAACAGTTACACGAAGAATGGTAGTAACGTAGTCGGCCCGTCTCCCTGTGCCGCAGAATAAACCCGTACGATAAGTTTATTTTAAAGGCCCGAGTCTGCGCCTCGAACATCAGTCGTAGTTGGGCGCTCGTCGCCCCGTGTCCGGCCAAATGGAAATTATACCTAGATTGAACGGGTCCGCGCTCTACAGACGTACGGATGCTCGCCCAGTAGTCGCGCACGACGCTCTGTAGGTCGTCGTCGTCGGCGCCCCTCTCTAACGGTCGATTTGGGGGCCCCTCAGCGGCGTCTCCACACATTCGCAGATGCCGCAACATATTGGGGCGCTGCGCGAACGCTTGATTGCATTTCGGGCATACTACGTGTTCATCGCTGCCGCATGTTTTTAGATGCTGCGACAAATTAAAAAGACGGACGAACGATCGATCGCATTTCGGACACACGTGCATCGTCGGTCTAGGCGGCACTCTATTAACTACGACGGGGGCGCGTCGACGCCCTTTATAAGGCCACCCTAAACCCCGCTAGGGGCTTTTCTAAGCGGCGTTCTCTGCTCCGTCAGGTGGCGACACAGACAGGTGGCAGCGCCGCGGGATGCGTTTGGCAGTGGCGCCCAGCGGCCAAAGTTTTTTGTTCACGTTTTGCGTCAGGTGGCGACACCGACAGGTGGGCAGCGTCGAGGGATACTGTCAGTGGCGGCCAAGTTTTTGTTTACGTTTTGTAGTAGACGCCCGAATACGACGGCAAAGTTTTGTAGTAGAAATTTCGGCTGTCAGCGGCAACGTTTTTGTAGTAGAAATTTTTGTAGTAGAAATTTCGCCTAAGTTTTTTTTACGTTTTGTAGTAGCAATTTCGCCCGTCAGGGGCGCCCGAATACGACGGTTTGTAGTAGAAATTTCGGCTGTCAGCTGCTGCCCCCACGGCAAAGTGTTTGTAGTAGAAATTTCGGCTGTCAGGGGCGCCCGGCTGCAGCGACAAAGTTTTTTTTGTTTACGCTTTGTAGTAGAAATTTCGGCCGTCAGTGGCGCCCGGAGTGTTTTGTGGGCGGCAGCCGCCATTGGACAGGCATTGAATGACGTGCGGTTTTTTTTTGGATGGTAACAACAGAAGGCGGGAATTGATTTTCATACGTTTTATTAAGCAGTCTCGTACTACATCACGACAGTAAGGCTTTATGCCACAGCAGAGTAAATAATAATAAGGCTCTAACAACGGCCTATAGCAAAATGTTCATCGCTACTAAGTGTTCGGCGGGGCGCTTATGCCATCATTCAATTTCCTGCTAATGTTCATCAGCGGCTTTATGCCATAGCGAAATGCACTGTTCATAGCGTTCAGACGTCGAGGCATGCCCTTTTCATCAGGTAATACTGTACGGCGACCTCCAACAGAGCACGGTCGAACGGCGCCGTCCAATCCGTCCCCATGAGCCAGTCGGCTACCTGGCGCAGGAGCGCGCCCTCCGAGGCGCGATCGCCACGCACGCAACGATCCTCCAGTACCGAGAGTATACGAATAGCAGGAAGCAACAACGTCTGCTGTAGAAAGCTGTCGAGTGACGCTGAAAAAAAGCACACATTCAGGGCCGCCACGTTTTCGTACAGAATGTTGTACCGCCGGCTCGGCTTCCTCCCCCTGTAGCCGCACATGTGCACGAAGGGGCATCCCTCCTCAGGGGGGCACTCACCACATTCTTGGCGCGCTGTGTCCATCACGCGCTCGCCGACTAGCTCAGGAAACGTGGACATCATGCATCGCTGACGACCGGCGTACGAATGCAGAACGCTCCACTCCGAGTCGGCCTGAAGTGTGCCCACGACCACAGGGCGTTTGTTACGGGCCCACGGTATGAAGTCTTCCGACGAGACGGACAGCACGGCCAGCGGCAGTGGTGACGATAGCACGGTCGCGGCGGCGTCCGCTGTCGCCGCCGGGGCTATTGACACAGCGGCTGCCTCGTCTGGACCCACTACCACCACCACCGGGGTTAATGCAACGTACGTGGGCGTCCCGGCGTCGCTCACCAGGTCGTGCGGTGGCATGGGCTGCGTGCCGTCCGCTGCAGGCCAGTACGATAGCGCTTCTTCGGCTCTCCCCAGCGGTGGAGGGTCGTCGGCAAGGCGTGGCGTCGTTTCCTTCTTAGCGCACTTCTCGGCAGGGGGTGCGCACTCGTCAGCAGCGTCGATAAGGCCGCGCAACGCAGCAGCAATTACAGCGTCCTACAGAAGAATAACCAAAGCAGCAATTAGGTCTACAGAACACTAGCCAAACGTTAGTCATTCAAACGGTCTCGCTCCCCTTCTTCGTCACGACCCGCGCCTCACGGACCGTATACGTGTCCAGTATGCCACCCCACACGACCTTGTGCACGGTCAACTCCAAGACGGTGCCAACCAGGCTCGCCACAAAGCTACTGCGCAACTGGTCGGGCAACAGGGCTGACACATGGTCGGCATTGTAATCGCCTATCGCCGAAATAGCTTCGTCGAACAGGGTGATCCAAATGCTGGCCTCCGTGTCGGCGTCCTTTTCATCTTCCACCAAAACGCGCACCGAAAAATACGTCTTCGCCGTTGCCTGTATGCCGTGTACAGCGCACACCCGACCACCACTTTCTAGGCCTCTCACTTTGCGCTTGCAAATGCCACAGCCCATGTACGTGCATCTGCTTTTCCAAGCCACCCCAACGATTGTTAGGGGGGTAACAATCTTATACGTGCCATCGCACGCCAGCACGAACTCTTTCAAAGACACTTCGGACGCACTCACCACGGCCTCGAAAGTAGGCCCCCCGTCGGCCGTCGGAAGCGCCTTCGCACTGGCCTCCGACGCCGGCTTCGCTTTGCCACCAGACGCCACCGTTGGCGCCTCCCTCAGCTTGCTGCCTCTCTTTGGCGGCACCTCTCCGTGCGCGACAGGCGGGGACATGATCAACAACGCTCTGCAACACACAAAACGGCAACGGTAGCAACACGACAGCGACAATATTTAGACGTTCTCTGCCCGGTCCCTATATAAGCGCTTTGCACACGGCCCGCACATGGCCCCCGTGCACAAACGCACGCGAGCCGCAAAGCAGCCGACTCTTACAAGGTTACTAAAACTGAAAAAAATCTCTCGGTCAGTCTAGTGCACTAACAGAACGCCACTTTTATTTCCTAATATAAAGTTACCATAAGATTCTCTAGACCCCACTGACTATCATAGACCGCTTAGTTTGCTCACATTTCACATTTAACGGTCGTTTTAAAGACTTACAAACAGTTACATAAGCGCTTTATATAAACAGTGACGTCAGCTCCTTATGTAAGGCTATGGCGTACGTGTCTAGGTGCCGCGCGCAAAACAGCGGCTCAACAACTGCGCAATTCATTTCTCACTATGGAGCCGATCGAACAAGTTGGTAATTACGCGGCCAATTCTCATCAGACGCAAAACAGGTACGTTTTGCTAACTCACCTAACACTGACTTTCATCACTCACTTTCTTTTATAACTAACTATTTCTTTTATAACGTTCACTATTTTTACAGCGATCCGCCTCCCCAAAACGCCGGAAGCGGGACGCCCCAGGTCGACGTGAATACGCCTCCCCAAGTCGACGTGATTGCGCCTCCCCAAGCCGCCGGAGATAGTGCTATTCCACCGCCCGCCTCTATGCGTCTACCCCCACCACAAAGCCGCCCCGGCACAAGGTACGTTTAACGATAATAGCGCTTTTTTAATTTACCTTTATTTGCAGACGCCTACTTTCGATAAAGGCTATAGCTGCTTTTCCGTTCGCCCGCTACCGACTTAATGTTTTTTTACAGGCCCTAACCTAAACAGAGACGCGCCGTTACTTTAATACTTTTTTTCATACTTGCAGACGAAACATCGCCGGCTTCGATACCCTACATATAGGGCGCGGGCAAACCCTTGCGAGGCCCTCGCACCGAAACGGCTTCATTCATAGATCTCATAGAATAAATTTAACCCCAGGCGATCTGATTATGATAGATAGGAGGCCGCGCGCCGATCGACCTGGGGGCACATTGTACCTTGGACGTCGCCGACCACATCACACCCCTTAACACTGTTTCCTTCTCCACAGATGAACCCCCGCGCGCCAGTAGTCACTAATTGACCTTTTCCTCCTTCCCCCAGCCGACACATCTACGTGATCGACCCTAGTCTGGCACATGGACGCTACAATATCGGGCGGGGAATGACAGTGCACTACATAGGACCTGCGCCCCACGCAATCACATTCACCTCGCCACGACGCCGCCACCACCAGCCCCTGTTAGCCGTTGAGCCGCGCCGACGAGAAAAAGAACAAGAAGAAGAATCAGAAGAAGAAGAGCCGGCAGAAAATTTCGATGACGACTACAGTGGGTTCACCGATTTAGAATTTCTATATGCCGACAACCCCCTACCAGAGGCGGTAGAGACTTTCACACAGCCATTCTCCTTTGCCGATATATTCCCACGCCCCCAAATTCTCCCCCCCTCATTTGCCCCACCCGTCCCAGCGCATCTTTCCGTTCATTTAGGCTTTCCGCCACAACCCTCCGACCGGAACGGCTTTGGCCCACCCCCATGACCCCTTTCCGTCGTCATCTGTAACCAATAAAATTTATTTCTCACCGTTTATTGTTTCTGTGTTTCCTTTCACCTTCCAACGCACACACGAATATAGTTCCACCTACACATTTAGCCCACTCCACCGGCCTTCCAAAATCACACACGAATAATTCCGCCTATATTGCAACACCAAAGCCACAAGCTTAATAATACACGCGCACAGGCCAATATGACAGCGCCGACCTCCAGCCGCATCAGATGCCACCAACTGTGTTTCCACCAGTATTCCAACTCACACACGAAACAATCCAGCGAACGCCAAATCCACAAGCTTAATACGCGCGCACACAGGCCAATCTGACAGCTCCGACCGCCAACTGCAATAACACACGATTAATTCCACCTATATTGCACCACCAAACACCAGCGGCCGCCAAAGCCACAGGCTTAATACACGCGCACAGGCCCCTATGACAGCGCCAGCCTCCAGCCGCCATAACGATATTGCACGCACATCAGAGGTCCCCAACTGTATTCCAACTCACACACGAAACAAGCCAATCTGACAGCTCCGACCGCCCACTGCTATAACGATATTGCACCGCAATTGCACGCGTATCCATCAGCTGTGCCGCAGCCAGCGCTGACAGGCAATATCCACATCGGCGCCACAACCTTATTACAAGCGCGCGCCCCGAAAAACATTTATCCGGCCTCCCGTCAAACAATGCACATAAAAATCCTACAGCCTGACATTCGACACCCCCATTTGCCAGTGAGTCGTGAAAACCAGGCCACGCAATTGCCCTCCTGATCTCCAGCTCGCCGGGGGTAATCTAAACCTCGATGATACCCACCCCCATCACCGCGCCGGTCTAGAAGCTTCTAGAAGGTTCTAGAAGGTTCTAGAACCTTCCCGCGCGTCATTATTTTAAACTCGCTGATCTCCAGGGGTGTCACTTCACTCTAAAATCTTTCCCACCTCCCGTGCACGTAATGAATACTAATTGGTCTCTATTTACTATTTTTTGTCGTTGCTAACGTTCTCCTCCGATAATTGCGCTACTCATTTGTTACTAATTAGTACTTAATTAATTAATTACCCTAATTAGTACCTGATTAGTCACTATAGGTCGTCATTCACCCTATTTATTTCCTCTTTATTCAGTAGATGGCGACACCCTCTTTCTCATGACCCCCATCAATCACTTTTGACGTTGCTATAATCATACTGGTAAAAAACGTAGGAATTCTACTTATAAAAAACTCAAAAGCCTTTGATCTTAGGTCACTTCCGGGGATGGCGAACCGCTTACCACTACTCACGGGTCATTCACGAACAAGAATTGACCCACGGGAACACAATTATTGGCTATTCGTAAGAAGTATTTTGTTTTTTACATTAAGTAGAAACCTTTCATTACCTGCAAACCATACTGATGATAATAATTATACCTTAATTAATCGAGCTACGAAGGCTAATAGAACAAGCCCCTCTGTGTAGAGAACCATCAGAACGCGCCCTTAATTCGTCTACACCACCTGTTACACGGGACCATGGAGTATGCCGCTGGTGTCTGGGATCCTCACCAACAGGATCTCACAAACTGCCTCGAACGAGTTGAACTACGGTCTGTGCGACGAAACGCATCAGCAAGGCCACCATGATGTACAAAATAACAAAATTACTTCAGAACTTAGATTACAGCCGCTCAAAGTCCGACGCCTCATCAACAAGGCCACCATGATGTACAAAATCAGCATTCCAAACTCCTCTTCCCCCACTCTAGAACAAACATATATATCTGCACTCCTTCTTTCCCTCTGCCATTCGCCTCTGGAACTCCATCCCTCAAGTTCCCTTGCAAACTATCCAGCCGCCTTCAGATCCATCCTTGAAGGCTGGCTCCAGGCGGCCCCATCCCTATTAAATACCCACGTTGCTTTGAACTAGTTTCTGTTTGTCTGTCTGTCTGTCTGACTGTCTTTCTGTCTGTCTCTCTCCCTCTTTCCCTCTCTCCCTCTCTCCCTCTCTCCCTCTCTCCCTCTCTCCCTCTCTCCGCCTCTCCCTCTCTCCCTCTCTCTCTCTCCTCTCCTCTCTATCTCTCTCTTTCGTCATCCAAATACGACCCCAGATCACCCACATACACCCCAGGTCATCCTCGTACCTCCCTAGATCACCCACATACCACCCCAGGTCATCGACATACCACCCTAGGTCATTCACATACCATCCCAGGTCATCCATGTACCACCCCAAGTCATCCCTTTTGTCGCGCCATCTAGACATTCCCCCACTCACCGCAGGTGAGAGAGGGAGTAGAGTTGTAGATCGTCACCTTGGTGGAAGCATATGCCATACACTTTAAAAATGACGCCAATAGATGGAAATATAATTATTAGGATATTGGTCCTACGACACAGATCTCAGATAGAGCGAGAAGAGCAGTGGTCCTAGCAGATATACCTGAGGTAGAGCGAGCAGAACAGTTGTCCTGGGAGAGAGACCTGAGATAGAGTGAATAGAGCAGTAGTCCTACGAGAGAGACCTGAAGTAGAGCGAGAAGAGCAGTGGCTCTATGAGAGAGATCTGAGATAGAGCGAAAAAAAGTTGTGGTCCTAGGAGAGATAGGATGAATGGATGGTGACATATGATGGATGGATGAACGGATGGAGAGATATGATGGATGGATAATGGATGGAGTGAAATGATGGCTGGATGAATGAATGGATGGAGATATATTATGGACGGATGGATGAATGTATGGATGAATGGATGGATATACGGATGAATGGATGGTTGAATGGATGGATGTATGGATGGATGGATGAATTAATGAATGCATGGTTGAATGGACGAATGAATGAATGGATGGATTAGTGAATGGATGGAAGAATGAATGAATAATGAATGAATGAATTAATTAATTAATATATGGATGGATGGATGAATGAATCGATGAATGGATGAATGAATGAGTGAATGAATGGATGGATGGATGGTGGATGGATGGATGATTGTATGAATGAATGAATTGAAGAATAAATGAATTAATTAATTAAAGAATGAATGGATGGATGGATGGATTAATGAATAGATGGATTAATGAATGGATGGATGAATGAATGGATGGATTAATGAATGGATGGATGAATGGATGGATTAATGAATGGATGGATGAATGAATGAATAATGAATGAATTAATATATGGATGAATGAATCGATGAATGGATGGATGGATGGATGAATGAATGAATGAATGAGTGAATGAATGAATGGATGGATGGATGGATGGATGGATGGTGGGTGGGTGGATGTATGGATGGATGAATGGATGGGTGAATGGATGATTGTATGAATGAATGAATTGAAGAATAAATGAATGAATTAATTAAAGAATGAATGGATGGATGAATGGTTGAATGGATGAATGGACCTATGGATGGATGGATGGGTAAATGGGTGAGCGGTTGACTGGGTTAGCGAGTGAGCGATTGAGTGAGTGAGTGATTGAATGAATTAGTGAATGAGTGAGTGAGCGAGCGAGCGAGCGAACGAATGAACGAACGAACGAATGAAGAAACAAAACGGCTCTTTTCAGAGCCAAACAAAACAGTTCTTTTCAGAGTCAACCACCATTTCACAAAAGAGTTTGCCACATTGCTAAATTGCGTGTTAATAATGCAGAACAATTTGCCACTCTGTAATCATACACAATGATTACAGAGTGGCACTCTGTAGTCGTACATAATGATTACAGAGAGGCACTCTGTAGTCGTACACAATGATTACAGAGTGGCACTCTGTAGTCGTACTCAATGATTACAGAGTGGCACTCTGTAGTCGTACACAATGATTACAGAGTGACACTATGTAGTCGTACATAACGATTACAGAGTGGCACTCTGTATTCGTACATAATGATTACAGAGTGGCACTCTGTAGTCGGACATAATGATTACAGAGTGGCACTCTGTAGTCGGACATAATGATTACAGAGAGGCACTCTGTAGTCGGACATAATGATTACAGAGTGGCACTCTGTAGTCGTACATAATGATTACAGAGTGGCACTCTGTAGTCGGACATAATGATTACAGAGTGGCACTCTGTAGTCGTACATAATGATTACAGAGTGGCACTCTGTAGTCGGACATAATGATTACAGATTGGCACTCTGTAATCGGACATAATGATTAGAGAGTGGCACTCTGTAGTCGTACATAATGATTAAAGAGTGGCACTCTGTAGTCATACATAATGATTACAGAGTGGCACTCTGTAGTCGTACATAATGCTTACAGAGTGGCACTCTGTATTCATACATAATGCTTACAGTGTGGCACTCTGTAGTCGTACTTAATGCTTACAGAGTGGCACTCTGTAGTCGTACATAATGCTTACAGAGTGGCACTCTGTAGTCGTACACAATGATTACAGAGTGGCACTTTGTAGTCGTACACAATGATTACAGAGTGGCACTCTGTAGTCGTACACAATGATTAGAGAGTGGCACTCTGTAGTCGTACATAATGATTACAGAGTGGCACTCTGTAATCATACACAATGATTACAGAGTGGCACTCTGTAGTTGTACACAAAGATTACAGATTCTATTAAATACAGTAAATTATTTATTTTTAAATGATTTTAAGTTGAAATGTTATTTCTAAACAAATTACATATTTTTTAGTAATGTTTAAAAATAAAACCACTACAATTTAGTCTGTTTCATGACACTGTTGTCGAGATAATTGTCAGTGAAATGGTCTTTTAGGTGTGATTTTTTTGATTTTTTTAACATTACAATACCGATTTATATATTTTTTATCTATAAATTCAACATTTCCATGACATTTCAGAATACGTGTGTAAAGCAGAACTAGATATGCGTTAGTGGCATCGCCTTTCCGGTTGTGATGGCACCGCGACACGTTTGGAGTACATTTCGGATGATCTCCATATTAACAAAACATGCACCTGTCAACACAGTGCTGTTTTTTTGCATAAAAGTCCCCCAAAGACAATACATTTTACAAATACAGTTCGGTTTTGTGTCTACATACAATGTTGGGGAATGATGAAAAGAATACGGCAGCGTCAATAAAAATTGGTAAAAATATCGTTTAATAGCATTAACAATAAAGGCCAAGAAGATACAGGATTACATTATGATTATTTATGTAATCTTCATAAAACACGATACTAGTACCAGAATAACCAGACTATATGATATGCGTTCCCGGCGAGCGAATATTTACACTCGCGGATATCTGCGCTGGCGTGTAACTGACGTCGTCGTTTCTACTGAAACGTCGTTATAGTTTCCAAGAATTTAAAGGGGAATTCCACTGAGACACACAAAGTAATATTTTTTAAAGGATGGGTTAGTGGCATATATGGGATTAATGCCATGTTTTCTTTTGTAGTGCATTTGTTCATACCAACACCTACTAATGTTCTATGAAGAAAATAACAAAGAAATCAACACGATAACCGCCAGTGAAACCTTAAATTGTGAACGTTAAGATAAGTTACTATTATCGTTATTACCGTCTCGATTCAGGGGTTCTGATGATATTAAATTTATATGTAATTGAGGTAATTTGAGGATTTTCAAGAGTTGACGATTGTGTGTCTATTTTGCAATAATGTTTATTTTAAACCCAACGAGTTGAATATAGTCTGACCGAGGGTCCAGAGAATGAATTCTGGAGCGCGGTTTCTGGGATGGTTTAGTTTGTGGTAAGGTTTGCTATTGGCTAGACAGACTTCCGGCGCTTGGTCGCCATTACAGAATTTAAGATAATTATGGCCATTTTAAAATCAGACGATCGTAGTTGCATTGCAGTGAGTGTGTATTAGCTTGTCACCAAGACATGGGACATATATCAACGTGTTTTGTCGCCCGTGTCTTGAAATTGTAACTTCATCAATATTTTAAATGCAGACAACATTTTATTATGGTTACGTTTCGCTACTTGGAAGAATTGTCATTGCCAACCATCATGGCACAACAAGACTGAATCGAGAGCACCGGTTCTTGAATTATTATTCATCGACAAGACCTGTTGTTGCTTCCGATACAGCAAATTCGGGTCGTCTCGCATACACCGTGTAGACTAGGGGTGAGTTTCGCAGTTCGCATTCCCCCATTTCTCGACCATTCAGATTATCGTCTTGCTATTGATCTTCGGCAGGGGTAAGACCACATTTAAATTTACATAGGCGGCCATTATAACGTTTCCTTCATTTCCTGCAAAATTTGTCTTACGATTTTCTTGAAAATTTCACAGCATATTTAACCTCCATTGACACAAGTGCTGTGGAAAACTCGTGAAATTCTCTTACCTCATTTTTCAAAAAAATCCACTCAAACCTGACACCCCTCAATTTCGCCCCAATCTGGTGACGGATTTTGAAATATTGGTGCGTGCTGCAAAATAGCCACTGTTCGACTACAGAGTGCCACTCTATAATCATTATGTACGACTACAGAGTGCCACTCTGTAATCATTATGTACGACTACAGAGTGCCACTCTGTAATCATTATGTACGACTACAGGGTGCAACTCTGTTATCATTGTGTATTTTTACAGAGTGGCAACATTTTCTGCATTATTAACACGCAATTTAGGAATGTGGCAAACTCTTTTGTGAAATGGTTCTGAAAAGAACCGTTTTGTTTGGCTCTGAAAAGAGCCGTTTTGTTTCTTCATTCATTCGTTCGTTCGTTCGTTCGTACGTTCGTTCGTTCGTTCGTTCGCTCATTTCACTCACTCACTCACTCACTCACTCACTCACTCACTCACTCACTCACTCACTCACTCACTCACTCACTCACTCACTCGCTCGCTCGCTCGATCACCCGCTCACTCGATCACCCGCTCACTCGCTGACCCACTCACCCACTCACCCATCCATCCATTCATCAATAGGTCCATTCATCCATCCTTCCGTCCATTCATCCATCCATCTATCCATCCATCCATTCATCCATCCATTAATCCATCCACCCATCCATCCATCTACCCATCCATCCATCCATCCATCCATTCATTCTTTCATTCATTCTTTCATTCATTCTTTCATTAATTCATTCTTTCATTCATTCATTCTTTCATTCATTCATTCTTTAATCAATTCATTCATTTATTCTTTAATTCATCCATCCATCCATCCATTCAGCCATCCATTCATCCATCCATCCATACATCCATCCATCCATCCACCCATCCACCATCCATCCAACCATCCATTAATTCATTCATTCATTAATTCATCCATCCATCCATCCATCCATCCATCCACGTATTAATTAATTAATTCATTCATTCATTCGTTATTCATCCATTCATTAACCCATCCATCAAGGCTAAGTATATCGACTGTTCCGGTTTTCTCGCGAGATTGGAGGATATTGATGATGTACAACTAAAACGGGCTGTTGAACAATGGTAATGAACGACTACAAAAAAGTTGGCAGGTCTACTGATGTCAATAGAGTGACATGTTCTGAGGAAACTTTAATTTAATGTAGCTGCACCGGGTATCATGTCAGTTGATTCCATAGTGACGATCAAGTGTGCGTCAGCCCAGTTCAAACCTAAATGCATTCACCATGAATGCAGATCATAATAGTCTGGTTATTCTCATGCCACTATGCTGTTGTATTATAATTAACTAAATGCATCACGCTGTCAAATCACCAAATACTGGCGGTAGTTTTGTTTATTCTCCGATAATGCCCGACCTCAGCCGCCATTTGCAATGACACGTGACTGACCCCAGCAGGTGTCAATCAATCTTGTCTACCACAACAAGTTCAACACATGGCCCTTCGTAACACATTTCTAGTGTAACTGTTTTAGCTGTGTCTGCTCAGGTGGAAATGTCTCAAAGCAGGATAGGGACAGACTGGATACGATTAAAAAGAAGGCGGAAAATGTCGTAGGCAAGAGACAGGACGGGTTTGATACACGCCACCAAGGACGACTAACAAACAAACTGACAGACATACGTCATGACGACCAACCCACCCACTGAAGACGGACTTTGACAACAGAGTCATTGAACGTAACGCACGTTTCCGAGTGCCTAGGGCTAGAACGACAATATACGCTGGTTCTTTTGTGCCTTCTGCAACCAGCGTCAATTACCAGCAAAGAGGAAGAACTAGGAATGAAAAAATTAATAAATGAGAGTGTCGGCGTATATAGGTGTTTTTAATATTTGTACCGGTACTTGGTTGTGATTTTTAGAATGTGATTTTTATATTTTACTCTAGCATGTTTATGCTTACATTTGTAATTATATGCGTTGCACAAGGCAGAAACACAATTTCCATGCGAGGATCAATAAAGTATTCTTTATCTCTACATAAATAGTAATATAGGTCCTTTAGCGTCGAGGGAATCCGTTTTCCGTTGGAGGAAGAGGAAGAGGAAAGTACCCGGATGTAGGTCAATGTCCAGTACCCGGATGTAGGTCAAGGTCAAAGGTCAAATACCCGGATGTAGGTCAAGTGACGCCACATGCGGATAGGTCGTGAACTAAAACAGCGCCAAAGTTCACTACCGCAAAAATTCGTGCGTCTTAGTTGACCAGTAGCGCCACCCGGCGGGATTTTCATCAACTATTCCCCTGACGGATATGTCATAAACTAAAATATCGCCATCTGGTGCTATTTTCACTAACTAAATTTCCCCTGGTGGATAATTCGTGAACTACAAGTGGTGTCACCTGTCGGACAAGGGTTGAACTAAATATATGAGTACTGCCAAAATTGGTGCGTCTTATTTATGAAAATTGGCGCCCCTTGGTGGAAAGGTTACGAACAGAAAGAGAAGTACAAATAACTCCCCCTGACGGATGTCAGTGAACCAAATATCGATACTGCTGAAGTTCGTGTCTCTTGTTTTTTTTTTTCTTATTACTATAAAAATAGGTCAAAGACGTCATTAAATAGGTCAGTGACGTCGTTAAATAGGCCATTGCGCATGCGCAATGGTGTCTTTTCATATGTTCCATAGGTTGTCGACCATTTGTTTAGGTGTAGGCCTCTCTTAACTTATACATTTACAACCATAAAATAGGTTCAATCCTGACGAATCAGTAGAGAACTAGTGAAATAAGTCAAATTATGTCATTTCTGGTTACTATACAGATCTACGACCTTCCCCTCACCCTGTTTGTAAATTTTTGCCTATCATTGTCTCTTATTACTTGCATACGTCGACTTCTTTCTGTATTAACAAAGAGGTGTTTGTCAATTTTTCCGTACCTATGTATGTTACTAATGGCAGACGTGAAGTGATTCCTGAACAATTAACATTCTTTGAGACATCTTTATCAACAAAATCAAGGTCTCGCAATACTTTAACATTCATCAGTGCTATAGTTTTTAAACAATGCTACAGTTTTACATAGGACATTTGCACTTACCTCAGTTGATTACCCGGATGCAAGTGTATGAACTTGTATTCCCTGTCCAAATCTCATCTACCCTTCGGTCCGTGCATTTGTAGTTTCTACCCTGTGGTCCGTGCTTTTGTACTTTCTACTCTGAGGTTCGTGCTTTTGTACTTTCTACTCTGCGGTCCGTGCTTTTGAATTGTCTATTCTACAATCATTTGACATCGTCATGGCTAACTTCACTCGCTTTGGATGGAGCTACGCAGAGGCGGCCAGAGGGCCCCAGCCCGTTGTCGATAGGACAGAGGGGTTGACCCCTATTCCCTACACGTTGGCCTTCCCTCCGCTACCGCTGCGACAGTGCTGGCCCCGACGACCTCACCATCCCCTAAACACCAAAAGATACTACCACACTTCGCCTGCTGTATGTGCAGTAGCACCTTCACCAGGCGCTACGATTTAAAAATACACGTAAAGAAGGGCTATTGCGGCCGGAAGGTCGACAAGCAGCGGCGGCGGGAAGCGCACGTTGAAGAAATAATGGTAAATTGATCATGTTTATTAACTGTTTTCAGATGCTGCTACAAATGTCATCTGTTCATATTGTGTATACCATGATTAAAAATCAACTTGCATTTATTTCAGGTGTTGCTACAATCCCGTCTTTTATCCTTTGTATATCATGATTAAAAGTCAACTTGTGTGTTTATTTCAGCGCCAAGAAAAGGAGCGCATCGCTGCTGCTGACAGTGTTCCAACTACCTCTGCGCCGCCTGCACCCGTGACCAAAGGCACTACGGTGAGTAATCTTTGAAGATGTCGGGTATTATCACTGACCACGTCTGTAATTAGTGTACATATCAACTGAAGAAATTGACTACCGTACCATAAAAGATTTCTATTCCCCCGTCTAGTGATACGTGCTTTTATTGCAGTGTTTTTCAATATTGTGCGTTTAATTAGTTGAATACTTTACTACATGTTTCACTATCCAAGTTATGAACAACTTTCCTACTTTTATTAACTTAATTAGCTTAATCTAACAAAACATTTTCTACCCTCATTTTCTTCCCTCAACAAAAGTAAAATTATCCTATGAATTACTATTGGACAATAAACTCCTATTGTATTGTATTGTAAAAAAACATATGTTATTGTAGAAATCGCGAAAACGCCAACGGTCACCGTCATTGGGTGTGACGTCATCACCGACTGCTTCAGCATCACCATCACCGAAAAGGCCGTCTCCACGTCATTCATCCCTACCCTCTCCGGCATCACCTGCAGCCTCTCCGTTACTCCTTCAACAAGATCCACTTGTACCACCGGAGGTGGTAGATTTTATACCTGATAATTTGTTTAATTTTTATAGGAGTCAGTGGTCGGCTGTTCGCACACATTATCGTAGGGGGCCCGTCCAGAGAACCTACAACATTCGATTAACATATACTGACATAACCTCGTTACATCCAACAATGTGGAACAATTTTGATGAACAGACTACCGCCTTCAAAATTAATTTAAGCTTCGGATTTATTTTATATAACCAGAAAACAAAAGAACATCGTTATTTTCATTCTTCTAAAAATGTTTCGGGTAGGTTCCTGGACAGGCCCCCTTTAATTACTAATGCAGTTGAGTTTCAGTCATTTTAAAGTTCCTTTGAAGAAAAATATATTTTAAGTTGGGCTATTGTGCAGAGGCCCAATTCTCAGTGGATATGTCGTTTGGTAACCAACATTACGTTATTTATAAACATCATACCAGATCACCCTACAGGTACTTGTGAGCACATAGTCCTTCCAGACTATGTGCTCACAAATAAAGGTTTACATTCATTGACCTGTGACTGGTCCCTACAGGGCTGTCCTCCTTATAAAGATAATCTTTGTTTTTTCCGTGCACTTGCACTAAGTCGAGGAGCTAACATTCATCATCTTGAGCCTCATGTTGCCGCATTGTATAACGTGTACCATGGGGCTCTAAACGATGCCCCGTCTATGAAGCATTTCCCTGGTTTTAAGTTAAGTGATCTGTATGACATTGAGAAGCTTTTCCATGTCAATATATTTGTTTATGAATTACTCGATATTCACGACGACGACGACGAGAACTTGGTAGCGTGTCATTTACTGAGACGTTCAACTTGTAAATTCCCCAATACTTTAAATTTGAATCTTTTCGAAACACATTTTTCTTATATCCACGATATTAAAACATACACACGGTCTTAAAAAGACACCAACAAGGTTGCGAAGTCGAGGTGAAGAGAATTTTCCCTGGTGGTATATTTCGTGTTCAGGAAACAGTTTTTCAGAAACTTGATGAGTTGGGTATACATGTCAAAGAAAAATACCGGTATTATCCGTTTCGGGCCACCTTTGATTTTGAATCTTATTTTGACACTACCAACTTACCGGTAAATACTCCAAAGTTGGTTGGCTCGACACGAAATACTTAGCGTTAGTGTGTCATCCAGTTTTCCCGGGTTCAAGGAACCACACTGTTTTATTAGCGAGGGTGAGCCGAGCCAACTAGTCGACCGTTTTTTAGATTACCTTCATAAAATTAGCGACACCGCTTCCGAAATTCTGAAAACACGTTATCAGTTTGTTTTTGATGAACTAAACCAACAACTAAAAGATATTCAATCACCAGAGGCTAGAATGCTCGAACCTGACTTAGACGAAATTCTAGATGACAGGTCACCTTTACCTATTATCCCGGAAGAACAAATTTCAAAATTAATTGGTATGCTTCACGGATTTCATGAAGAATTACCCGTCATTGGCTTTAATTCCGGAAAATACGATTTGAACGTCATAAAAAAATATCACACCACACTTCCTGACAACCGACGTAGGTGACGATACGGACGAGAACGAATCTAATAAGAAATCTAAAAATTCCATGTTCGTGGTAATGCGTCATACTAATTTGATGTGTTTAAAAATAGCGACTTTGAAATTTTTGGACATCATAAACTATTTGGCCCCCGGTTTTAGTTACGAAAAATTTCTGAAAGCTTACGGATGTGTACAAACTAAAGGATGCTTTCCCTACGAGTGGGGGTGACTTCGTTAAGTAAACTCGACTGTGAATCCCTTCCTCCAAAGGAAGATTTTCACAGCGATTTGAAAAACGAAGATATTTCTGACGAAAATTATGTGTACTGCGAACAAATTTGGCGCGATATGAAAACTTTTCGTGATTTTCTTATTTGGTACAACAATAGAGACGTCGTTCCTTTCCTTGAAGCTATAAAAAAAACCAGTTCTCTTTTTACAAATTGCGCCACATTGATATGTTTAAAGATGGTATTAGCGTTCCCAGTCTAACCATGAAATTTATGTTTGACACATTACCACGTGACATATATTTCAGTCTGTTTAATCAAAAAGATTTGGATTTACACGATATCTAAAAAAAAACATAGTAGGGGGCCCGTCTATAATATATCACCGCCATTACGAAGTCGACGTTACACGGCTTCGTGAATCGGAAATGGGCGACTCAGCTCGCCCCTGTCGTACTATTATTGGCTACGACGCGAATGCATTATACCTTTGGGCTCTTTCACAAGATATACCCACCGAATGTTATACGCGTCGTAGCCGAGAAAATAATTTTGGATATAAAACAACACTTGTTTACGGGAAAATGGCTCTTGAATGGTTAGAGTGGGTAGCTCACGAGAAGAATACAACGATAAGACATCAATTTAACGGAGAAGAGGAACGCATTGGTGATCGTAAACTTCCCGTTGACGGATGGTGAGCCCAGACTCGCACCATTTATCAATTTCACGGTTGTTATTTTCACGGTTGTCCTTGTAACGTGGAGCACACCAACTCTATCAACGGGAAGTCTATGGCCGATCTCCTATCAGAAACTAAAAAGAATACTACGTATTTGGGTAAATATGCCGAGGTCGTCGAAATGTGGGAATGTCAATGGAAAGAAATTCGGAAAAATTCCGAAGTAAGAAATTTTCTAAATTCAAAATTTCCTCACCGTAACCTGAAGTGGGAAATGACCCAAGATAAAGTTTTGCAAAATGTAGTTGAAGGTCGCCTATTTGGCATGGTAGAGTGCGACCTTTTTGTTCCAGATCATCTTAAAGATTATTTTGGTGAAATGCAACCAATTTTCAAAAACATTGACATTACCCGTGACGACATCGGTCCCTATATGCGAGCTTACGCTGAAGAGCACAATATATTATCTACTCCTCGGCGTACACTGGTGGCTTCGTATTTTGGTAAACGAATTCTTTTAGGCACACCTTTGTTAAAATGGTATTTGAAACACTGATCGTATCTCACGTTTATCAAGTTTTAGAATACGAACCCAGTCCGTGTTTCAAACATTTCGCCAATTTAGTCTCGAATGCACGCTGCGAAGGTGACGTGCACCCGGACAAGGCCATTATTGGTGATACGATGAAACTTCTTGGGAATAGTGGCTATGGAAAATGTATCACTTATAAGGATCTCCACAGAAATATTATCTTTTGTAATAGTAAAACGGCGAGCCAAGGAACTAACAGTCATCGTTTTCGCCAGCTAGACCCAATTCCGGAATCCGTGTACCAATTAACAATGAACAAGAAATCCATTAAATACGATCTCCCTCTTCAAATTGGTTTTATGGTTTACCAGTAGGCAAAATTGAGAATGCTGGAATTTTATTACGATTTCATAGATTATTACGTAGAGCACCCTCTCTTCCAGTATTGCGAAATGGATACGGATTCCGCTTATTTAAGTCTAGCTTTTTCTGGTTTAGACGATTGTGTTACCACCGATAAACGACAAGAATACTTTACAAACTTGTCCCGGTGGTTTCCTGCTGTTTGTTGTGACGCGCACGCGTCCGATTATGTCATTTGTCGGATGGAAGGGAAAGAATGGGTGCCTTCGGAATCGTGTTGTATTGCGCGTGCGCGTCACGACAAAAGGACACCTGGCCTATTCAAAATAGAGTATGAAGGTAGAGGTTTTATTGGCTTGTGCAGCAAAACATATTATTATTTTGGTGATACGGATAAATTCAGCACGAAAGGTCTAAATAAGAGACACAACGAAATTGACAAAGACACATTTTTTAAAATACTTGAAACCAAAGAGAGTGGCGTTGAAAAAAATCGAGGGTTTCGTGTGAAGAATGCTTCAGTTTTTAGTTATATTCAAGAACGTTCTGTACTAACATATTTTTATTCCAAACGACCGGTACAAGCCGATGGAATCTATACCTCTCCGTGTCTGGTATAATAGACACGCTAGTAAATCTTCTCGTGAGCTACCCTCCCCGTGTATCATTCAGTAGTGGTGTAACATTTAGTCTTAGTGTAACATTCAGTCTTGGTGTAACCGTGATCAGGTATGATGTTTATCGACCACTGACTCCTACTTGTCGATTATTAAAGAGTGTACATTTCACATTTACATTTCGGTACACTCGAGAGATAGCCGTGTAATATCCGGTCTTAATATAGCCGTGATGAACTATTGTGTTTATCGACTCCTATCTTGTCAATTGTTAAAGTGTGTATTGATACACACACGTCATTGTTGCATCATCATCACCATCATCCTGTGCTTTCTATTTTTAAGTAGAACACTGTTGAAAATAAACGAAGTATATTGTATACTTCAATCGCTGCAGAAGTCGTGTCATAAAATAAATAAACACAGAGTGTAGCATACTGTCTATCAGAGACTGTTTATCATGTGGAGTAGATTTGTATATAGTTGTTAAGGTTTACAAGATTTTATAATAGTGACACTTACTCTTGGGTGTCTCATAACAAGAATATATGTGATATCATTCACAGGGATACTTTCTCTTGGGTGTCTGAATACGATTTGTGTATCATATGGAATCAATTTGTATTTAGTTAAGGTTTACAAGATTTGATAAGATTGACACTTTCTCTTGGGTGTCTGAATAAAACATTTCACAAACGCACATATGGTGTCGACTTTTTTATTGCTTAATTAAGGTAATACAAGAACGTGCATGCCAATATTACATGCAAACATTACATACCTCTCTTAACAAAGTCAAAATTCACTTAGGTATATTGAACACCATCCACATTGATACGTTCACAAAAGAATTGTTGTCTCTGAAACGGGTAAAAGTGAGCTGTATCTTGATGACTATGAAAACTAAAACAAACACTCATCCATAGCATCAACACGATTTTATTTGTCATTTCATGTATTTCTTATAAATAATGGACAGAATATTCCCCATATAATGTATGTTGCACACTGTTCCTGTAGATTCCAAATCGGTAATGCTAATAAGGTTCCCAACGTGTGATTTGCAAAGGTGTCACCGAATGAACTGCGCGCCGCGATGATGCAGGTCGTCTACGATTCCGATGACGATCGCTGGCAAACGGAATGCTGGTTTCCTTTGACATATCGTCGTCCACTGACGCTGTCTGTATGTAAAGCCAACCATCTGAGTTCCCAACTAAATCCATTGGCGTGTTGACTTCCTTGAGACCACGAGCGAAGGTTTCCCATCCCACCGGTTCAAACGACTTCCGTTTTCTCAAAACGTCATTGACGAGGTCCACGATGTTACTTCCGGGTACCACCTTGTTTCTGTAGATCATTTCGCCGCGATCGTTCCACCTTAAGGCACTTTTCATTTTATCGAGTAGTCTTCGTGCTTTCTGCTTCATAGTTTTTGGAACGCTGTCGATGATTTCGTTTTCGATGCTCTCCTTTTCGACGACATTTTCGTTAGCAGGTTGTACTTTGTTTTCAACTTTGGTGGGAAATTTATCGATGGCTACACGCAGCGGTTCCTTCACACGCTTGTCGGAAAGATCGTTGTACCGACTCAACACCTGGTTATACAACACGACTTTTTCCCTCACGTCTATATCGTTTCGTTCTAATATGTCTTCCATTTCGTTGTCGAGTCGTTGCAGAACACTCCCTATAGGATTAATCAAAGGACGTTGCGGTTGAATGTTTTCCAAATTACGGGGATCAACCAGGGCCATCTTCTTTGTATACTCCATGGTCACCTGAGATGGAAACGGGAATGTCGAGCTTGTTGATGGAACCGTAGGTACATGTGTCATAGTGGGCCCCGGGACAAGTGAATCCAGTGACGTGGTGTTTGTCGATCGTCCACCGTGAATGCAGGCAATGTGCCGTTTCAAGTTGTCCCGACGTGAGAAATGTCTCTTGCAATTTGGGCACTGGAACGGTGATGGTGTGGGCTTGTTGGCAGCCAGTAGAATAGTCGATGAGCTCATGATGCAGGTGTTTGTGGTTCAAATGCAAGCAATGAAATGAATGGCGAGATGAATTTTACTCACTAAAATACGAAAATGTTACCACGGTAACATGTTGAAAAGATAAAATGTTAGAAAAGCGACGAAGGGAGGGCGTGAGTGAGTGAGGGCTTGTGTGGCTGAATGAGTGCGTGAGTGAGTGAATGCGTGAGGGCTTGTGTGAGTGAGTGAATGCGTGAGGGCTTGTGAGTGAGTGAGTGAGTGAATGCGTGAGGGCTTGTGTCAGTGAGTGAATGAGTGCGTGAGGGCTTGTGTGAGTGAGTGAATGCGTGAGGGCTTGTGTGAGTGAGTGAATGCGTGAGGGCTTGTGTGAGTGAGTGAGTGAGGGCTTGTGAGATTGAGTGAGTGAGTGAGTGCGTGAGGGCTTGTGTGAGTGAGTGCGTGAGGGCTTGTGAGTGAGTGAATGCGTGAGGGCTTGTGTGAGTGAGTGAGTGAGAGAGTGAATGAGTGAGTGAGTGAGGGCTTGTGTGAGTGAGTAAGTGAGTGCGTGAAGGCTTGTGTGAGTGAGTGCGTGAGGGCTTGTGAGTGTGTGAGGGCTTGTCTGAGTGAGTGAGTGAGTGAGTGAGTGAATGCGTGAGGGCTTGTGTGAGTGAGTGCGTGAGGGCTTTTGAGTGGGTGAGGGCTTGTGTGAGTGAGTGAGTGAATGCGTGAGGGCTTAAGACAATGAGTAAGGTTCCCTACGTATGCATTGCATTACACTATGAAAAAGACACAAGATGAGGTTTGCACAGTTTATTCGTGAACAACACAAACGTATTTACATGTCACACTCCATAACTACAAGAACCAGAGATTAGTCATTGATACAGAGTCTTGCAAAGTTTAATCGTGTACAAGACAATACCACACCTCACTACTTCAGTCTTGCCTGCCATACGGTGAGGAGCCCTTGTGGGTCCAACAAAGTCGGTTCGGATAGTTGGTTGCGGTATTGTTCCAGACAGTCAACCAGTCTTTAATCAACCTCATCCTCCATTAGTGTCAGAACCATTTGTTTCATAGTGTTTCGCCACTGTTTCGAAACGGTGTCTTGGAACCAACACTTTATACCACACATGGATAATGTCGTCTTGAGAGTTCAGCGTGACATCGTTAGGAGCGGAAGTTGGCATTTCGACCGTTTCGGCAGAAATTGTGACATCGGCAGAAGCGGAAGTTGGTACATCGCAGAGCCTAGTGTACCAGATGTCCTCGCCCTCTGGTTCCGTCGGAACGGAAGGACGGTCGGTCACCGGCATGATGGGTCGGTTCGTTGGCTCGTCCTCATTGCTCGAGTCTGCCGCATCGGAAGGTCGGTAATAGGGTATGTTCAACATCCTGATGTTAGGCGTGATGTCGTCGTAATACGAATGACGGTCCTATTGGCAAAACACCGCGCTTATATAGCTAGTGAATGTACCGAAAAGTCACGTGGTCGTGCCGAACGAGCACGTACTGCAGAGTAGAAAGTACACATCCACGGACTATATAGTAGATCAGACTTGCACTGCGAATACCAGTTCAAACTAGTTTGCAAACAGACAACCATCTGATGTAAGTTCAACTCTACTATGTAAAGACTGTCGTCGTTTCTCCTTGCACAGCTTGGGTGTGTTCAGCAGTGGAGACAGTCGCTTGGAGGGTCGATATTTGCCGCACCAGGGGAGAAGAGGGAGAAGTATCGAGCGAGAAATGCAGCAATATGCTCCTTTTCTTGCCACTGAAACAGTGAAGGAATGAGTTTAATAATGAATGGTCAACTGATATGTATAAGAGAAATATAATATTATGCTCTTTGTAGCAGGTTTTGACTTAGAACAAGACCTGAATAGCATTTGAATAATATGAGAAATTGAAACTTATTATTAGCTCTTCAAGTTGTTCTTCACGCTGCCGCTGCTTGTCTTGCTTCCTTTGGCAGTAGCCCTGCTTCACATGAATGTTCCAACTCCCTTTACAACTGAAGGTACTGCCACACATGCAGCAGGCATAACGAGGCAAAAGCTTTCGACGTTTCGTCGGAGGTGAAGACGTCGGGTTGATGGTTGGATTGGTTGACGGAGCTGATGACAGAGACGAAATTGTTTTGGTCGTCAAACTGGTCGTCGGACTGGTCGTTGAACTGGTCGCTGGCTGTTGGTCCGGGTTGATTGTCGGGGTCGAGAGATCGAGTGGGCCCGTAACCGTAGAAGGCTGCGCCTTCGGTAGCAAACTCTCTTGTCGGACGTTATCACTAGTCATGTTGTTCATCTTCCAAAATGTAAGATATGATGACCACAAAAATCAGACGCAGGCCTTTTATAACAGCTCGACAGAACATAAAGGTCACGTGGGCGTGCCGAACGAACACGAAATTTCTAACCTATGAGAATAGCTAATACTCTTTTGTGAGAATGTGATTGGCTCTGAAAAGAACCGTTTCTTGGTATCTCGTCGAATTTTTCTTATGATGCTGATGATGGTGATGAACACACGAGTTCCCGATGTTGTTCGCGCTTCATCCGGGACAGTG
>CM034541.1:12680330-12782830 GCA_020002185.1 Paraescarpia echinospica
GCGACTTTAATTTGTATTAAGTTTTGTAATTGGTCAGACTAACTTCCGGTCGTCAAGTTATATAAGGGCCGGACGGCCATTCGTGGCCAGACGAACATTTGAGCAGAAGAAAGTGTTGCACTCTCGTCTCCAGGAATTGGGCTAAAACGTGTGCCGCCCTACGCCTGTAGTAAATACTTCTACGATTTCAACAGTACTGATTAGTTGTGAGACGCTGCACTTCTCACGCGTTGAAGAAGACTGAGCGATAACCGACTGCAGTTCCGTTTTGATGTGATCTTCGAATGCAAGGCCGCCACCGTTTCGTCTGCTAGCTGTCGTAACACAGACTCCGTGACAGACCTTCTCGACATCGCCGAAGTCGTGACATCGTTTCCGTGTTGTCGCCTGGTGATTCGCGTGGGATCGACAAAGCAAATCTACCGTCTACTTGATCGCCCGAGTCGCCTGCTTTCATCTACGTGAATTCGTTCGCCGAACGCCGAGCGACTTTCGACTTCGTCCTGACATTTCGCCGAACGCGACCGATGCGAACGTTGACATTCACACATCACGAGACATTCATTGGTTACAGTTCATAGACTTTACAACGGTGTATACCCGTCTTCAAGTAAGTGACCAGCTGTTTAAATTGTCTCCCATGTAATTTCGTATTTGGATGCATACTCGTCGAGTACAATGTATGGATGCATACTCGTCGAGTACAATGTATGGTGTTATAAATATAATGTCATAGCAGAGTAACGGTTGGCCAACTATCACTGAACCGCTTTTGTTTATTGTTGATGTATTAAATGGGAATGCCAGTTGGCTTCTCGTACATACATATCTGATGTCACGTTATGTCTCTCGTTCACTCCGGTTCCTAGTGCACCTGAACCTATAACTTGCTATGTCAAATCGGGTACCGCCAATTTATGAATTTATTAATACTTACACTCGATTTTGTGACAGTCAGTAATGTTGTATGTCAGATAACTGCTTGTCCGCCAGCGTGTTCATTGTTGATTAATGTCTCCTACGTGGGACATAGATGATTATCTGTAGACGGTATAAAAGGAAACAGAACTATAGAGTTAGGGAGATCACTTTCCCTGACTAGGGAGATCTCTTTCTTGTTGCTAGATGTCATGCTGTTGTACGTTGTGCAATAAAAGCCTATGCTAGTCTGGACTTATGCGATTTTTAATGTGAGACTTCGCTAGTCCTGACTAGGGAGAATCCTGAACGAAGTAGGGAGAACACCTAGCCAGACTGCGATGTCTTGTACAGGGTGGCATTCGGAGCACGTGCCCGAATAGACTCCATCTTGCAGTTATGACAGCTTCGCTGATGAGACGGTATCGTCAACGGTTGTACCTCCGCCTCGTTAGAAATGAGATGTGGCCAACATATGATCTGGCGTAGATGACGACCGTGGTACGCATCCAGGCGATCTAGTTCTGATTTCGTAAGGCCCCATGTACCCATGTTGTACGTCAGCACGGGCACAACGAAAGATACGTATAGCCTTAGCCGCAGCTGTAGAGAAATCTGTGATCGCCTAAACCACAGTGTCCACAGCTTGCGGAAGGCGACGTTGGCCAGCTGCTTTCGGCGAGCGACGTCTTCGGCTTCACCGAGGAGCGACCCAAGCTTGCGTGTCACTCTCCGCCAAGCATGCTGGCGCGATGCGTTCGATCTCGTCGAGGAACGAACGAGAAGAGCTGACGAAGTCCGTGTCGTCAGCGTACTCGACGTCCAGCGGTAGGGTGGCATCGGCTGGTGGACGTGTCGGGAGGCGCGAAAGAAGGTCATGTAGTGCCGCTTCGAGGTACACAGTGAATAACACCGGGCTGAGGCTGTCGCCTTGCGGCGTCCTGTTGGATGTTGCGAATGAATGACAATCGTCTATTGAGAGACGCGGCTCGAGCGACGTGGCGGCGAGTAGGAAGCGAAATCATCCGCAGTTTCGATTCGCCGAGGAACGTTTGTAGTGTATCAAGCAGCTTGTCGCGACGTATGGTGTCGAAGACGCGACTCAGATCGATGCCGAGGAATTCGATTGACACGCGCTGACGCTGCGCTTTAGCGCAGAGTCAACGATACCCAAAGACTACGTCGGCCGTGCTGCGTCCGCGTCGGAATCCCGATTGCGACGGCGACAGGTAGTTCGGAGTACTAATAGTAATACTATCGGACGCACACTCGTTTGTGGACATATCGGTTTGTCCGGCTTCTGTATCAAAACTAGCACACCTTTGCATAGGTCGAGCGGTTCGTGTTTTTCCAGCGCGTCGTTGAATATGCTGGCAATCGTGTCTGCTAGCAGGCCAGCAGTGCATTTGAAGAATTCGGCCGGTATGCCGCTGGCTCGGCCGCTGTTCGTATTGCCAATAGTATAGCAATATGAATCTTATTGGACAATACCGACTATGGCTTACTGATGGGCGTGAACTTCACATTCTCTCCGACCTTCGTAATTTTGAACTAACAACAAGTATCTGCGAGTATGTTGTGGTGTTTATGTAACGATGCGGTGTGTTTTATAACACTTTGTAAATGTTGCTATCACGACTGTCAATTACTAAAACATCCCGTCAGGTGACGGACTTTTTTTAGTACTTCCGATGAGGCAATACTATTGGTTTAAGCAATTATTTACTCACACTAAACTACACATCGTTATTGGCTTACATGGTTGAGAAAACCCAATGTGTCATACAAAGTACACAAAGCGTACAATGACATTTTATTAATTAATTGAACAACACTTGCAAAACAACACAATAATGCAAACTCAAATCCTGTTTTAATATCAGAGTTGTATACAATGACCACGAGCAAATAATCATTATATACAATGCGTCTGTTTGGTTTGAGAAACAAACGTTAAATGATAACCGCACCAAACGAAAGATTGTTTGTGGAACATCGTCAAACTATGAAATATGTTCTTAAAACAACTAATGATTTATTGTAAATCATATTTTTACTAACAAACTGTTTGACGGTGCAGCACACACGCGCGCGCATGCATATACACACGCGCACACGCACGCACGCTTACGCATGGGTGCACACACACTGAAACTGCGCCATTCGGGAAATCTATTATATTTGAATTTGCTATATATTCAGCATTCCTTATCAACCCCCCAGGCAGAGTATATCTTCAAGTAAATAGATTTGATTTGGAACTAACGCAACTTAATATTTAATTTGTTGAAAAAATTGTTTTCATGTAAAGGGCATGTGACCGATACAAAGCCGTTTGATAGTGTCTTGTAATACGAATTGTTTTAAAAATACAATCTAAAAATCATATCCGCTTCCATATACCACCTTCGCACTCGACCAATGGTCTTCTTATCGCACAGTTGCATTTCTCGACCCGTGACTCTTGTGGAACACACATCAGAACACCTGCAGAAATCAATCATCAATATATTTGTATCACCAATAAATAATTTTTATCCGTGCCGATCATGTAAGTCGTTGCCTTTTGTGCAGTAGGTGCTGCATAGCTGAATTCTTCTGAGAGATGCGCTGTCTCCCTGACGCAATTGGTCTGGACGGTAAAGATTAGCTCGCGTTAACCACAGCGAAGGCTCACAACTGTCGCCATTTACCCATTCGTACAGAGCGTACCAATTCTCGGACCCTACTGAATTAGTCCTATATGACGATAATTGTCCAGATTGAAAGTTATACGAACATACGTGACACTGTCATAACACGGTACACGCAAATAACATAGCAGCCATCACAATCGTATTTACAAACATTTATATACAATCTCTATGGTTGTGCCATTGTACAATTTCTGCTATTTATATATTTTCAGAATCTTATTTCCCTGTCATTTTGTTAAAGTAGAAAGGTCAGGCTAGTGTATACCACCAGTCGTAGACAGAGGAGATGTTACGTAATAATGTACATATACTAGTTCAGGTGCACACAGGGGGGCGCAGTTAAAATTAACTCGCGTCGTTATTGTAGGGCTGTAATGGCATCCTCCACCCTGCTGCCTAAAGGTAGGCAAAATGAGAAAGTAACAGGGCAGTAATGGCATCCTCAACCCTGCTGCTTAGAGGTAGGCAGAGTGAGAAAGTAACAGGGCTGTAATGGCATCCTCTACCCTGCCGCCTAGAGCAGGCCCGTAGCCAGCTTTTCACAATGGGGGGTTCACATTTTACCAATTCAGACTCCAGGGGGTGCCACAAGTTCATGTGGGGTTATATTTTTTTCACAATGCAGAGGGCCCCACATGTTCACCTGGGGGCTCATAGTGCAGAAGGTTACATTTCTAACTGGAAGAACAATGGAGTGGGTGTGAAATTGGTGGACCATGTGGTTTCGTCTTATATTCTTTCATCTTATATATATATATATATATATATACAAACACCACTTTAGCATCCCCAGCAAGCCCATAACGAGGTCGTTTTGGGGGTGCGTTTTCAGACAAAGTGGAACTCGTATGCGGTGTGTGGAGATTGGTCCCATTTTGTTGCCTGATTAAACCTAATGTACACCCAATTGTATTCATAAAAGCCAACACGCAGTGATAGTATATTGTTACTATAACTGAATTATTTACTTTAAACCCTTCGTCGTGTGTGCAATTGTTTTGAATATGTTCATATTAATATAATAAACGAGGCACCGATGTGGGTGTGTTCAAGTTATTTTAAAGAATAAACAGTTAAAGTGTGATATTTACAATCTGGTTTTCACTCAATTAATACATTATATTTATATAATCCGATGTGCAGAAGTCCCATAATTTATCGTAAACATAATTAAGTTAATAAATTAACAAACCTTTATAAAACACCCGGTAAATAGAAACTAGATTATAAAACATTATTGTCCTCTTGTGGAATTTGGATTACATTCTATGTGTCACACAGTCAAGTACCATATCCTGTACACCACACTGACTCCAGGAAAGACAAACTGTATTTTACAACTATACAGAACACAAAATGGACATAGTAAATTATAATAAAGGCCCTTCACACATTATTACCTCCTCATCAGCGATAAGGCTCATTTTTCTGAGATCTACAAACTTGCAACTAGCAACCACAGTATTTCGGCAACCATACAGCCACACAATTACACGATTTCTCACAAGCACGCGCATTTTAAAATAGGTAAAGCTAACTTTATTGTGTAGTGGTTAAATACAAAATTACACATCTTAAGTTGTTGATTGTTGAGAATAGCTTCTTTGACAGACGGTAGTTACCTTAATCAGTATACTAAAAATAAAAAGCCGCAACTCTCGTTTAATGATAATTAATGTTTAATGAATTATTTTATATAAACACCTTAGTATAGTGAGTGATAATAGGGTAACTCATTTAGCCTTCGTTCAGTTGTAAACAAGATTTAACAAACCTGATTATGTGGTAGAATATATATGAGATAAAGTAACAACCATCAAACTACTTACATAAGATAATATCTGTGTAAGCCAGTACTTGCTAGATATTTTGATTAGGTAGCATTGTTGTTAAAATTAAGCAAGGGCGATAGTCGGGCGGCGTAACCTAAATAAATAAAGCAGCCTAACGTAACGTAATTGATTGTATTTAAATTAGGTCACTACCGGTAATGTTAGCGTTCGTGACAGGATAAATAGTCGGCTGTGTAATTGAAATTTGTAACCTAAAGTGTGCTGTAGTACACAGGAAACAGTCTTTATAAAGATTAAGTTAGTTAAGTTATTAAATAAATTCTGATCGGGATATGGCGCCTTGCAAGCGGCAAGTCAAGGCAAAGCGACACTTGGTGTGCGATCACTGCCACGGCTGGGTAGATTTTGCATTGTCCGGCTGTGGGAAGTCATGGGCAGAAACCATGGAGGAAGGATTCACCTTTCAGTGCATTGGGTGTTGGAAGGTGGAGTGTCTGCAGAAGGAGATAGTTAGGTTGACAGATATTGTGAAGAGAATGGAGATGGGAATTAGCAAGGAGGCAGGTCGAATGGAGAGAGACGACAGGGAGAGAGGTGAGAATACTGCAAGACTGAAGGAGAATAGAAGTGGCAAGAAAACTGAGGAAAGGAGATTGACAGGAGGGAAGGTGATTGGAGGGGAAGAAATTGGAAAATCGACAACAGAAAACGTGACAAGCGTGAAGGTGACAGGGAAAAAAATGACCGTAGAGAAGGAGGGAGGGAAGATGGGACGGGAGAGGAGAGAAGGAAATGAGATGGGACGAAAGATGAAGGGACGAAAAGAAGTGAGAGCAAATGTGATAGAAGAGAAGTCGATAAAAGGGACGCTGACAGGAGGAAATGTGACAAGAGAAAAAGCGACAGGAAAGAATGGATCGGAAGAGAATGTGACAGGAGAGAAGACGACAGGGGGAAAATACAACAACCAGACAGATGCAAACCGAAGAAGGAGCTATTCTAAGGCAGTGATTGGGGGGCAATGAGGAAAGAGAGGGTGTTTATGGGCGACTCCATTATGAGAAAGACGGACAAGACACTGAGCGAGGGGAAAGACGTCGTTGTTTGTCTACCGGGGGCTACGATTGAACATACAACTGACAGGGTAGAGAAGGTATTGGGACATGGCAAGGGGGGTTCTATACTGGTACATGTAGGAACAAATAATGCAGATAGGGAGGGAACAACTGCGATAGTACATAAGTATAGACAGTTAGTGAGGAAGCTAAAGAATACAAGAGTTGAACAGGTTATTCTGACAGGAATTTTGCCAGTAATGGGAGTAAGGGGGCATCGTATAGAAACTGCAAGAGGATGGCGATCAACGCACTAGTTGAGCAGATGTGTGAAGAAGAGGGGGTGGGATTCACAGATTTATGGGAATACTTTGTTGGGAGGGAAGATATGTACATGAGAGATGGCCTCCATCTTAGCGGAAAGGGGACAGCAGTTTTCTCAGAGAACCTGCGGCGATCTGTTGACAGTGGGACAGGTTGCATCTGTTTAAACTAGGGACTCACAGAAAAGCCTGAAAATGGAGGCACAGATAAAGACAGCACAAATAAATCAGCAAATAACAGTCTGGAAAACTCTTCTGAAGCTGGATATAAATGTGTTTGTTTAAATGCAAGGAGTATAGTAAACAAAAGAAATGAACTAAACATTATGGTAGAAGATATTGACCCTCATATAACATGTATAAGCGAATCCTGGACCACCTCCGATATATCAGATGCTGAATTGGGACTGACAGGATATGTAATGTTTAGAAAAGATAGAATAGGAAGAAAGGGAGGTGGAGTTATTTTATATATTAAAGAATCTATCCAGGTTTATGAAATAAAATTAGAAAGAGAAGCAGATTGCGAAGAAGCTGTTTGATGTAACATAGTTAAAGGAAACTCAACGTTAACAGTTGGGTTAGTTTATCGAAGTCCAAACATAAGCATAGAAGAGAATGAAAAATACAAAACGCTGTAAGGGAAGTAAGCAAACGGTACTGTATTATTATGGGGGATTTTAACCACGGGCATATACAATGGAAATCTTTTCAGAGTATGGGGAGTGAGGACCACAAGTTTTTAGTTTTAGTTCAAGATACTTTCCTTTCTCAACTTATGCTAGAACCAACCAGGGGTGAGAATGTGTTAGACATAGTTCTGTCCTCACAGAATGAATTAGTTGACAATGTCAAGATATGTGAGCCACTGGGGAGTAGCGATCACAACCAGATACATTTTACAATCAAAGTAAAATCAGAAAGGAATAGTAAAAAGCAGTATAGGAGAAATTTCCACAAAGGAAGGTATAAGGACATGAGGAAATATTTAGCAAAGATAGACTGGAATAACACACTGAAAAATAAGACAGCAACATAATGCTGGAATATATTAAAGAGTGAAATTAAGTGCATAGTCGATAAATTTGTACCCTTCAAAAAACAATGGAAACGGTCCAAAAAGAAACACTTGTCGAAAGAAGCCTTTAGAAAAATTAAGTATAAACAAATGATGTGGAAGTCATATAGATGTACTGGAAATGATGAAGACTACAACAGTTATAAAGAAGCACTTATCCAAGCTACAGCTGAAATTAGAAATGCAAAGAGAAGCTATGAACAACAATTAGCTAGTAATTTAAAACATGACAGCAAGAGTTTGTATGCATATGTTCGAAGCAACCAGAAAGTTCAGGATAACGTCGGTACTCTAGAAGATAGTGCTGGAAATATAATATCAGAGGGATTCTTAATGGCAGAAGACCTGAATGAGTACTTTAGTTCAGTGTTTACCAGAGCAGATATTAGTTCACTGCCAGTGCCAGAGGCTAAGTTCAAGGGGGCAGATTCAGACTATTTAGGACAATTAATTGTAACCCCGGAAATGGTAGCTAAGAAAATAAGGGCTATGAAGGATAATAAATCAACTGGAGTGGATGAGATTCCGCCCAAACTACTATTGGAAATTGTAGAACAAATTAGCGTACCGCTTGCAACAGTTTTCAATTTGTCATTAGAAGAGGGAGTGGTTCCTTTAGAATGGAAAGAGGCAAACATTATTCCGGTATTTAAAAAGGGTTCGAGAAACAAGTCAGAGAACTATAGACCAGTGAGTTTAACATCAGTGATTTGCAAATTATTAGAAAGACTAATTAAAGATCACATGGTGGATTTTCTTGTTAAACAAAACTTGATAAACCCATCTCAACATGGTTTTTTTAAAGCGAGGTCATGCTTAACAAATATGTTATGTTTTTTGGAAGACATCACTAAGTGGGTAGATGAGGGATCACCAGTAGATATCATCTACTTAGATTTTGTAAAAGCTTTCGACAAAGTACCACATCAAAGATTACTGCTGAAACTAAAGGCCCATGGCATAGGAAATGGTATAATAAACTGGATAGAACAATGGCTGATTGACAGAAGACAACGTGTAGTAGTTGATGGGGAGGCTTCAAACTGGAAATCGGTATTGAGTGGGGTACCACAGGGATCAGTATTAGGACCTATATTATTCTTAATATATATCAACGATTTGGATGATGAAATAACAAGCAAGGTGTTGAAATTTGCGGATGATACAAAAGTGTTTAGAAGGAATAAAAGTGATGGAGATAGTCAGCATTTACAAGATGATCTTGACAGGTTGATCAAATGATCTGAAAAGTGGCAAATGCTGTTCAATTTTGGGAAATGTAAATGCCTCCACACAGGACATGGGAACGAAGAGGTAGAGTATACAATGGGGGGTACTGTACTAAGTACTACTGTAAAAGAAAAGGACTTAGGGTTAACCATTAGTGCTGATATGAAGGTTTCAGAGCAGTGCGGAATTGCAGCTTCAAAGGGAAATCAAATCCTTGGATTAATTAGGCGAAACATAACGTATAAGGAAAAAGAGCTAATAATACCGCTGTACAAAACAATAGTTAGGCCTCATTGAGAATATTGTATTCAAGCGTGGAGGCCATATCGCAGGAAGGACATAGATATGCTAGAAAGAGTGCAGAGGAGAGCAACTAAAATGATACAAAAACTGAGGGATCATAGTTACGAAATACGCCTAAAAATCGGTTTAACAACACTAGAGACCAGGAGATTGAGAGGAGATCAGATAGAAGTGTTTAAAATATTGAATGGTTATGAAAATATTGATAGAAATATTTTTTTCCAGTTAAGAAAGATAGAAGGACTATAGGACATGAAGTTACATTAGCAAAGGAGCAGAGTAGATTAGATATAAGAAAGTTTTCATTTTCACAAAGGACTGTAAATGAATGGAACAGATTATCTGCTGATTGTGTTGGTGGTTGTAGCGTGAATATGAAAATAAAATCGACACATACCTCAGATGGGCGGGATACACATAGAAAAAAGGGTCGGACTCTCGATAAGCAAAGGGCTTCCTTGTCCACCTGCCACCTAGAGTTAATTCTCTGGCTGGCAATCTTGTTAAATCTTGTTAAATATGGCTTAATTTATGTTGCTCATAATTGTTAAATCATTGTCACCCCGTTCATTCACCAGAATTTAGTCTGCATCTGTCACCTTTGAGTGAATACAATTAGGACTCATAATTTTACGTTTGGTGTAAAACTGGCTTCTTGTGTATTTGTTACCTAATGCGTTTTTTTCATAATAGGAGACCCTGGGACAGCGTGAAGTCCTTCTGCTTGGCTAATTGGATGCAATGGTCCTTTGACACACATTCCTCTAATGACAGCCCTTTTCACACATGGCATTGGAGACAGACCCCCCCAGCCAGGCTCCCATACATTTAGTGACGATCACTTAATAGATAAGGGTTCTCCCTTTAACATATGTACAAATAAGTTTTTCTTGGCATTCGTTGTAATGATTAAACAATATCCAGCAGCTTTTAGGAGGGGGGGTTAATGCTTTTGAGAAACATGGAATACAATTAGTAGCTCACATTTTAAAGATGCAATTTTGACGGGGGTTCACATTTTTTAGAAAGGGGTATCACAAAAAGGGGGGTTCCCGTGAACTCTCCCTGGCAATGGGCCTGTAGAGGTAGGCAGAGTAAACGTGCAAAGTTGTGTGGTAAGCAATAACAGTGTTATGTTCCCAGTATAAGTTGATATGCTCTAAGAGAGTGTTGCAGAAGAGTACCGGTTGTGAAAATCGGTTACGGGAGGCAGGGATGCGGTCGTCGTACTGTGAAGGCGGCCAAGGGCGTGTGAAGCTAATGATTAGCTGGGCATAGCTACGTATTAGATAGCGTCGATAGGAGCTGCGATAGGGTAGAATAAGAGGTTATATATTGTTTTTTTAGCATTACTGTAGAATAGGTCTTTGTTATCTATATATGTAATACAATTAATTAAATTTCCATTGTTCCTAGTAGCGTTGTTCATGGTTGCTGCCCTCATTCACAAGGGTTGACATAATTAACCCTACTAGACTTGAGCCAGCTAGTTACGGAGACCTCGACAATCTGTGACAGCCAATCACGTGCGACTGTCGTTTTCGTAATTTGTAAGCGAACCTTGATTTTGTACGCGTTGTTGGAATAGGGAAATAAGATTGACCCTTTAATCGCGTGTTCGTTTTCATGTCGGCGGCGTTGATTGAGTAATAAGGGGTATTTGTGTATGAATTCCTCCATTCAGAAGACCATCTTCTCCCGCATGATGTGCATGATCAGTTTGAAGAGCGCGGCCCATGCCTCCTCGACCGGCGGCGTCCACGCATCCCCGAGGACGGGTTCAATGGCGAAGAGGAACTGCGCTGCAATTACCTAAAAGAACGAACAACTGGAATTATACAACACTGCAATGCCACTGATGTTTCATTGGGTTGCTATTAGAAATACCAATGACCACGTCTGGAAATGCCGCATTGGCATTCCGTTTACTATACAGAAGAGGTAACATTATGGACTCAGGCTCATGCACGTCATTTCGATGTTCCCGTTACCACACAGAGGATATCGAGTTAACTTATCGCCACATGCGTCCAGGAACGCCATATTGGCGTTCTATTTATTACCCAGAACTCTCAGAACTCAGAATCAATTTATTTGACCTATAAATACGATACATATACAATGAATAACGTAAGTAATAGATAAGGTCGGGAGACTCCCATTAAGATATCTAATATCGCTAGCACCGGAGCCACCCTACAAATATAAACAACAAAATTTACATGTCACAAATCAGAGTAGCATATTACCGTTGATAATTACTCAGTGTATCAACATACATACATAATACAAGGACTGATTATATATACTCTTGTACAAATTGACGTACATATGGATACTTAGGTATACATTTCAATACGTATTCTTCTTCTTCTTCTTCTCCTTGCTCCTTTGCGGGGTGGGGTCCACGTCACTTGGTAGCTTCTACTTTTCTTATCAGTTCTTTCCACCTCTCTCTCTCATCCGCAATGGCCGCCCATTCATGGCTGTTCACGCCAGCCCTCCCCAGGTCTCTTTTTATGCTGTCGTTCCATCTCAGCCTTGGTCTTCCTCTCCTTCGTCTGCCACCCTCTTCTACTTTCCATGCTCTTTGCGCCAGTCTGTCTTCATCCATTCTATGTACATGTCCCTCCCATCTCATTCTGTTACCGGTTACTTTCCTCTTTAGGTGTTTTTCATTCCAATCTCCTCTCTCAATTCTTTCATCTTCCTTCTATCCTCTCGCGTTACTCTACATATTCTTCTGACCCAGTTGTTTTCTGCTACCTGTAGTTTCCCCTCCTGTCTCTCTGTCAGTGGCAGTGTTTCCAACCCATATATACACAGGCTGGTACAACGCAGGCTTCCAACACTTTTCCTTTCAGTTGTTTCTTCAGTTTTCAGTGCCACATAATGCCTTCTACCCTCTTCCATGCTACTGCTCCTGTTTGCACCCTCCTCTGTATTTATTTAATACTCCTTCCATCCTCACACATTGTACCGCTCAGGCATTTCAATACGTATTATGAATTACAAATAAAGCAATTATGAATACGACAACTGGATTCATAATTTAAAAAAAAAGTTTTTTGTGTATGTTGAAAAACCATATAGATTGTGGGTGTAAATTCTATTAATGATAATACTTGGTGTATTGTTAACTGTCTCTACTATGTTGTGTCTAATGCATTTTTTGGCAAATTAATTTTTGAATCTGGACATATACAGATTATTTCTTTCACGTGTGCAGTGCTGATGAATATTATAGATATGTGTGTTAGGAAAAACATTGAAGTAGTAGAGTAAAAGATTATTAATTAATTTATAGTAAAATTGTAATTGTTGGATTTTATAAATGTCATCCAACGTTTTGCTTTTTTCTGTAATTTGAAAATTCGATGTGCCTGATGACCCCATAAAAATAAGCCATAATTAATATGAGAGAGAATAAGAGCATTGTACATAATATATAATGTATTAGGTGGTAAAAAGTTTTAAAGTTTATTTAGTATGCCTACTGTTTTAGATATTTTATTTGCTATTTTGTTTGTATGACTTTGCCAGTTTAAATGGTTATGTATTGTGATGCCTAAACAAATTTAAATCATTTACACATTCAATGTGTGCCCCATCTATTTGTAACACAGGGTATTCTACTTTCTTTTGAGGCATATGAAAAATCATGAATTTAGACTTTTTGGCATTTAGTGACAGTTTATTAGCTTTTAACCAATTGCTAATCTGTGTTAGTTTTTTGTTAATATTTTCGAAGAGTTATATAACAATGTCACCACTTACGTCCATGTACGCCATCTTGGCGTCGAAGCTCATGTGCTTCTGCCCGAGTTCGTGAAGGTGTTTCACCATGGCGTCCGGGTCACCTTGTTTCTCCAACACCGCCGCTATGGTGCTCAGCAGTCGGTGGCCGTGCTCCGCTAACACTTTGCTGTAGCGCATGTCGTCCGCATTCAGCGACTTGAACGGGCCGAATGCCTGCTTCAAGTTCGGGTACGACTCGAACATACTGCAATAAGAAACACACATGCAGCAAAACAAGCGATTATCGCAATGTAACAAAGATGTGTACAGACCACAACAGACTGAAAAGTTGATGTTCACAAGCCACAAGGATTCACCCGCCATTACATAAAAAGTCCCTGCGAGAATGAGGCTTGCGGGTAATGGCTTAATCGAAAATGAGGCGTATATGATTTGGGTGGACTTTTCTTGAAAACGATATACGCAGTTGTCACAAATTTTTCACACGATATCTGGTGTCGTTATGTGCTATGAAAGTTTACGAACATAATCTCGTTAAACTTTCCATCCAGCTCAAGAGACGCTATGATGATCGCTTATATAAAACCTGCGTGGTGTGTTTCTTGGTGATAATTTTGTGGACAATCAATAGTGATCCATGTTTCGTTAACAGTTTGGTTTTATGGGGCAACTGTTTCGCATGACGACAATTGATGTAATGCAAACTAACTTGTTTCAGCAAGTACCGACATTAGTTGGAATGTGTTCTTGTCAAACATGGTTGGGTATATTAAAATATGAATAGGGAAAGTAGGGGCATGTCCGCACACGTAAGGTGAAACACGCCGTAGCTAGTGCATTGTGTGTGCGCTAATATTTGGCATTTAAAATGAGCAATCATATTAGTTTGTTGTTGTTTGTTAAGAGGCCACGTCTCCCATCAGATATATAAATATTTTGTAAAATGTAAAGATATACCTTTGTGCAGACATGCCCCAAGGTATGGGGCATAGCCACACACTGTGTGCGGTTATGCCCCATGTATCTCGCAGCAACAGAGTGTCCCAGAGCAGACTGTGGACTGCATATATATATATATATACATACGAGTATATTATTATAATAATGTGTATTGGTAGGTGTAGGCTACGGTCACGTGCAATACTTAGTAGAACTGACAAGAAACACCAGGAAAAAAATCAACATATTCCACTTTTCATAAGAAAAGTTAAGAAAATACAATCAATAATTAGACCTTGAAAGACAGCCCACATTAAAAAAACCTAGTTTCCGTAAGATTAATTAACATTTATTTGGAAACGTGCTCCTAAAGCAGCATGCTCTCGTAACAATCAAAGTAAAGTTCGAAACGCAGCTTGTCCGACGGCTCCTCAAATAATATGCTCTCGTAACACGCAAAGTCAAATTCGAAACGGATTGTGTCACCAATTGATGTTGGCTCATCATGACATGCCATGTCTTCGGTTTCTGGCCAGCAGAAGGTGACAGCGTCGCTTTTATGCAAGTCATTGCGCTTCAAGTAACTTGTCTGTACTTCATCATCTTCACACCTGTCGACACGCACCATCTTTCCAGCATATAGTATGATACCCGTTGTTTCTTAGCGAACATGACAAGAATGTAGTCCCCTTGTTGATTGCTGATCGACGGGTAACATGAACCAACGGTTCCTTTTCCGAAACTTCCGAGTCAGAGATACATTCAAGCTAACTATTATTTGTGTCACTGGGAGAAGAAGAAGCTTGTGCATTCACAACACGCGATTTATTCACGTCTTTTGAACCGACCGCTGTAACTAAGTATTTCTTCGCTGCTGGTTGCGGTTTCACCGGGAGTTTCTTTAATCCGGCTTCGATGATGGTTTTGCTCAAGATCGCTGTTTTGCCGCACTGTCTTGATCTTTTCTTGCCGCCCATTTGAAATCCCGTCACGTGATGGATCGGCAACATGTCCAACGAGAGGATGCCCACTTGTTGCTGCTACAGGCGACGTCGTAACTCCAGTCGCTACTTGCCCACAACTTGAGCCCTGATTAGCCGCTCTGTTCGAGACAGGAAGAACCAATCCACTTGTTCCAGGGAGACATGTTTCACTTCGGCCAGACGCATTCGTATCGCAAGCAATATCGGTCGGATGCGATCCTGCAAAGTCTGCAGCACTGAAGATGGCAGGGTTGTAGGGAACAATACCAGTCTTTCTGAATCCATTGACAGCTGTAACTGCGGTCGCTGCCTTGGGGTATGCCTCGCCGAACAACATGGCGATCTGGTGGATGGTGACAACTCTCCCTGGATGAGAACGAAGCCAGATCCTCGCATTTTCGTCGTAATATGATCTCAGAGGCTTCATAAATACGACGTCCAACGGCTGCAGCCTGTGAGTACAGTGTGGCTGGAGGCAGGTGATGTGCACGCTGTTTTGCCAGGCTAAATCAACTAACGCAATGTTTTTGGTGTGCGCCGCATGCCCGTCAAGAACAAGTAGTACCGGTTTGCTTTCGGTTGGCTTAGAAAAAGCGATGAAGTGGTGGAACCAATCTATAAACAGATCTGTTTGCATCCACCCACTTGGGTGACATGCAGATATACTCCCCGCAGATGCACCGTCCATCAACTCTGGCTTTCTGCGCACTCGCGTGAAAATCAACACGGGAGGCACACAGTTGCCTGCAGCGTTCATGGCGATGACTGCTGTTACGAGAGTTCTTCGTTCTGCCGATGTTAGACACCCAATTTGTTTCTTCCCGCAGTATTTTGGATGGTTTACCTTGCACTGTTGTAATACCAGTCTCGTCTATACTGTATACATCGCCTCGTTCAAATATATTAGCATCGATCAATTCGCCGTACAATGCGTAAAACCTATCTACGTTGGCCTTATTAAAACCCCTTGCTCGTGCCGCAGACGTAGCTTCCGGCGTTCGCAACGACAATTCCGGGTGCCGATGCCGAAACGACATGAGCCAGTCACTTCCTGCCATCTCAGTTTGGTTTATGAAGTTGTGCAGAATGTTGTTCCCCACGGCCATCTGGTAGGCGACATGCCTTACGTCATCTCTACTCAGTCCAAGTAAGACCTCTTCCACACGGAGGATGTACAAACTCAATTCGTCTTATGGCATAGTTACCTCACAATTATCTCACAGTTACCTTACAGCTACCTCACTGTTGCGTTATGGCTGATAGGGGTTGGCGCCAACCCCTATCAGCCATAAGTGAACATAAACAGAACACAGACCATCAGTATTCTTTGAAAGACGTAACAATTTTAGACCACGAGACGAACTGGCATCGAAGAAAGATAAAGGAGGCAATCAACATCCACAGAGGAAAACCTAAATTGAATCGCGACGTCGGCCAGGAGCTCCCAGCTGTTCTTCTCCAACTTGCGTCACATTACAGTGTGACACATCCGTAATGTCATTCTGCCGATGAAGACTGCGAGATATTCAAGAGAAAAAAGTTTCTTGTGAGGTAACTATGCCATATTACAACAACCAAGAAACCGGATCTTCAATCCGTTCAAGAACAATTCATCTTCTTGTTCCTCAGAAAAGATGGTTCTAAACCCCCTGCGAAACTTTTTTAGCGCCGGTTATGACTTTGTTCTTATTCTTTCTGCGATCTAGTAGCGTAGACCAGGGCACATTTAACTATTTTGCAATCTGGCGATATCAAACGCCCCTTGTTTCACAGCTCAATAGCCAGTCGCATGTTTTCATCACTCCATGACTGTTTGTTGGTTTTCCTCCTACAGTGTCTCACCATTGCGCACCTGAAGCAATCAAGCCAGCTGTTAGCCTAAATCAGTTGCAGTGTTATTTAACCTATATAGGCTACTATGTTATATATTAAATATAATTTACCATCGTGGTTATGCATGCCTATGCGTAATTAAGCTTCATTTGTCTAAGTGTAATATGGTACTAATGATATACAACGTGGCAAAATGTGAAGCCAACATGATATAGCCTAATGCACATTGAAGCAGCGAATGATTATGTGCGGTAATTATAAATAATCATATATATACTATGTAGTATCTACTATCGACGTTTCTTATAATACCTGCATTAAACAATTGAAGTACCTAAAAGTATACCTAAGTAGGCTACATATAACCGCCGACAAACGGGGCATGTCTGCACAGCGTGTGGGGTATGATCTCAGGCTTGTGCGGTCATGCCCCAAACATCCAACACGTGAACATTTCCGAATTGTTCGAAAATGCTGCTTATGAAAGCAACCTTTATTTCCACTATTACAAGACCATTAAAATGCAGTTTGCAATTGCATAAGTACATTCATATGCACGCTTCACGACGATATTTTACTTTCTGACCTAACCATGAAAACGACCACGTACAGCCGCCAAACTTCTCACATATCTTGCATACATATACGCACACTACATTACAAAAACCATTCTCCTACAATCCATAACGATAACAACTCACAAAACAAACTAAAGTAAAACTCGACATCACCGGCAGCGACTACTCGTAGCTCCGCGGTTACCGTAAAATCGATATTGTGTCGAGGGGTCGCGAACATACGCACACAGAGTCCCCGTGTAAAGCTTTATCTTTATACAGGCACTCTATGCACTCACACAGCCATTGATAAATATATCAACGGCTCTGCGCACACAGTAACTATAGCCCCATAGTACGGAAATCTGTGAAGCTCATTTACTTAGCGACTCATTGACACAATATAAATTTTATCGTTATAGGAATGTAAGAGAATTGTTTTTGTAACTTACTGTATGTATAAGTATATTCACGTCCGGAATATTCGGAGCAGGTCAAAATTCGTGGTACTGAAATCTCGCATTCTAACGCTCTTGGCCTATTTTATTAAACTGCGTGGTCTCGCACTGATTTACGTAACACGCGAACAATTTACACAGCGTAGATAGGACCCACGAATTTTGACGCAGGCGTCTTCGACAAGATTTGGATTTCACCGGTATATTTTCGTAAGTACTTCACTCAAAATAACTTTTGTAACAGTTTGTTTGCAGAAATTGTAAGGAATATGTGTTAGAGATTTTGCACATAAATATCTTACAGAAGAATTTGGTCAGGTTTTAATAAAACTGGCAACACACGATTGGACGATTGTTATTTCTTGTATATCTAAATGACCTACCAGAATCTCTACATCACTGTAGAGTAAACATATATGCAGACGATACTGCATTCTATACTCCAGACAATCTTGCTAACAACATTCATGATATCACCCATATTCGTCAAACAGATCTATGCAATGTTAGTAACTGGTTAGATGCCAACAGGCTGAATCCTATCAATATCTTGGTGTCACTATAATTGGTCAGGATCTCACATTTGATACACATGTAGAAAATGTTATAAATAAAATCAACAGGTCCCTCGGTGTATTAAAACGCACTAGTCCATTTATTCCTCTCTCGAGTCGGGTTATATTATATAACACTATGGCAGTACCACATTTGGATTAGTGTGGTACTCTATGGGATGTTTGTTCACATTCTAACACATAACTAGACTTCAGAAATTACAGAATCGAGGAATGCGTATTATCTTGGGGTGCCATCACAGGAACCACGTCTTTGATATGTTAACATCTCTAGAATGGGTAAATGTTCGTCAACGATTTATTCTTCTGAAATGTACTATTATGTACAACATTGTAAATGGTAAAACTCCAAATTATCTTAAAAAGGTAACTCCTGGCATATCTCACAGTTATAGTACAAGATCTAAATCATCCAATAATATCTTCCAAACACATACAGTCACCACAAGTCTCTAAAATATACTGGCATATCATTTTGGAACAACATTCTCATAACTTGATTACGTATTGTGGCATCATCACTTTGGGGTCTATTTAATATCAACAAAATGCTCCCCCTGGGTGCTGATACTACAACTCCACCGTTATTCTTCAGTATTATATTTCCATCCAGTATACCTGCTCACTTACTTTTATATACATGATTTGGCACTTGTGTAGAATCCGGACCCACCTCGATTTCGCCGTTATAACTTGAGTTTTGCCTAACTGTGATACCTCAGTGCGTTAGTTCCATTATTTAACATTATCCCAGGTATATTTACGTTTAGGAATATTGCGTATTGGCGCACTTTTGAGGCGTAAAGAGCGCCCGGGTTTGCATCAACATACGCCCTTATATCGCTCATTTTACGATCGCGATGCAGTAACGTACGACCGCAACGGTGCAGACTAGCGCAAACCGAGTCGCTATTTGGGCTTCAAAAGTCCGCTAAGACACAATATTTTCGTAACATAAATATGCCTGGGATGATGTTGAATGATGGAACTAACATTCTGATGTATCAAAGTTAGGCAAAATTCAAGTTATAACAGTGAAATCGACGTGGGTCCGGATTCTACACAAGTGCTCATAATTTATTATATTGTTTACAATTACATATGTTAAGTATGTATTATGTTTTTATCATAATCTATGCATGGTGTATGTGCTAATAAAGTGTTGTACCCTAAAACTATGTGCATTTACTGACTAACGAAACTTGGTGTCAGAAGCAAAACAGGTGACGCTCACATGGTAGCAGACAGAGACTTCGGTGAGTGCACAAATATTTGTTAAGAAGCTGTCAAAATATGTCAAATGACGAACAACAACGCCAACCGGAGGCGAGGGGCCGACACGTCGCAAGGATTAACCCTCCATCACCCATTGACCTGTCGCAGAAAAGAGAGGAACATTTCGAACGTTTTCGTAAGCAATGGCAGAACTATGCTATCGTGTCAAGACTGAATGATGAAACAGAAGAGTATCAAGCCGCCCTTCTGAAATACACAATAGGGGAGCAGTGTGTCAAAATAATTGAAAACGCCGGCACAGGACACTCAACATGCATGACCCTACGCAGCATTCTGAAGCAGAGTGACGGAACTTGCAGTGATGATGTTCAAGCAATCTCAAACGCAAAGGGTTACAGGAAGAAGAAGACAGACCGTACGTACAGAATGAAATGCAGATTCTGCGGATTACAACATGTCATGAAGAAAGAAGAGTGTCCAGCATTTGGGAAACAATGCAACGTGTGCAAGAAGATGAATCACTTTGCGATTGTGTGTAAGCAACGGGAAACACACCAGGTAGATAGCGACCATGAATCAGTGGAGCAGCTAACACATGAGGACGTTCACAGGCTGAACAGGAGTAAAATCTACGTGCAGATGAGGATGGTGAACTCAGGTCAATCGGTTAAATTCCACATTGACACAGGATCATCTGTGAATGTTCTTCCTCAAGCACTTGTACCAAAAGGTACAGATGTCACGCTGACTGATACAACACTGAAATCCTGGACAGGTGACAAGATCAAGCCGGTTGGAGTTGCCAAAGTGATGATGCACAATCCATTCAATGAGAAGAAGTACAATGTGAAGTGCTTGATTGTCAAAGAGAACCTGACTCCGATACTCGGCCTACGAGAAAGTGAAGTGATGAAGCTCATCACAGTGAATGAGTCAAATGTGTTCAATGAGAGTAAAGTCAACCTTCTAGAGTTGTGCAGAACACCACAGGACATTGTAAAACAGTTCTAATCCGTGTTCGATGATGAAGTTGGCACCCTGCCAGGAGTGCAACGTTTGGAAACAGACCCGGAAGTGCTGCCTTTGGTGAGTCGAGTGAGAAGAATACCACACGCCATATCAGATGACGTGAAAGCGGAACTGCAACGGATGGAGACTGGTGGTGTCATCGAAAAAGTGGAGCAACCGACGGCATGGGAGAGTAACCTAGTCACAGCAGTGAAGACAAATGGCAAGCTCAGGGTATGCATAGACCCACAACAGTTGAATAAGGCTCTCAAGAGGGAGCGCTACTTGATGCCCACGATAGAGGACATCCTGCCTATGCTACAGGGGGCCAAAGTGTTCACAGTCGTAGATCTGAAGTCAGGCTACTGGCATGTGAGGCTAGACAGGGATTCGTCTCTCAAGACGACTTTCAACACCCCTTTCGGACGCTATAGATGGTTGCGTCTTCCATTTGGCCTCAATGTGTCTGCAGAGATCTTCAAAAGAAAGCTTCATCAAGCTCTAGATGGACTGGAGGGAGTCGTGTGTGTAGCTGATGACATTGTGGTGATAGGATGTGGAGACACCACGATGAGTGCTATCCGACAACATGATGAGAGACTCACAGCCCTACTACAAAGATATGAACAGTTGGGAATCAAACTCAACAAGGAGAAGATGCAGTTGAGACGGTCGCACATCAAGTTCCTAGGACATTTGGTGACAGGCGAGGGTCTACGCCCAGATCCGGAGAAAGTACGATGCGTGCAACAAATGACAGAACCAGCAGATGTGGGCGAACTGAGGAGATTCCTGGGATTCATACAATACCTCGCCAAGTTTCTCCCAAATCTGTCCGACATCATGGAGCCGATGAGACAACAGACCAGGCCGGGCGCAGACTGGCAATGAGGAGACGCCCAGAGAAAGGCGTTCCTCTCTGCTAAAGCAATGGTGATAACAGAGCCAGTACTCCAATACTACTGACCTGAGGCGGAACTGACAATCCATTGTGATGCGAGCGACAAGGGCCTAGGTGCAGCGCTTCTCCAAGACGGTCAACCACTCGCATACAGCAGCCGTGCTCTCACTGACACAGAAGGAAGGTACGCTACCATCGAGAAGGAAATGCTAGCAGTAGTATGGTCTGTTGAGAAGTATCACCAGTACACATTTGGAAGGTATACTGTGGTGCACTCGGATCACAAGCCACTGGAGCGTATCATGACCAAACCCCTGAAGGATGTTCCGAAACGCCTGCAAAACATGCCTATGCGACTGCAGCAGTATGATGTCACTGTTGTGTACAGGCCGGGAGATGAACGACGCCTAGCCGACACTCTGAGCCGCGGCGACCACAAAGCGACCAACGAAACTCCCTCGACGGACAATGAACAAGAGATGGTGAATGCAGTTGGGCACAGCCTTATAGGGGAGCAATGGAGAGATGAACTGATGAGACAAACCGCAGCGGATGACAGCCTACAGGCTCTGAAGAGAGTGGTTTTGGATGGTTGGCCAGAAGACAGAAGCTTGGTGCCAGATGTAACCAAGCCTTACTTCCAATTCCGATATGAAATGGCAGTGTATGATGGGACTATCTACAGAGGTGAAAGAGCAGTCATCCCCACATCCATGAGGCCAGCCATCAGGCAAGAAATCCACAGTTCGCACTTGGGAGTACAGGCATGCCTACGCAGAGCAAGGGAATGTGTATACTGGCCCGGAATGAATGCTGAAATAGAGGACTACATATCCAGATGTGAAATATGTCAACAGCATCCAAAAACACAGCAGAAAGAGAGCATGATGTCCATCAATGAGTGCGAGCGACCATGGCAGATAATCGCAACTGACATTTTTCAGTGGAAAGATGTCGAATATCTGGTGACTGTGGATCACTTTAGCAACTTCTTCGAAATTGACAAGTTGCAGAAGACTGACACAAAGACAGTGATTAGTAAGCTCAAGAAACACATGAGCCGAAATGGTCAGCCACAAGTTCTAATCTCGGACAACGGGTCTCAATTCACGTCAGCAGAGTTCATGAAGTTTGCCGACGAGTGGAACTTTGAGCATAGGACAACCAGCCCGGGCCATCAGCAAGCAAATGGAAAAGCAGAGGCAGCAGTCAAAATTGCGAAGACACTCATGACCAAAGCAGACGATGACCAGACAGACACGTACAAAGCACTGTTGGCACACAGGAATACTGTTCAAGATGGCATGACTACTAGTCCAGCACAGAGATTTCTGGGAAGAAGAACTCGCACAAATCTGCCTTCCACCAACAAATTACTGGACCCAGACGTACAAAACATGCGAAACAGAGACGAGTTGTTCAAACAGAAAATAGTAATGAAGGAAAAGTATGACCGAGCAGCCAAAGACATGGAAGCATTAACCAGCGGTGACACAGTGCGAATGCGACCCATTGCGCTAAACAACAAAGTGTGGGAGAAGGCAAAGATAATCCGCAGACTTGATGACAGATCGTACCTCATAGACAATGGAAGGAGACTGCTGAGGCGAAACCGTATAGACCTGAGGAAAGTTCCAAGGAGTGCACCGGATCAACAACAGTGCAGAGACTCACTGCAACACAAAGTGAGATACAACCATGACCTGCCTAACGTTGACAAGGAGCAAAAGACACAAGGTGATGGGGACCACTTAAAGCAAACCACTCCTGGTACTCCACGTGTCAACAATGATCCAGAGCCAGTGGAGGACACCAGAGAACAAGACCAAGGAGCACCGACAACAATGACCAGGTCAGGAAGACGGTCACGACAACCCGCCTACTTGAAGGACTATGTGTGACAGTTTATGAACAGTGCATAATCACAACATTGCTTAATTGCATGTGACTTTTAAGTTTTGAGATTTAAAGTATTGTGTTTGACATTATGCTGAAAGGACTGTGGCAAAGGAGTGCACGACATGCTCTGCTCCCAGCCTGTCTAACACCAAGAAGGTGATTTTATTTGCGTATTCGTGTTACCGTTAATAATCCCAAAAAATATGAGGGAAAGGATGTTACGTTATGATGTATCTTGTCTGACAGGCGGCGCCACTTACCTGTCGTTGAGCGGCAAGCCTCGTGCTGGTTCAGGAGTCGTCCAGCATGGTGTATGTGCTAATAAAGTGTTGTACCCTAAAACTATGTGCATTTACTGACTAACGAAACACAGTATGAGTATATTACTATATTAGTTAATAAGATATGTGATACGTTTGGCGGCTGTAGGTGGTCGTTTTCATGGTTAGGTAAGAAAGTAAAAGATCGCCCGCTTCACTGTTGATGTAATACACATGACAATATATCAGTAAAATTACACCAGTTTTTTTTACGAAAACAACGTTTTATTTAATAACTATTCACTTACGCAAATCTAATCAAATTCCACGGCACATGCAAATGGTCGATTTGGGGGCTAGACGCTACTGTATGACACGATTCCAATAACCAGATATTACGCGATGCGTCAATAATAGGACCTGCGGACATGTCTCGAGGTGCGGACATGTCCCCATTTCCCCTACAACATCTCATTAGTTAAAACTGTTGTATTATGCATACGTGCATTCATGCACACACGGATTATACGGCAAAGACCAAGCACATGTGAATTAACGCCAATTTGATCGGGCCGCTTACTAAATCAATCATCTCAACGCTGCAAATGACCTCATATTGGTGCTCTCAGTCTTAAGCTTACACGTGACACCTGCCACGCTACACCGCCGAGGATGCTGATTAATTCTCCTCTTATGACATTGTTATTTGGAATGTCCGTAGCGTGTCCCGTGGACGCTCTAGGCGCATTGCTCTTTACACCAGTACAACAAGCTGCCCACAACATTTGAAAATATTAAAGCAATTTGCATTTATTGCGCGAAATAACATATTCATGTAAATAACAATGTTTCCAGGTCGTAATTTATACAGCTGAGTTAACTGGGTCAAAGTGTGGATGAACAACACTGCCTAAGCTATACGTTTCGAACCCGCAGTCTTATCGATTGTAAGCCAGATGACGGGTACAAAAAGTCAATGGACACTGTCGGCCTCCCTGTTGAAACCAGTTCTAAATGTATGTTTGAAAATTCGTCCTGTACGTATATTGTATATTGTCCTGTACGTGTATTGTATATTGTTGCCTACCTTAATTAATGTTTCCGTAAAATCCTGCAATTGAGTTTTTTGTTTGAAGCATTCAATATGTAAAATGCCGTGCGTCATGTGTTTCCGAAACTAACCTATATATGCTATGTATGACTAAAACCAACCAGAAACAACCTCAACGTAGACAATATCGCGTAGTTGTTGAAACTGAGATTTTAGATTTGGTGGGGACATTTACCAACAGTTTGTTGTCTGCCAGTATCACAATTGTTGTGAATCCCAGGGACAGAAATCCATGGCCACAGCGCCAGGAGATGGTCAAACAAGTAACTTGATGCGTTATATGGATGATGCAATTTATCTATTACACACAGCCAAAGCAAATCTATTGTAACAACATGCACGAACACAGTTGACCATGTCAGCGTAATTCTCACTTTGTCCATGCGTTATGCGTAGTGAGAACCACGATTGTAGTGAGCATCATCTCGAATAATATTACTATAATATTACTACTCACGATGAATAGGTGTGATACTATCTTCGGAGACGGAACACCTAAGAGGAGCTCTGGAAGTGTGTGTCTATCCGTCCAGCGTTTTGAGAAATGCGACGGATAGAAAAATGCAGACAAAGAGATGAGGAGAGAGAGAGAGAGAGAGAGAGAGAGAGAGAATTGATCAACTGCTGATAAATACTGTGTAGCCACAGCCATGCGTCCCCATACCACCCTCAGACGCCTATTGGCACACCCAAATGGCAAATTAGAGCCATGCGAACAGGACGAACTTGTTTACTAAATACCACGCAAGAGCTGTGTTGCCGTATATATATATATATATATTGTGGAGACCGGAATTATATATATTAACGAGAACACTGGAAGAACACAAGTGCCTACCACCGATAAATCTTCATTATAGATTGGGGAGAGGGAGAATAATAGATTGAAAGACGACGAACATACGAAACAACATGTAAAATCTGGATTCTGTCTCGACACGGAAAATAAAAACACGTATCATCCGAGACAAGGGAAACTTCGAACTGCCACGTGTGTATGGTGGCATCACGTGTTCGGGAGTCATACACATTGAAGAGGCATTCTTGGAAAGGGGTGTAAACCTATATGAGGTAATAACAATAGTTTGGATATATTGGAAAATTATTTACTCGATACCACATCCTGTTTTAGTATATGAACCTCCCAGAGATTCTTCTACCATAGATATATGTTGCTGGTGATAAACATCTTTAAATATGAATGATTGCACAGAAGGAAGGTGTGGTTGGGAGTTACCTCCGGATCCGGAAAGGGCAATCTGGTGGCCCCAAACACTCCAATGGCACCCCCTTGGGAGTCGCCAAAATACCACCGTTGAGACACGTCAAGATTACCAACACTTGAGGTTCTCCAATTGCACCCCTTGAGGCTCACCTAAATACACACTTGAGGTTCTCCAATTGCACCCCTTGAGGCTCACCTAAATACAAACACTTAGGTTCTCCAATTGCATCCCTTGAGGCTCACCTAAATACACACTTGAGGTTCTCCAATTGCACCCCTTGAGGCTCACCTAAATACAAACATTTGAGGTTCTCCAATTGCACCCCTTGAGGCTCACCTAAATACAAACACTTGAGGTTCTCCAAGTGCATCCCTTGAGGATCACCTAAATACAAACACTTGAGGTTCTCCAATTGCACCCCTTGAGGCTCACCTAAATACAAACATTTTAGGTTCTCCAATTGCACCCCTTGAGGTTCACCTAAATACAAAAACTTGAGGTTCTCCAATTGCACCCCTTGAGGCTCACCTAAATACAAACACTTGAGGTTCTCCAATTGCACCCCTTGAGGCTCACCTAAATACAAACACTTAGGTTCTCCAATTGCACCGCTTGAGGCTCACCTAAATACAAACACTTGAGGTTCTCCAATTGCACCCCTTGACGCTCACCTAAATACAAACACTTGAGGTTCTCCAATTGCACCCCTTGAGGCTCACCTAAATACAAACACTTGAGGTTCTCCAATTGCACCCCTTGAGGCTCAGCTAAATTCAAACACTTGAGGTTCTCCAATTGCACCCCTTGAGGCTCACCTAAATACAAACACTTGAGGTTCTCCAATTGCACCCCTTGAGGCTCACCTAAATACAAACACTTGAGGTTCTCCAATTGCACCCCTTGAGGCTCACCTAAATACAAACACTTGAGGTTCTCCAATTGCACCCCATGAGGCTCACCTAAATACAAACACTTGAGGTTCTCCAATTGCACCCCTTGAGGCTCACCTAAATACAAACACTTAGGTTCTCCAATTGCACCGCTTGAGGCTCACCTAAATACAAACACTTGAGGTTCTCCAATTGCACCCCTTGACGCTCACCTAAATACAAACACTTGAGGTTCTCCAATTGCACCCCTTGAGGCTCACCTAAATACAAACACTTGAGGTTCTCCAATTGCACCCCTTGAGGCTCACCTAAATACAAACACTTGAGGTTCTCCAATTGCACACCTTGAGGCTCACCTAAATACAAACACTTGAGGTTCCCCAATTGCACACCTTGAGGCTCACCTAAATACAAACACTTGAGGTTCTCCAATTGCACCCCTTGAGGCTCACCTAAATACAAACACTTGTGCCTCTCCAAAAACTCCCTCGAGTCTCGCCAAAAATACCGAACAATTTTACAAAAGTACCTGTACTTGAAGGTGTGGAGACACGCAACACTGGCGCGAGCACATTCCAAAGGAAATTCTAACGGCCTGGGGGGACGTGGCCCCAGCCCCTCTGGATCGACATCGTACGATTTGGATTTGATGAGAAATAAAATTCTCTATAATATTGTTGTCACTTTGGCCAATCAAAGCACATGCCACCCTTCTATTTACAAGGGACATACTTGTGATTTCTCTATACATTAAAATAAAACCGTGTATCCAATTTTTACAAGGCGGTTCAAACCAGCGGCTGGAATTGGTTCTAAAATACACGTATGTACTGATGTCAGAATCAACATGTAACAGACCAAGAATAGCCGAGTCATCAGAGAATTTGATTATGTAGTTGTTAGTACTGCTGCTGGTACAGTCATTTGTATACAGACTGTACAAAATCGGCGAGCTGACACAACCTTGGTTTGCACCGGTATTTGTTACCACATATTGGGAAAGAGTCTGATTTAATGATCAGCGTTAAATTGCCGGAAAACGTTAGCTGATAGATGCTCAACTAGTGGCTCCATTCGAGGGTATGCACATTGCAGAGTTTCATTAGGCCTACTTGTGGCCATACCAGGAGTTCAGGAAAGGGAAATAATGCAATGTTGATTAGAACCGCGGTGACAGCACACCGCTAAACACATCCTCACTAGGTCGTGTGTATATGTCTTCTAAATAGTTTCCCGTTCTACGCGTAAATGTATCAGTTTCATCATCATAAAAGGTATACTCAAACAGTGTTTCCTACGTTTTGTTAATAAACCAGAGGCTAATTATTTTGTGTTAGTTTTGTGAAGGCTTATTGTTATAATTGTAATTATATATATATATATGTAATAACACACACACACACACACACACACACACACACACACACACACACACACACACACACACACACACACACACACACACACACACACACACACACACACACATTAATACTAATAATGAGCTTTTCAATATCTTAAAGGACCATAGTATGTTCGTTTTTATTTTAAAATACCGTTATATAGTATAAATGGTATCTGTTATAACGTACTGACAGCCCAAATATGTTTTAACGACGCAGAACCAACCATAGAATTTAACCGTTCAATGTTTATAAGAATCGCCGCGCTGCCACTCAAATCACTGCTTGTCACTCAAATTCCCGAGGAAGGTCGTGACCCGACGGGGGCGGAGCTTCAAATGTCAACACGCTAATACGCTGTCAACATGGCTTATAGTTATACGCAAACCGACGATTCTTCGACCGATGTAAGTTGTACTATGAATTGTCGAAAATATTCCGTTTGTTATTGTGTTTGTGAAATTAACCTTGTTTTACGTCGTGTTGACGTAATGAATGTTATTGACAAGACTTGTGTCCGTTAAAGACATTCTGTAGAATTTATATGCACTTAAGTTTTGTTCGTCAGTAACGAGTCGCGTCCGTTCGTGTTGTCAGTTGAAGGCAGGCTAGCTGGAGCTGGGTCCACGAAGCGGCGTAACTTTACGCCCAACTAGACGTTATACTGGTCGTAGTTAGGTGCAACTAACTGGTGTAACTTACGACCGGTTTCATGAGAACAATTTAACATTCGCAACGCCACCATATCGATGGCGTCAGTCCTCCTTTTCGGCATTTCGCACATTCCGGTGTTCGAGCGCACCGCCAAACTCGTCAGTCAGCCACAATACAAAAATTATATTAAACCTATAACGCTCAACTAGTTCATCGTCGTTTAACGAATCAAGAGGGTTATTCCTATGTCTGGACACTCTTTCTCGTCTAATTTGTCTTCCTTGCACTTCGTGCACCAAACGCTAATCCACTGATGATTGTAAATGTTTGTCTCGTGTGTGCGTCCCGGGAGCATCTTAGAACGTGGGGAGCACCCCGGGAATATTTCAAATAACGTAAGCTTACGCCTGGGTCCGGTTTCAGGAAACGGCTAAGAACGTTCTTACGCAAAACACGTGGCGCTAAGTAATTGCGTAACTTTAAGTACGCTTCATGAAACCAAGCGCAAAGTTACGACCATCTAGCAACGGCTAATCGCACTTAGGAAACTTAGGAAACCCAAATAACGTAACTTTACGACGTTCTACTTCTAAACTTACGACGTCGTAGCGGCCGCTACGACGTCGTAAGTACGCTCATGAAACCGGCTCCTGAGCTATTGCTATTTATTTCACGATCCGATTTCGCTTTTATGTCAGCCTTCAGACGATCCCACCGTCTCTTCTGCTCTACCAAAGTAACTCGTGTAGCACGCCTCAGTTTGTCATCTTCCCTTTTTCCTTTTCTTCGCCGCTGAAGATAATACAGGCGGACGCAACCTTTTCTTGTCCGCCATTACACGCAGTGACAACAAACTCGCTACTAAATGTTCACGTGATCACTTATCACGTGATACATAGTTCCGTCTCGTTAAACATCGGACATTAGAAGCCTCTCCTTCGAAATCGGCGCGCTGCCTTGTAAACAACTGATACAAACTCGTATCATAAACATTTCACCATCAAAAATGGTTAATTAAAACATATTTGTGTTGTAACCCACTGCCAGTACGTTATAATAGATTCCATTTAAACTGTATAACACTATTTAAAAATAAAAGCGAACAGACTATGATCCTTTAATAACCCGGAAGTAAGCTTCTTTTCAATGTCATCATTATTAAAATAATTTGACAAGTGTGTGAGAAACAAAGTAATGAGCCCATCCACTTAGACAGAGTGAACTCCCGCTGAAGCATTTTGTGACCTTATATTCGATGTTCATTATATCCACCGATACACTGCACAGACAGACATTACGATTGTTTTCCTGTTAAAGCGAGGTTTCTTTTCTTTGATGCTTTCATATTTGTAAGGTGGTCTTGAGACTTGAATAAATAATTATGTTAAAGGTATACCGCTCGCCAACTTCCGTTTAATAATCCCGAAACATTGCTCGAAACTTGGCTGTTTCGCCCGCAGAAGTGAACAAAGCATTCAGTTATATAACCCTGGCTAATAATACCATGTAGTGAAATAGACAACCTCCCTTTGAGACATGTCTTGTGCGGGTTAACTTGGTAGCGACTGTCCACTGTAGTTGCATAATTATCAATTTACACTGATAATAACATGATTTGTTATTTTAAAGGCTGTACTGCAGAACATTTCGTATTCATTACATTATACAATCTTCAGTAGCATTTACATTTATTTGTATGGTCGGCAAACAATGTTTTCACATATCATTAGTGATAATTAATAGGAGTTGTCTCTATGGCGCCGTAATCTCCATTCGAGTTCCATGATTACTACTCCAGATTCAGTTATCGATCTATCTCGCAGGTCGTAATTTTTACAATAGGAAGAGTCAATATTCATGTAAATACGCTGACTCTGATACGAACCTGATTAATCATAACGTGTTAAGTTAAAGCAAATATATGTACTACAGGTATGGGTCTTTGTTATATTTTCTATGAACCAGTTTCATAGACAGCAACCAGCAAATACGTCGAGTCTTTCTATGGCACTGTCTCTCTCTCTCTCTCTCTTCCTCTCTATCCCATCTCTCTTTCTCTGCTCTTTCTCCTATATTTCCTCCTATCTCATCTCTTTATTCTTCCTTCTTTCTACTCCCTCTCTCTTCTCTCCTGCTCTCTTACCTCTCTCTATCTCTCCTCTCTCTCCTCTCTCCCCTCCCTGTCCTCTCTCCTATCTCTTTCCTCTCCCTCCCCTGTCCTCTTTCCTCCCTCTCTAATATATCGTTCCTCTCTCCTCCCTCTCCTCCTCTCTTTTCCCTCTCCTCCTTCGTCTCTCTCTCTCTCCCCTGTCCTATATTCTCCCTCTCTCCTCTCTCCTATCTCTCTCCTCTCTCTCTTCTCTCTCTCCTGCTCTCTCAGCTCTCCTCTCCTCCTCTCTCCTCCTTCTTCTCTCTCCCCCTGTCCTATCTTCTCCCTCTCCCCTCTCTCCTCTTTCCTCTCTCTCCTCTCTCTCCTCTTTCTCTCCTCCATCTCCCCTCTCTCCCCTTTCACCTATCTCGTACAATGTGGTGTGTGATAATCCAAAACAATGCATTTTACCGTAATTTCAAAAGGAAACTATCCTCGTCGAAGATTTGGGTTTGTTGGCACCACCGAAAGCCCCAGCGGATGCCCTCTTTAGGAAATACGCCATAAGAGTATGTTAATTACAAACCACCCAGTGAAGCTCAACCGCGGGACGCGTTGAAGAGGGTAGGTCGCCGGATTCCCAAATAAGAGCAATCCATTTGCTCTTATTCAGTGCTTAGGCAACTAGTACAGTTCAGTCCACTTAACTGTCTAAATGAGTACCATTAACGGAGAGTAATCAGATTCCAGTAATGGGATTATAAGAGCGAACACCGTCCGCCCAGCAATAGCAACGTTGCTGGGTGTCAACGTTAGTAGTATATAGGTTTACCTCCATACTACTGACGCTGGCGCTGGATGTTACCAAGAGTAGTTGAAGTGATATTTGCATGAACAGGTTGGACGGCGCAAAGTGGATTGTATCCGCAACATCGACTGTTGGAGCGATGCGGTGCGGTTGAAATTGTATGCTGTGGTCTACTGTGGGTTGGGATTAGGTTTCTCCTAATTAAATAAACTGATTTAGCAGAAAACTAGCGTAATTCCTTCACATGTATTCGTTCGATTTGATTGTTCGCGTGCTTGCGTGCATGTGTGCGTGCATGAGGGTGTGTGTTCGTGCATATTATGTGTGTATGTGTGTGTGTGTGTGTGTGTGTGTGTGTGTGTGTGTGTGTGTGTGTGTGTGTGTGTGTGTGTGTGTGTGTGTGTGTGTGTGACTGTGTGTTTGGGCGCGCGTGCGTGTGTGTGCGTATGTGCGTATGCGAATGTGTGCATGTGTGTGCGTGTGTGCGTGTGTGCGTGTGTGCGTGTGCGTGTGCGTGTGTGTCTGTGAGTGTGTGTGTGTGTGTGTGTGTGTGTAGGGTGACATGCGTGTTAGTGTGTATGAGTGTGGGCTAGTCAGTGAATTATGTGGCAGAACAACATTATACGATTTCAAAGTGTCTTCTAGATAAACATATATGCTCCCATGACGTAGCCAATGCTGGCTGGACCTGGTGCAGTTGTCAACACATTGTACGGAATTAAGCTTTGCATAAATTCCTAGTAATTACTTGTCCATGAAATGTAGTAAATATTGTAAGAGAAGTCATATGTAATAAGTATATCCTTAGAACTGCTTTAGTCTAGTAGCTTGTGTTCTTGAGTCAGTTAGCGGATAAGGTAACATATGCGGGAACAGAGACCGGATAGCCAGGTGGCGAGCCCGATTGTAACGCGCCATATTAAGAAATGCAGAAGATGCACTGACCAATGGGAATGGCCAGTCACTAGGAAGAGACGGGAGTAGCGAGTATTTAAGGAAATAGTAGTGCGTGTTGGGAGGGGAATTGAAGAGGACTTGCGTAGGACTTGCGCGCGGTAACGATGTAACACCACGTCTTGTTCCCACGGAGGACCAGTATTGATTGTACTGATCTGTATCGTACTAACTCTGTGTATTAAAGTTCTTGAAATGAACAATGGAAAGTCTTCTGCGATGATTGAATAATTAGAATCTTCATCGATGTCTAAATTGTTTAGTAAATCAACGCAGAAGAAAAACGTTTCAATACGTGCCCAAATTAGAATACCGAGTCTACAAATGGAGTAGGCAGATGCGACAAAGGGAAATAAAAGTAGACGCCGGGCATTCTATAACATGTTACGGCATACGTTGTACAGTTCACTCTGTTCGGCTCATTTTGAAGAAACGTGTTTTGAAGTGGATGTATTTCACCAGTTAATGGGACAAGACCTGTCGAAACGTCGGCGACGTCGGGTTTTGAAGCTTCGAGCAGTGCCGACGATATTTAGTTACAGACCACAGCCATAAGAAACGCCGCACATTCTCGGTCGAGCGCGCTGCCAAGTCAGATCGCAAGAAGGTTAGTATGGAGTATTCTGTACCTAAATGATAATCTTGTACCATCTCACATTGCAGGATCTGACGTTATATACGTAATTATATTGTTTTCAAACATCCGGCATAGTTAACTTTCTAGTTTTAGAATTGTGTCGGTATGAACTGAACTTCAGACAGACTTAGCCTCTGGCTCTGAGGAATGCAAGCCTTCCACCGGGAATTTGACGGTTATTATGATTATTTTTACTTGGCCTTATTTTGATTTGTGTCACGGCGGCGTGAACAAAGGCATATATATATATATATATGCTGGAAATATTCTAGAACTACATGACATATTGAAGACTAGAAGAAAGCCGACGACTAGCAAAAGTTAACGGCAATCAATCCGCGTGAGCAATAATATAGCACTTTGATTAACGTCACCGGGCAGAAAAGTCTTGGAATTGTTGCTGTGACCTCTTCAGAAGTTCAGAATGTTTTGTAATAACATTTCGAGGCAGAATGTTTGTTTGTGTTAAATGAATTTTTTGTAAAAACATTCTGTTGAACATTTATCTTATATAAATCACTGACTGATGACCATTGATAAGGGTTCCAACACCAAGATTACTAAATAACATATGTATGAGTATAAATCAAATAATCATCAAAGGACTGAATGACTACGCAGGGTATAATTTTCTTTGTTCAAATAACTAACTACACACCAATCAGCAGCAGGGCAATGATGGATAATCAGATCCCATTACATAACAATGACAACGCATTTATTTCATTAAAAGTGAGTGACAATTCTACCGGTGTATTTGGAGTGATAATTGACAATTTAACAACTTTAATTTGATTTTACAAACATTCGTAGGCTCCACATGCACAGCTATCTTGTCATAGTTAGAAGAAAGACAGTAACGGACACAGCGACACGGAATAAAAAGTAACACTGTTAATATTATTATTATTTTACATATTATAAAAGTACTTTTGTGTTGAAATAACGTGTGTGAGGTGTTGTTTTTAATTTGATGTCTTGTAATTTATTTAAATGCCAGTGAATAAGTGTCACTTTTATGATGTTGAAATTCAATCAATATGTATACATTAAAATGTGTTATGTGTTGTATTCGCAAATTCACTACCTGTTTCTAATTTTAACAAATCATTAAACATAATTACTTTGAAAGCTTAATCTGCAATACAGGTAATTAGCACATCCATCACTTGAGATGCAACAAAGATCAAGTACTTCAAACCCACTTCTCCATAAACCCTTGGTAGACAGGTACCAATTGCAATTACCAGTCGGGTTCTAGGCTGGTAATAAAACTGGTGTAAATAGGGAATTTAGGGACTGAAAGAGCAGATAAGAGAAATGCTGAACAAAGGAAACCAACCTGGGTTATATAAAGGGGCAGTACAGAAGGGTTTTTGTCCTGGATTCATGTCACCCAGGTGTTGTCAGGTGATAAAACCATTTGTGTGTGTACTGGGACTGTTACCATTTATAAATGTAAATTTATATAAGAAATCATTGTAAATAATTTGTTTTCTTTAGATCAGTTCATTCAATTCCAATTTAATCTGTTTTGATTTTGAATTCAAATTTATGTGTATGTTTTATCAGTTCAATTCCAAATCAAATAAGAATTGATAGTATGTCTGCGACAAACTATCCTTTCCACATATGACAGGTTTAGTGGCTGCTTGCAGACTATTGAACCTAAACTTCCATTAGTGTGAAAATTATCACAATATTATATTTGTATTGGTTTTACAATCTGTCAACGAAGCAGCTGTGTAGCAGTGTGGTTTAATTGATTGTCAGAAAAGTAACATAAAAAGTAACAAGAATGAAAGTAACACAAAAGTAACATTGTTGATATTATTATTTTATTTATTCATTATAAAAGTAGTGTTGTATTAAAAATGGTAGCAGTGCATCACCAATAGATGATTACAAATTGAATAAGGCAAGATATATTAACATTTGAAATACTTATTGTTTTATTTAATTTTTTAATTCAATGTAATTATAAATTGAAGTTGGAGCTGAGGGCCTCATCTTTTGGTTTCATGTTCATCTTCTCAAGGGGTATCACCAAATTGATTATTCAAAAACTTAAGAGAATAATTATTGGTTACCTTCACATAGAATGACCCACTATATGACCATATTATTAATGATAAAAAACACTCCATAATTAATCCAGACATGATCTTTATTCAGTATCTGTCTCTATTGCAGACCATTACACAACTGTTTTCCACTCGCATTTCGCTGTCCCCAGTGCCTACTACATCAAGCAAGTCTACTGCACATCGCATCAAGTCAGTATGTACAGCATTATTCACATGGTTGCTTGAAAGAAAATGAATTCTACATTATCTTTTTTCTGTAATGTGATAATTTACCAAATGATTTACCGTAACAGTGCACAAATACAATGTCATGTTTTACAGATTCCACGAAAGAGGGTTGCTCCTACTTTCACCATTACATCACGACATGTTCTGGAAGTCCATCCCCACCTAACAAAGTACTGCCACACTGAACAGCTTGAAGTATTTCACAGTTACCTGCTCAAGTACTGCCCTAAAGACAGCACTTCTTCTATGAAGGTAGGACAGAAGTCATGCATTGGAATAGGCATTTAGTAGTAAAAAAATGACATTAGTCATTCTAATAATAGCACCACTAACGTATTGTGGCATGACAACATGGTGGTTAGATCATCAGACTCTTAAAGGGGGATTGAAACGCTTGAACAACCACAGCCCAAACATAAGAACATACCATTATTACTGAACATTCTTCAGGATAGTTCGTTTTCAAATTAGAAACTTTAATTTTTCATATCCAAAAATCATGTTAAATTACCTGGTAGAGGCTTTCGTTGACGTGTCACGCCGACTTCATCAGTACCTATGACGCTGAATGACGTCATCGTACACGTGAGGCAGTTCGTAATTGCCCTCGTCATCATGGAAACGAAAGAATACCAGGAAAAAATGAAAGAAATGCTAAGTGACGAAGCGACATATGAGAAGTTAAAGAAGGATCCGACCAAGAAATATAAGGCAGAACTCATCAGAATGGTAAATTCCTTGGAGAAGGAGGGGAAGATCACCAAAGATCAGTACTGGTACTTATATCATACGCTAGAAAAAGTACCACGGATGTATGGACCACCAAAAATCCACAAGGAGAAGGTGCCACTCAGACCAATTGTCGACTACACACAGACAATAGCATACAGAGTATCCAGAGAATTGGCCAACATACTACAACCACTTGTTGGAAAAACAGAACACCATACGGAAAATTCACAAGAATTGGTGAAAGAAATGACAAAGCTGAGAATGGAAGAAGGAGAATCATTTGTGTCATATGACGTTGTGTCACTGTTCACGAAGACCCCAATCAGAGAAGCTTGCAAAGTCATCAGAAAAAGACTAGAGAATGACAAGACATTAAAGAAGAGAACAAATATAAACGTAGACGACATCATGGAGTTGTTGAAATTTGTCTTGGAGACGACATACTTCAGATTTGGAGGAGAAATTTACCAACAGAAGTTTGGGGTAGCCATGGGCAGTCCAGTGTCCCCCATTGTTGTGAACCTGTACATGGAGGACCTGGAGCAGAAAATCATAGCCACAGCACCAGTCGATTGCCAACCGAGAAACTGGAAGCGATATGTGGACGATGTAATTTGCCTGGTACACACAGGAAAGGCAAATAAATTACAAGATTTAACAAGATTTAACAAGATTGCCATCCAGAAAATTACTCTGGATGGCAGGTGGACAAGGAAGCCTTTTGGCTTATCGAGAGTCCAATACTTTTTATCTACATGTATCCCGCCTTTTTTAGGTGTGTGTCGATTTTATTTTTAAACATATTCACGCTACTAGCACCAACACAATCAGGAGATAATCTGTTCCATTCATTTACAGTCCTTTGTGAGAATGAGAACTTTCTTATATCTAATCTACACTGCTCCTTTACTAATGTAGCTTCATGTCTTCTGGTCCTTCTATCTTTCTTAACTGAGAAAAAAATGTTTCTATCAATATTTTCATAACCATTCAATATTTTAAACACTTCTATGTGATCTCCTCTCAATCTCCTGGTCTCTAGTGTTGTTAAACCACATTCTTTTAGGCGTATTTCGTAACTACGATCCCTCAGATTTGGTATCATTTTAGTCGCTCTCCTCTGTACTCTTTCTAGCATATCTATGTCCTTCTTGCGATATGGCCTCCATGCTTGTATACAATATTCTAAATGAGGCCTCACTATTGTTTTGTACAGCGGTACTATTAATTCTTTTTTCTTATACGCTATATTTCGCCTAATTAATCCAAGGATTTGATTTCCCTTTGACGCTGCAATTCCGCACTAATGGTTAACCCTAAGTCCTTTTCTTTTACAGTAGTACTTAGAACAGTACCCCCCATTTTATATTTTACCTCTTCATTCCCATGACCTGTGTGGAGGCATTTACATTTCCCAAATTTGAACAGCATTTGCCACTTTTCAGACCATTTGATCAACATATCAAGATCATCTTGTAAATGCTGTCTGTCTCCATCACTTTTAATCCTTCTAAACACTTTTGTATCATCCGCAAATTTTAACACCTTGCTTGTTATATCATCGTCCAAATCGTTGATATAAATTAAGAATAATATAGGTCCTAGTACTGATCCCTGTGGTACCCCACTCAATACCGATTTACAGTTTGAAGCCTCCCCATCAACTACTACACGTTGTCTTCTGTCATTCAGCCATTTTTCTATCCAGTTTATTATACCATTTCCTATGCCATGGGCCTTTAGCTTAAGGAGTAATCTTTGATGTGGTACTTTGTCGAAAGCTTTTTGAAAATCTAAATAGATGATATCTACTGGTGATCCCTCATCTACCCACCTAGTGATGTCTTCCAAAAAACATAACATATTTGTTAAGCATGACCTCGCTTTTAAAAACCCATGTTGAGATGGGTTTATCAAGTTATGTTTAACAAGAAAATCCACCATGTGATCTTTAATTAGTCTTTCTAATAATTTGCAAATCACTGATGTTAAACTCACTGGTCTATAGTTCTCTGACTTGTTTCTCGAACCTTTTTTGAATAACGGTATAATGTTTGCTTCTTTCCATTCTAAAGGAACCACTCCCTCTTCTAATGACAAGTTGAAAACTGTTGCAAGCGGTACGCTAATTTGTTCTACAATTTCCAATAGTAGTTTGGGCGGAATCCCGTCCACTCCAGGTGATTTATTATCCTTCATAGCCCTTATTTTCTTAGCTACCATTTCCGAGGTTACAACTAACTGTCCTAAATAGTCTGAATCTGCCCCCTTGAACTTAGCCTCTGGTACTGGCAGTGAACTAATATCTTCCCTGGTAAACACTGAACTAAAATACTCATTCAGGTCTTCTGCCATTAAGAATCCCTCTGATATTGTATTTCCAGCACTATCTTCTAGAGGACCGACCTTATCCAGAACTTTCTGGTTGCTTCGAACATACGCATACAAACTCTTGCTGTCATGTTTTAAATTACTAGCTAATTGTTGTTCATAGCTTCTCTCTGAATTTCTAATTTCAGCTGTAGCTTGGTTAAGTGCTTCTTTATAACTGTTGTAGTCTTCATCATTTCCAGTACATCTATATGACTTCCACATCATTTGTTTATACTTAATTTTTCTAATGGCTTCTTTCGATAAGTGTTTCTTTTTAGACCGTTTCCCTTGTTTTTTGAAAGGTACAAATTTATCGACTATGCACTTAATTTCACTATTTAAGATATTCCAGCATTCGGTTGCTGTCTTATTCTTCAGTGTGTTATTCCAGTCTATCTTTGCTAAATATTTCCTCATGTCCTTATACCTTCCTTTGTGGAAATTTCTCCTATACTGCTTTTTACTATTCCTTTCTGATTTTACTTTGATGGTAAAATGTATCTGGTTGTGATCACTACTCCCCAGTGGCTCACATATCTTGACATTGTCAACTAATTCTTTCTGTGAGGACAAAACTAAGTCTAACACATTCTCTCCCCTGGTTGGTTCTAGCACATGTTGAGAAAGGAAACTATCTTGTACTAAAACTAAAAACTTGTGGTCCTCACTCCCCATACTCTGTAGAGATTTCCATTGTATATGCCCATGGTTAAAGTCCCCCATAATAATACAGTTCCGTTTGCTTACTTCCCTTATAGCGTTTTGTATTTTTTCATTCTCTTCTATGCTTATGTTTGGACTTCGATAAACTAACCCAACTGTTAACGTTGAGTTTCCTGTAACTATGTTACACCAAACAGCTTCTTCGCAATCTGCTTCTCTTTCTAATTTTATTTCATAAGCCTGGATAGATTCTTTAATATATAAAATAACTCCACCTCCCTTTCTTCCTATTCTATCTTTCCTAAACATTACATATCCTGTTAGTCCCAATTCGGCATCTGATATATCAGTGGTGGCCCACGATTCGGTTATACCTATTATGTGAGGGTCAATATCTTCTACCATAATGTTTAGTTCACTTCTTTTGTTTACTATGCTCCTTGCATTTAAACAAATGCATTTATATCCTGATTCAGAACAGTTTTCCAGGCTGTTCTTTGCCGATTTATTTCTGCTGTCTTTATCTATGCCTCCAGTTTCAGGCTTCTCTGTGAATCCCCCCTGCGAATCTAGTTTAAATAGATGCAGCCTGTCCCACTGTCAACAGATTGCAGCAAGTTCTCTGAGAAAACTGCTGCCCCCTTTCCACTTAGATGTAGGCCATCTCTCATGTACATATCTTCCCTCCCAACAAAGTATCCCCATAAATCTACGAATCCCACCCCCTCTTCTTTACACATCTGCTCAACTAGTGCGTTGATCGCCATCCTCTTGCAGTTACAACAACTCATGAACACTGTAGACCCCACAGGTAGCATAATTTTCACGCGGGAAGACGAAGAGAACAACAGCATGCCCTTCTTGGATGCAAAGTTCACCAGAAAGGAAGATGGCAGTGTGAAGTCCACAGTGTACAGGAAGAAGACGCACACTGACCAATACCTGAATTTTGCATCCCACCACCCCAAACATCAGAAGTTGGGAGTTGTCAGAACCCTTATGAACAGGTGTGAGACAATAACTTCGGAGGAGGGGGACAAGAAAGAAGAGATGGAACACCTGAGAGGAGCTCTAAGAGTATGTGGCTATCCGTCGTGGGCCTTGAAAAAGGTGACAGATAGCAGTAAGAGGAAAAAGACCAACAAAAAGACTAAGGACAAAAACTATCGGAGCCAAGTAGTCATTCCATACATAGAGGGGGTCTCAGAGAAAGTACATCGAGTACTGAAAAAGTATGGAGTAGCAACGGCCATGCGTCCCCACACCACCCTCAGGCACCTGTTAGTACATCCCAAGGACAAGGTACAACTAGAAGAACAGGGCGAACTGGTGTACCAAATACCGTGCAAGAATTATGGTGGGGAATACATTGGGGAGACAGGAAGACTACTCAAAACAAGACTGGAGGAACACAGAAAGGACGTAGACAACACGAAAAATGAGAAATACACAAGGAGCGGGAAAAAAAGATTGATGTCTACCATCAATAAATCCGCCCTTACAGACCATACGACAACTGAAAACCATATCGTAGACTGGGAGGGAGTGAAAATTGTAGACAAAGAAACCAACAGAAGAATTCGGCATATCAAAGAAGCCATCTGGATCAGAAAAACCAAAACACCCATCAACAGAGACGAGGGCAATTACGAACTGCCTCACGTGTACGATGACGTCATTCAGCGTCATAGGTACTGATGAAGTCGGCGTGACACGTCAACGAAAGCCTCTACCAGGTAATTTAACATGATTCTTGGATATGAAAAATGAAAGTTTCTAATTTTATAAGAACATACCATTTACAGTACATGTCACCATGATTTGACAAGTATAGCGCCACGGTATATTTTTTATAATATTTTAAACTTAGCTATTATCGGTACAGGGCGCCGCCATTATGTTCCAGGGGCGTGTGGTTTTACATCTGGTTTGATTGGCGAGATGTCTCCCAAAGCTGCATACAGCAATTCGATAGGCGACGCAGCATAGCTCCCAGACAAACCGACGAAACGCATACAAACACATAAAAACAGAACAATTCAATGCACTGCATGGCTACTGAATATACTATAAGTGTTAGTAAGCAACTTTTCACATACGTCCACAGAAGGATTCCTACAGAAAAAACAGGTTATAGATTATGTATTTGGCGTGTTCGCCAGCGGCAAGATTGGCAAAAGTCTGCGGTGGTCACTTTCGAACGCCGATTGCAAGCCTAACTACGAAAGTAACGAGCATAAAAAGACACTGAACGTCAACACATAATTCTTGGTCAAAGCCACAGGTCCATCTTTGGTCGATTTGTTTATATATATCTATGCACCGATGAAGTAAAATTCAGCAAAATCGACCTGGAAACATGGTCATTATTGTCTTATTTGGAGGGTGAAGCGGCGCGTAGGAAATGACAAGCCGAAACCAGCTTGTTGTTGTCAAGATGACTCAGCACTCACGAGTTCCGTCAGGTATCATTACAACTACAATATAGTCCCACAGTTGTATTTGAAAGTCTGCATATATACAAATATGACGTATGTGAAATTGAAATGTAATAAGAAATGTGAATGTAATTAAGTACAAATTCGTGTGAATACCATGATATAATTGGGAATAATGAGTGTTTGTAATCCACCGATTTAGTTTACAACAATTCGTGCTGGCCCTACGCCGGCGCGTTGCTACGTCTGAATAATAATATATTTTATTTAATATAGCGCCAGATCCAATTATAAATTGTTCGTGGCGCTTTACAACATGTCGAACCTAGATAGAGGTAATAACGGTTGTCTAAATAAACATGCATTTTCTATAAGAAATTCTTATAAAATTATTAAAATACAAATAAATACAGTAATTAAATAAATATACCAAAATAATTATCTTAGCTACAGTTCTATGTAGAAATAAGACATTGCCAATTCATTTAACTACTGAACTAATGTACATGTAGGTATAAAATAAATATATAAATAGGTTAATTAATACATAAGAGATATAAAACTAATCAACGCAGAGGCTAAACTATGCCATATTGGACAAGAACGAGAATCGAAAAAATGAGTCTTTAAGTGTGCCTTGAAAGTGGAGAGACAATCAAACGTAAGGAAGTAACCCCAGCAGAGCATGCACGCATCGAAAAACCAGCAGAAGAGGAGGCTGTGGCAAAGCAAAGAACCCGCTTTACGGAAAAAAGTTGTATCCGTATAAATTCGGTTTAGTGCCAGCAAATTGATACGACATCCAATTTCAAATAACAGTGGATTTCTAAGCTTAAAGAACATTATTTGAACATCACTAGCGGAAATAGAGAAAAGTTTTAGGCAAAGTGGATTCTCACTGTTGACTACTGTATAAGGCCTCCTAATGTAAGGAACATCCACTTGAAAGCTTGTATCCTAGTTGTGGTATGCAATGTGTTTTATTAGACACTCTTCGATGTAGGGAACTTTGGGTATGTGTAATTTAGTGGAATAGTTTAACCAAGTCCAAACATGTTACTTATAGTGAGTTTTTTGCAACTGACCATTTCTCAAACATCACAGTGAACTGTGCATGTATTTGTTCATATGACTCACTGTACACTTTTAACGTGGCTTCTAGTACGTGTGTCACAAAAATGATATGGGCCATTAAAACTGGACTGTTACCATCAAGTTTAATACAAGTAAAGTGCCATCTGAAAACAAAATATATGTTTTAATTTGTAAGTTTTAGCCAGTATTATTAAAGTGTACTACAAACTAATGAAGCAGCAAAGCATTCACCTAGGAGTTTTTCTATATTCACACTTCATTGTTAGGATTACATTTGACATTATCACAAAATAACATCTTAAAAAGTATTTAATAATGATAAAAACACTTCCATAGCGCCATAAATCTAGATAAATCCATTTGGAGGCACTTGATAGATTTTGAAACTAGTACTACATGTTTTGAATATGTATCTTGAATAAAAAAGTACTTGTTTTCTTGACATATGCCCCTAGTGTTGAAACCCACAAATATCTAAAACTGGAACTGTAATGGAATACTGTGTATGTATTAATTGTTAGTAGTACTTTAGGCCATCTGGAAGAGTCGCCGTGGTGGGAGCAGAGCACCCATTGAGAAATTATAAGATGGCATCTGTCTCAGGTGTATCTATTTGTGTGTGTGTGTGTGTGTGTGTGTGTGTGTGTGTGTGTGTGTGTGTGTGTGTGTGTGTGTGTGTGTGTGTGTGTGTGTGTGTGTGTGTGTGTGTGTGTGCAGACACGTGACCGGATGGAGTGTACCTCCTGGCGGAATGTAGTGAAGGTAGTACCTCCTGCGTGGAGATGGGACATGAGGCCTAATGAAGGGTAATGAAGTAATAATGAGGGGTGTAATGAATGGACGTTGCGTATGTGTGCTGTATGTGTGAAAGAATGATTACTATGTCCTAACATGTATAATTAATAACCAACAAAACAACATATTTCAAAATTTGAAACGTTTTAATTCATATATCGATAGTGATGCCACTTTCATCGGAGTCATACTCCCAATCCCAATTCTCACAATCACCAGTGTCAATGGCTAGGGCGTCACTGGGGTCATACCAAGGGCTGGGATGACCAAACACTGGTCTGGTTGCGAGGAGCTCCTGCAGGACTGCGTAGAAGAGTGCCTCATGTTCATTATATATATCTTCTTCTCTGGAAATATATCAAAACTTTGAAAACGGACTGTATGAATGACTCTTTAAATCATACATATAGGAGAGGTACTGAAACACAGATTTTGATCCAGTCCGATATCACAGTCAGTCGAAACACATTGATGTAATCAGACATCACGTTGCTAGGCGACACGATAATAGGTTAAGCCAGGGTAATAGACGGGGACAGATAAGAAAGGACAATGGAACGTCATGTAAACACGTTTGTCGAGAAGTGCAGAATGAGCACGCTTCGAAGTAGGCCATTGAGTATTTGTATTGATATTAATATTATTATTATATTATTGATGATCAAAAGAGTGAGGTAACGTACGTTCAGTCCGACACAGACCTGATGTTGCTGCTGGTGTCATCACTGCCGCTTCCATTGCTGAAAAAGAATATGAACGAGAATTGAATAACTAGCCAACACAATGTCACTTGCGTAATTAAACAAGTACCTTTAAAAACTATGGTAATAACTGTATCACACGCAGGTAATTTAACGAAGTGTCTACTGTGTAACGCCGAATTACCCACATTAAAGATGATATGATCGCTATAAATTGTAGTACGTGCAACTTCATCATACAAGTAAACACAATAACGAAAGGTCGCAATAACAACACATTCCAAAGATGTAGCGCTAAACCATGATAATTCCTTAAGTAGTGCCTGTGTGCAGCCAGTGATAGTAAGGTATCACCAGCAATAATAAACATGTAGAGAAACATATATCTCTGTTGCAAATGTATTAAGTAGTAATATAGGTCCTTTAGCGCGCACCGAATCCGTTTGTGGTGGAAATCCCATGTTAAAGGATAGGGATTTTCCTCCCAAGCGCTACCGGGTTAAGAGATAGGGAAGAGGAAAAGTAGTTCCGGTCCCATGTTAAAGGATATGGATTTTCCTCCCAAGCGCTCCCGGGTTAAAGGATAGGCCATTTTTATCCCATGTTAAAAGATAGGGATTTTCCTCCAGGGCGCTCCCGTGTTAAAGGATAGGCCATTTTTATCCCATGTTAAAAGATAGGGATTTTGCACCAGGGCGCTCCCGGGATAAAGGATAGGCCATTTTTACCCCATGTTAAAAGATAGGGATTTCCTCCGGAGAGCTCCCGGTTTAAGAGATAGGACATTTTTCCCATGTTAAATGATAGGACATTTTCTCCACGTTAAAGCATAGGAGCTACTATCGTAAAGGTATCCGACGACGTTTTGAAAAAATAAAATATACAGAACAGCATTTGAATATGTCACACACGAGATTGCTTGGCCCGTAGGCCGAGGCTCCGCCAAGGGACCGAGCCCTTATTTGGTTGACGATGACATGTCTAAAATGTGGTGTTATAATAAGGCGTAATTTATATAATAAAAGGATTATAAATTCAGCAGAGGTAGTTTTATCTGAAGTAATGTATACGAAATGTAGACTACATACAGGACTATGCTATATCAGAACCTATAGCCTGGTTTTTTCGAACAGAGCGGCCATCTTGGAATTATACGTTTGGTATCATTTCCGTACGGTTGTACCCAAATTCGTGTCTCTTATAAATCCCGTACTCGAGACGTGTCTGGGCATGTTTGTTTGTTGCGAGCATGAGCGTGCGCACCCTGTAAGACGTCATTAAACTATAAACTGCTACGCGCAGTAATTTTGTATGCGAGGTGAGTTGGTTATACAGGTAGTGATTTGGTTAGACCTTGTTTTGAACTTGTGCATATATGCCAAGGGCAGTGATCGTAGGGCCAGGTATAGAGGCATACATATACATAGATACATACATTCTGGACTTGTTTGTTTGTTGCGATCGTGAGCGCGCGCACCCTGTATGACATCTTTAAACTGCTACGCGCAGTAATTTTGTGCGCGAGGTGAGTTGGTCAAGCAGGTAGTGATTTGGTTAGCCATTGTTTTGAACTTGCACGCTTGAATATAATTCCATCATGTGACATCATCAACAGTGACGTCATGGTACGCGCAGTAATTTTGTACGCGATGTGAGTTGGTCAAGCAGGTAGTGGTTTGGTTAGCCATTGTTTTGAACTTCTGCGCTTGAATATAATTCCATCATTAAACTGCTATGTGCAGTAATTTTGTACGCGAGGTGAGTTGGTTATACATGTAGTGATTTGGTTAGCTATTGTTTTGAACTTGCGCGCTTGAATATAATTCCATCATGTGACGTCATGATGCAGTGACATCATTAAACTATAAACTGGTACGCGCAGTAATTTTGTACACGAGATGAGTTGATTATACAGGTAGCGCTTTGGTTAGCCATAGTTTTGAACGTGCGCGCTTGAATATAACAATTAGGTCGTAATCATAGTGATTTGGTAATGCTATCATTTGATGGCATCAACAATGAGTTCAAATTCCCCTGTAAAATCTCATTCTAGAAGTTTCTTTGATACTTTTGTCAACACACTACAAAACCGATGCTACTGTGTACTACTGTGTCCTGTAGACGTATCTGTACATGTTTGTTTGTTGCGGGCGCGAACGCGCTCGCGTCCTGTATTACGCCAAAGCTATCATTGTGGTTTGGTTAGCCGTCCTTTGTAAGAACTTTATTAGAAAATTCAATCACGACCTTCAGAGTAAAATCATCGTTCACTACACTACAGGCATATCACGCTATAGACAAACTGGTTTGAACCGGTAACCAAGCCCAAGGCTCTATGTGTTGGAAAAACATCCGTGTATTTTAGTTACTTATCTGTTAAAACACTTAAACTACCAGCAATTTATGTAGGATTTTGGTCAATCTCTTTGACCTGTAACATTATCTAACATACGACATTTGTACTTACCAGACTTTGTATTAACATCGACATAGTTAATACTCTTTTGTGAGAAGGTGGTTGGCTCTGAAAAGAACCGTTTAAATATTTTATCCTCCCTTGCTGCCTTCACCTGCCCTGATTGCTGCATATCTTTCAGCAGGAAATACAACTGTAAGCGTCACATTGCACGTGGCTGTCCGACTCCGACAGCTACAGTGACAGCACCGGTTCCAACAACCTCTGTGCCACGAAAATGCCGACGGTCACTGTCATTGGGTGTGACGGCATTACCGACCAACCGAGTAGATGTGCTGCCGACTGATATATCGGTGAAAGAAGTGAGAAATATGGCTCCAAGGACGCAAAGAAGTCCGTCAAGCTTTCAAAAACAGCCACATATCGGGCAAAATAACTACGAATAAAATAAGGTGCCTGGTAATGTGTGTAATTTCTTTACATAGCAGTTCGATAAAACATAAAGGTCACGTGGGTGTGGCGAAAGATTATGGATTGTAGGATAGTACATTAAGGTCACGTGGGCGTGCCGAAAGATCACTCAGTTCAGAATGCAAACTACACATGCGCAGTCGGTAGATTAGAAAATTCAAAAGCGCGGACTGCAAAGTAAAACTAGCTTTCAAGCGTTCGCGGCCTGTATAACGTCAAAGCTATCATTGTGATTTGGTTAGCCATCCTTTGTAAGAAATTTATTAGAAAATTCAATCACGACCTTCAGAGTAAAACATCGTTCATCACACTACAGTCATATCACACTATAATCAAACTGGTAGTACGAACTGGTAACCAAGGCTCTATGTGTTGGAAGAACATCCGTGTATTTGTCTCGTGTTAAGCCATAGGGAATTATAAAACAGTTACTTATCTGTTAAAACACTCAAACTGCCAGCTATTTATGTAGGATTTTGGTCAATCCCTTTGACCTGTAACATTATCTAACATACGGCATTTGTACTAACCAGCCGTATCTCACTTGAGCGTCGCTTGAAAACTGAGTCCAAACTGGTTCCAAACTGTTTTGGAGTGGTGTTCCCTGTTCAAGTATCATCTGTGTTTCGTCTGCATCTAGAGATCAACAGTATTGTTTCAACCTTTTATCATGCTATGATTCTTAACCCACACGTATGTACATATGTAGAGAAGTAAACACAATCGACGCCCTATTCATGATGCGCTATGTCAACTCTTCGACCTTGACATCAAACTTATCGAGTAAAGAATTAGTTGCAAACCTCTTTTTTCGAAACAGACGCGTAACAAAGTGAAGCGTTATGATCAACAGTATATGACCATAATAAACTCCCAGATAGGATATACCAGTATTTATATAGTTTAAAGTATTAAGGGTCAAGTGTATAAAGACCCATTAAAGCGTTTTTGATCTGTTTTTATACTGTAGTATTTAAATTCGTGCTTGATCGGTAAACCTTTCAAACACTATTCTATCATAAAAGCCCTAACCTGGCATCGGTAACCGAAAATGGACTTATAGAGATATAAATACATAGAGACATACATAAACACAGACATGGAGACATACATAAACACAGACATAGAGACATACATACATACATACATACACATAGACCACCCAACATTAACCTTCAACATATAAGCATACCTTCAAATATACTTTTAAACATACAACATTGCAAACTTTCACTGACAAACGTTCCAACACACTCTTAAACCTGTTTGCAAATTAGTTTGAACTGGTATTCGATTCACAAGTCTAATCTTTTCTACCCGTGCTGCCAATGTCGCAACTTCCGCTCCTGACTTTGTTGGTCCGAACTTTACCATTGAATTCCCTGTGACCGAAATGAAGAAGACGCTTGCACGTCACATAGCATGCAGCATCTTTGAACTCTCAAGACGTCAGTGCCGTGGTTGCGAGATAGACCACCCTAGTCAAATTCATCACGATTGTATGTTATCTGATGACATTCAAATCTGCATGTACTTTAACGAGGCTGTCGAGGTCATTAATTCAACTACAGTGGTGAAAGACTGTTTGAGTGTTTTGTTAGACTCCGGTGTGAAACTATCCGACGTGACAGTCGAACAGTTGTGTAATATCAATACTTGGTTGCAAGAAGCCGTTTCGAAACAGTGGCGAAACACTATGAAACAAAACTGGTAGTAATGGGGGGTGACCTGTAAATAAATAGGTCTTGTGCTTTTATGAGACCTTTGGTGACATTAATTCAACTGCAGTGATTAAAGTTGACTGTCTGGAATAGCACCGCAACCAAGTATCCGAACCGAATTTATCTGACCCACAAGGGCTCCTCGTCGTATGGCAGGCAAGACTGAAGTAGTGAGATGCGGTATCGTCTTGTACACGATTAAACTTTGCAAGACTCTGTATCAATGTCTAGTCTCTGGTTCTTGTAGTTTGTGTTGTTCACGAATAAACTGTGCCAACCTTATCTTGTGTCTTTTTCATAGTGTAATGCAAAGCATGTGTTGAGAACCTTGGCCTTACACAAACAGACAAAGTCGACCTCTTTAAGGGACAAGAAACTCGGAATAGACGGGTTACCGCGACAACGGACAAGATATTGCACGAGACTACGGATGAAATTTATCAATCTACCGCGCTGAAACGATAAAAGTGTGGAGGAGGAGGAATAGAGATGGACGGGTTATTGCATGACATCCCTCCACTTTTTTGAGCAAATTCGACGCGTTGTCGCGTCAATGTGTGTGTGTGTGTATGTGTGTGTGTGTGTACTAACTACTTCATCATCGACACACTTCCGGAAGCATAGAGGCCGCCATGACAGTCAAGTAACTTCCGGTGCGACGGCATTTCCGACCTAGCGTTCCTAGTAGAGGCTGCCATAGCAAGCGAATTTGAAAACTGCTATGATCGAAAACGACTATGTCAATAACATGTAAGGACAACCACCTGACAGGACTTCATTAAAAGAGGTGACCATCGTCGTTCCCGACGCCACTCAACGGACACCAATGTAATTAGTCAGAGTATTGCCATCTACCGGCCATGATAGACCTCTATTCGTTGACACACTTCCCGGAATACCGGAAGCGTAGAGGCCGCCATGACAGGCAAGTAACTTCCGGTGCGACGTCACTTTCGACGTAGCGTCCCTAGTAGAGGCCACCATGACAGTCAAGTAACTTCCGGTGCGACGGCACTTCCGACCTAGCGTTCTTAGTAGAGGCTGCCATAGCAAGCGAATTTGAAGACTGCTATGATCGAAAACGACTATGTCAAGTGAAGCGAAAATTTTAGGTTTTTGTTCCTTTGGGACAAAAACAATTTTTTTAAAGAAAATTTATACAACAATCACCTTGGTGGTTGTTGTTTAAATTTTCGCAATAATAGTTGTATATGAAACACCCGTCCAAGGTGGTTGTTGTTTAAATTTTCGCAAGATTAACCCCAACTATTTTTTCTCTAACTAACCTAATTAAATATTTTTACCCGGTAGATGGCGCTATCATGTGACATAGTACTCCGATTATCCACTAGGGGGCGCTACGCCAGAAGTGCCGTCGTACCGGAAGTCACTTGACTGTTATGGCCGCCTCTACTAAGGACGGTACGTCGTAAATGACGTCGCACCGGAAGTTACTTGACTGTCATGGCGGCCTCTATGATTCCGGTATTCCCGGAAGTGTGTCGACGAATAGAGATCTGTCATGACCGGTAGATGGCAATACTCTGACTAATTACATTGGTGTCCGTTGAGTGGCGTCGGATGTCGCCTCTCTTAGGAACGTGCACAGTTTTTGTGTTAAGGAAAGTCACGTGATATACGTTCGGTCTGATTGGTTATGTATTTGTAAATATAGAATTGTTACACTGTAAAGACGGGTGTTTCATATACATATGTTTTCCGTTAAAAGAAGCGATACCTCATACGAGTCCTATGGTCGTCTCGATGGATATGAATCCGAACAGATGATTGTCTCTTGACATGAAGGTATGTGATGTTTTATTTTTGTCGCTCGTTGATCTAAGTGTTTGGTGTTTCGTTTGTCCGCCAAGTTTGGTTCTTGTCACTCTTTGGTAACGATGGTCACCTCTTTGAATGAAGTCCTGTCAGGTGGTTGTCCTTACATGTTATTGACATAGTCGTTTTCGATCATAGCAGTTTTCAAATTCGCTTGCTATGGCAGCCTCTACTAAGAACGCTAGGTCGGAAGTGCCGTCGCACCGGAAGTTACTTGACTGTCATGGTGGCCTCTACTAGGGACGTTACGTCGAAAGTGACGTCGCACCGGAAGTTACTTGACTGTCATGGCGGCCTCTACGCTTCCGGTATTCCGGGAAGTGTGTCAACGAATAGAGGTCTATCATGGCCGGTAGATGGCAATACTCTGACTAATTACATTGGTGTCCGTTGAGTGGCGTCGGGAACGACGATGGTCACCTCTTTGAATGAAGTCCTGTCAGGTGGTTGTCCTTACATGTTATTGACATAGTCGTTTTCGATCATAGCAGTTTTCAAATTCGCTTGCTATGGCAGCCTCTACTAGGAACGCTAGGTCGGAAATGCCGTCGCACCGGAAGTTACTTGACTGTCATGGCGGCCTCTATGCTTCCGGAAGTGTGTCGATGATGAAGTAGTTAGTACACACACACACACACACACACACACATTGACGCGACAACGCGTCGAATTTGCTCAAAAAAGTGGAGGGATGTCATGCAATAACCCGTCCATCTCTATCCCTCCTCCTCCACACTTTTATCGTTTCAGCGCGGTAGATTGATAAATTTCATCCGTAGTCTCGTGCAATATCTTGTCCGTTATCGCGGTAACCCGTCTATTCCGAGTTTCTTGTCCCTTAAAGAGGTCGACTTTGTCTGGTTGTGTAAGGCCAAGGTTCTCAACACATGCTTTGTATTGCACTATGAAAAAGACACAAGATAAGATTGGCACAGTTTATTCGTGAACAACACAAACGTATTTACAGGTCACGCTCCATAACTACAAGAACCAGAGACTAGACATTGATACAGAGTCTTGCAAAGTTTAATCGTGTACAAGACGATACCGCACCTCACTACTTCAGTCTTGCCTGCCATACGACGAGGAGCCCTTGTGGGTCCGATAAATTCGGTTCGGATACTTGGTTGCGGTGCTATTCCAGAAAGTCAACTTTAATCACTGCAGTTGAATTAATGTCACCAAAGGTCTCATAAAAGCACAAGACCTATTTATTTACAGGTCACCCCCCATTACTACCAGGACCATTTGTTTCATAGTGTTTCGCCACTGTTTCGAAACGGCTTCTTGCAACCAAGTATTGATATTACACAACTGTTCGACTGTCACGTCGGATAGTTTCACACCGGAGTCTAACAAAACACTCAAACAGTCTTTCACCACTGTAGTTGAATTAATGACCTCGACAGCCTCGTCAAAGTACATGCAGATTTGAATGTCATCAGATAACATACAATCGTGATGAAATTGACTAGGATTGTCTATCTCGCAACAACGGCACTGACGTCTTGAGAGTTCAAAGATGCTGCATGCTATGTGACGTGCAAGCGTCTTCTTCATTTCGTTAACAGGGAAATCAATGGTAAAGTTCGGACCAGCAAAGTCAGGAGCGGAAGTTGCGACATTGGCAGCATGGGTAGAAAAGATTAGACTTGTGAATCGAATACCAGTTCAAACTAATTTGCAAACAGGTTTAAGAGTGTGTTGGAACGTTTGTCAGTGAAAGTTCGCAATGTTGTATGTTTAAAAGTATATTTGAAGGTATGCTTATATGTTGAAGGTTAATGTTGGGTGGTCTATATGTATGTATGTATGTATGTATGTATGTATGTATGTCTCTATGTCTGTGTTTATGTATGTCTCCATGTCTGTGTTTATGTATGTCTCTAAGTATGTATATCTCTATAAGTCCATTTTCGGTTACCGATGACAGGTTAGGGCTTTTATGATAGAATATTGTCTGAAAGGTTTACCGAACAAGCACGAATTTAAATACTACAGTATGAAAACAGATCAAAAACGATCTAATGGGTTTTTATACACTTGACCCTTAATACGTTAAACTATATAAATACTGGTATATCCTATCTGGGAGATTATTATGGTCATATACTGTTGATCATAACGCTTCACTTTGTTACACGTCTGTTTCGAAAAAAGAGGTTTGCAACTAATTCTTGATGTCAAGGTCGAAGAGTTGACATGGCGCATCATGCATAGGGCGTCGATTGTGTTTACTTCTTTACATTTGTACATACGTGTGGGTTAAGAATCATAGCATGATAAAAGGTTGAAACAATACTGTTGATCTCTAGATGCAGACGAAACACAGATGAGACTTGAACAGGGAACACAACTCTAAAACAGTTTGGAACCAGTTTGGACTCAGTTTTCAAGCGAAGCTCAAGTAAGATACGGCTGTTACAGGTCAAAGGGATTGACCAAAATCCTACATAAATAGCTTGCAGTTTGAGTATTTTAACAGATAAGTTACTGTTTTATAATTCCTATGGCTTAACACGAGACAAATACACGGATGTTTTTCCACCACATAGAGCCTTGGTTACCAGTTCATACTACCAGTTTGATTATAGCGTGATATGACTGTAGTGTGATGAACGATGTTTTACTCTGAAGGTCGTGATTGAATTTTCTAATAAATTTCTTACAAAGGATGGCTAACCAAATCACAATGATAGCTTTGACGTTATACAGGCCGCGAACGCTTGAAAGCTAGTTTTACTTTGCAGTCCGCGCTTTTGAATTTTCTAATCTACCGACTGCGCATGTGTAGTTTGCACTCTGAATTCAGTGATCTTTCGGCACGCCCACGTGACCTTAATGTACTATCCTACAATCCATAATCTTTCGGCATACCTACGTGACCTTTAAGTTCTATCGAACTGCCATATAAAGAAATTACACACATTACCAGGCGCCGTATTTTATTCGTAGTTATTTTGCCCGATATGTGGCTGTTTTTGAAAGCTTGACGGACTTCTTTGCGTCCTTGGAGCCATATTTCTCACTTCTTTCACCGATATATCAGTCGGCAGCACATCTACTCGGTTGGTCGGTAATGCCGTCACACCCAATGACAGTGACCGTCGGCATTTTCGTGGCACAGAGGTTGTTGGAACCGGTGCTGTCACAGTCGCTGTCGGAGTCGGACAGCCGCGTGCAATTTGACGCTTACAGTTGTATTTCCTGCTGAAAGATATGCAGCAGTCAGGGCAGGTGAAGGCAGCAAGGGAGGATTATATATTTAAACGGTTCTTTTCAGAGCCAACCACCTTCTCACAAAAGAGTATTAACTATTAACTATGTCGATGTTAATACAAAGTCTGGTAAGTACAAATGTCGTATGTTAGATAATGTTACAGGTCAAAGGGATTGACCAAAATCCTACATAAATTGCTGGTAGTTTGAGTGTTTTAACAGATAAGTAACTCAAATACACGGATGTTTTTCCAACATATACAGCCTTGGGCTTGGTTACCGGTTCAAACCAGTTTGCTTATAGCGTGATATGCCTGTAGTGTAGTGAACGATGATTTTACTCTGAAGGTCGTGATTGAATTTTCTAATAAAATTCTTACAAAGGACGGCTAACCAAACCACAATGCTAGCTTTGGCGTTATACAGGACGCGAGCGTATTCGCGCCCGCAACAAACAAACATGTACAAATACGTCTACAGGACACAGAAGTACACAGTAGCATCGGTTTTGTAGTGTGTTGACAAAAGTATCAAAGAAACTTCTAGAATGAGATTTTACAGGGGAATTTGAACTCACTGTTGATGACATGAAATGATACCATTACAAAATCACTATGATTACGACCTAATTGTTATATTCAAGCGCGCACGTTCAAAAGAATGGCTAACTAAAGCGCTGCCTGTATAACCAACTCATCTCGCGTACAAAATTACTGCGCGTACCAGTTTATAGTTTAATGATGTCACTGCATCATGACGTCACATGATGGAATTATATTCAAGCACGCAAGTTCAAAACAATGGCTAACCAAATCACTACCTGTATAACCAACTCACCTCGCGTACAAAATTACTGCACGTAGCAGTTTAATGATGGAATTATATTCAAGCACGCAAGTTCAAAACAATGGCTAACCAAACCACTACCTGCTTGACCAACTCACCTCGCGCACAAAATTACTGCGCGTAGCAGTTTAATGATGTCATACAGGGTGCGCGCGCTCACGATCGCAACAAACAAACAAGTCTAGAATGTATGTATCTATGTATATGTATGTCTCTATACCTGTCCCTACGATCACTGCCCTTGGCATATATGTGCAAGTTCAAAACAAGGTCTAACCAAATCACTACCTGTATAATCAACTCACCTCGCGTAAAAAATTACTGCGCGAAGCAGTTTATAGTTTATTGACGTCATACAGGGTGCGCACGCTCACGCTCACAACAAACAAACATGTCCAGACACGTCTCGAGTACGGGATTTATAAGAGACACGAATTTGGGTACTACCGTACGGAAATGATACCAAACGTATAATTCCAAGATGTCCGCTCTGTTCGAAAAAACGAGGCTATAGGTTCTGATATAATATAGTCCTATATGTAGTCTACATTTCGTATACATTATTTCAGATAAAACGACCTCTGCTAAATTTATAATCCTTTTATTATATAAATTACGCCTTATTATAACACCACATTTTAGACATGTCATTTTCAACCAAATAAGGGCTCGGTCCCTTGGCGGACCTTCGGCCTACGGGCCAAGCAATCTCGTGTGTGACATATTCAAATGCTGTTCGGTATATTTTATTTTTTCAAAAAGTCGTCGGATACCTTTACGATAGTAGCTCCTATGCTTTAACGTGGAGAAAATGTTCTATCCTTTAACATGGGATAAATGTACTATCCTTTAACATGGGAAAAATGTCCTATCTCTTAACCCGGGAGCGCTCCGGAGGAAATCCCTATCTTTTAACATGGGGTAAAAATGGCATATCCTTTAACCCGGGAGCGCCCTGGTGCAAAATCCCTATCTTTTAACATGGGATAAAAATGGCCTATCCTTTAACCCTGGAGCGCCCCGGAGGAAAATCCCTATCTTTTATCATGTGATAAAAATGGCCTATCCTTTAACCCGGGAGCGCTTGGGAGGAAAATCCCTATCCTTTAACATGGGACCGGGCCTACTTTTCCTCTTCCCTATCTCTTAACCCGGGAGTGCTTGGGAGGAAAATCCCTATCCTTTAACATGGGATTTCCACCACAAACGGATTCGGTGCGCGCTAAGGGACCTATATTACTACTGTATTACTCACATCATTGCATCACCGGATTCTTCACGTCGCAGCCATTGTTCTCGAAGTTCGGCCCAAGGTATCGGAGAAGGCATCTTTGCAGTGTGTGTCGAATGATTTGAACGTTAACGAACTATTTATATATATAGTATTATTATTATTATTATGCACACACACTTCATACAGGAACATTGCAAAGTACAAGTCATATCGGCAAGGAGTCTCGTGCCACATGAGAAATGCATACTATCAGAAAAAAATACATCAATTAGCGAGTACAGAATGGCGTTACAAGCTGCGGCGCCCTAGCAGCGAGAAGATAGCAACTGTGTCAGTCTGCCTTATGAGAAACAACCGTTAATTAGTGAGGACATAACCCCGTCACATTATATGACGGCCAGACATCGAGAATATAACAACGTTACGACTGGCTAGTGCTAACGTTAAACAGTTGCAACATATGGTTAAAATGGACATACAATTTAGGAGAGGTGGACATTACCTGTCAAACTTCTTTCTGCGTAATATCTACATATAGGGCGAACACTTCTGTTGCGCGGAAGCTGCGTACCAATACAAGAAGGCCAGGTATTTTGACGAAGTAATCACAGCGACAAAGATCCAGACTGCACGTAGCAGATTACAGGCGAAATATATCTGTAAGCGTATAACATGGAAAGCGGAATTACCTCCCGCATGGCTAGCTCAAAGGCGACAGCTAATGTACGCCATTTTAGCTGTGAAGTTCCGTGACACTCAACTGCGCAAAAGTTTGATGGATACAGGGAACGCACGTCTGGTTACAAAATGTCCCAGTGCGGAAGGATATTGGGGTAAGAGTTCGAGGCATGGCAAAGTGGGTAAGAATATATTCGACGTTATTCTCATGCAGTTGAGGAACTTTATTAAACGTACAATACGAAACGCTCTTGAACTAACGGTTGTCGGCAGACGCTCATTAAAAACAAATTGCCGAGCGCTGGTGATAAGTGTCGTCTTTAGACTCACATACCTTATCATTAACGACCAGGCATGGAGAGCAGGAATCCAACACGTGACTCCATTGTCCTGTTGTGTCTCGTGATTGACACCTGTATCCGTTGCGTGTATATAAACCTACACAAATTCTAGTGGAGCATATGACTCACTCACTAACGATGTCGAACAACTTCACAACGACTTCTGAACTAGCTACAACATGGCGAACGGTTACAACAAGGCATGTCCCGAGGACAACATGGATCTGAAATGACTTGGTGAAGTAAGTGCTGGCAGCTATCTGTTTTATAGCCCACTGACTTTGTTTCCCAAGTACGTGTGTTACCCAGCCTGTCGTGTCTGCAACCGCAAAGTTACCCGTGAAGTGAAAGGACACCACAGTGTCAGTACTTGTCCGATCCTTGGCCACCAGAAGGGGGTGCTTCTATACAAATACGCTATGGGTATGCTTCTAGCCGATCGTGAAGGCACCGAGCTATGGGCCACGGGTTTCGACCGTGTAGTCCAGCGACCGTTAGGCGGTTGGTCAGCATGTGAATACATGTCGTTGAAAACAGATGAAGAACGCTACCAGTCGTTGAATGCCCTACGCGACCTACAGATCAGGGTGACCACCAGAAAGACAACGAACTCAGAAATCAGAATAATTTATCTGACCTATAAATACGATACATATACAATGAATAACGTAGGTAATAAATAAGGTCGGGAGACTCCCATTAAGATATATAATATCGCTAGCACAGGAGCCACCGCATAAATATAAACAACAACAATATTTACATGACACAAATCAGAATAGCATACAACTTCTTTTTATAGTTGATAATTACTCAATGTATCAACATGCATGCATAATATAAGGATTGATTATATGTACACGTGTACACATTGACGTACATATGGATACTTAGGTATACATTCCAATACGTATTAAAAACTAAAAATAAAGCAATTATGGATACGAACTGGATTCATAATTTAAAATAAAAAAGTTTATGTGTATGTTGAAAAACCATATAGACTGTGGGAGTAAATTTTATTAATGATAATACTTGGTGTATTGTTAACTGTCTCTACTATGTTGTGTCTAATGCATTTTTTGGCAAATTCATGTTTGAATCTGGACATATACAGATCGTTCACGTGTACAGTGCTGACGAATATCACAAATGTGTGTGTTTGAAAAAAACACTGAAGTAGTAGGGTAAAAGATTGTTAATTAATTTATAGTAACATTTTAATTGTTGGATTTTATAAATGTCATCGAACTTTAGTAACTGAAGTCTTTTAAAAATAGAACTTGTGCGAGTATTGTATTTACTTAAGGATATTATTCGTATTGCCTTTTTCTGTAATTTGAAAATTCGATGTGCCTGATGACCTCATAAATTGTAAGCCATAATTAATATGAGGGAGAATAAGAGCATTGTACATAATATATATGTACAGCACTGGCACCAGCGGCGACAGCAGTGACAGCAGTGGCCCCAGCGGCAACAGCAGTTGCACCAGCGGCGGCAACAGTGAAAGCAGTGGCACCAGCGGCGACAGCAGTGGCACCAGCGGCGACAGCACTGGCATCACCGGCAACAGCAGGACAGCGACGACAGCAGTGGCACCAGCGGAACCAGCGGCACCAGCGGCACCAGCGGCTCCAGTGGCACCAGCGGCAGCAGCGGCAGCAGCGGCACCAGCGGCAACATGCACACGTCAACACAAAAACAGAACTGATGAAAATGTGACTCCTACCCTGCCAACGAAGCATCCACGTACGGTGTTAATGAATGCGCAAAGTGTCAGAAACAAAACACTTTTGATAAATGAATATGTTCTCGACGACGAAATTGATGTTCTGGCGATCACTGAGACGTGGTTGAAGCGAGATGGTGATTCTGCTATAATCACCGAGCTTGCTCCCGATGGCTACATATTCGTCAGTGTGCCGAGGCAGCGCGGCAGAGGTGGAGGCGTCCGTCTACTCCACCGAGATGTCTACTCGTGCAAGCTACTCGCAATACCACGTTTCAAACATATGGAACTGCTGCGTGCTCGCCTCACAGGAAATAGCGTGCGGCCTTTCGATGTGTACGTTCTGTACCACCCACCGGCAGCAAGCAAGAACTCTGGCACAACCTCAGATTTCATTTATGAACTAGAAATATTGTTTAGTAACAATACCCTCTCCGTTGTGCCAGCACTCATTGTTGGTGACTTCAACATACACTTTGACGATCTATTAAAAGCTATCAAACTGGTAAATCTGTTGGACACATTTGAACTAATTCAACATGTTAGGGATCCGACACACATATACGGTCATATTCTGGACCTAGTGATTAGTCGCGCTGTGGACCAGTCAGTGACGTCAGTGACGGTCAAGCCTATGTCAATTGCCGATCATCACTGTATTAACTGTATGCTGGCGGTGAGCAGGCCATTAACTTTCCCCACCGCCATCCTTGTACGTGACTTCTGCCACTTCCAAATTGATCTTTTTCGGGAAGATATCGCCTACCAGTGCGAACAAATTCTACTTAGACACCCAGAAAGCACGCCAGACATAGTTAACATCTACAATACAGTATTGCGTACGGTCTTGGACAGACACACTCCAATCAAGAACAGAGTGAGGAGAGGGACTAAGCCATGTTCATGGTACAACAGAAGGGTGAAGGAGGCTAGAGAGAAGAGACGCCAGTGTGAACATCGTTGGAGGACGACCAAACTCGAAGTTCACCGGCAGCTCTATGTCGAAGCTCGTAATGCTTCGACATTTTGCATAGCTAAGGCTAAGAGTAACTACTATCAAGACACTCTGCAGAGAGCTGACAACAAATCGATGTTCCGGGTCGTGAGGTCCCTCGGGGCTGAACAGAAGAACATTTATCCGGACTTTGAATCCACTGATGATGGTTGCAGTAAGTTCGCGCAACACTTCACTAACAAAGTGCAACAGATTCGAGCAGAGTTAGAAACGATGTACCGCTCAAACTCGCTAGTGAGAGAGAAGGCATTTTTCAATAAACCTCTCGTTTTGCTCGTGCCAACATCGGAAGATGAGATACACAAGATTGTGTCTGGATTAACAAAGAGCTGTTAACTCGATCCTCTGCCAGGCAAACAAATGCAGCAGTGCCTGTCATCATTGGTACCAGTTATTACCGCTATTACCAACAAGTCATTTGAAGAAGGAACAATGCCAGCGTCCTTAAAGGAGGCTCATGTTCGTCTATTATTGAAGAAGCCATCTCTGGACCGTGACGTGCTACATAACTGCAGACCTGTCAGCAGTCTGTCTCATCTGTCCAAGGTTATTGAGAAGATTGTAGCACAGCGATTGTCTGATCATCTTGACTCACAAGATATGAATGAACCTTTTCAGTCGGCATACAAAAAGCTTCACTCTACAGAAACCGCATTGTTGAAAGTCTGCAGTGATGTCCGGGTGGCCTTGGATCGTAAAGAAGGCACCCTGCTCGTGCTACTTGACCTGAGTTCAGCTTTTGACACGATTGACCACACTACTCTACTCAATCGGCTCAGCAAGCGCTATGGTATTCAAGGTTACGCCCTCCAGTGGATGGAATCATATCTGCAAGACCGCAAGCAGCGTGTTGTAATTGGCCAGAGTGCATCTGAATATCACATTCTTAAAACAGGAGTGCCGCAGGGATCCGTCCTTGGGCCTATAGTGTTCTCTCTGTATGTCCAACCAGTTGGCGATGTCATCAGAAGGCACGGTGTAACGTTTTATCATTATGCTGATGACCTGCAGCTGATGCGTGCGTTTGCGTTTAATCCTACGGCATTACTCGAGGACCTACATCGTCTTGAAGCCTGCGTCATGGAGATTCGGGAGTGGCTGACCTCTATTTACCCCAAACTGAACGACCAGAAAACCGAGTTCCTTCCGATTGTCCCAGTTTCTGCAAAAAAGTTAGTAAACGATTTCAGCGTCAATGTTGGTGGTTCCCTCATCCGAGCTGTGCATCAGATTAAAGACCTTGGTGCCGTCTTAGACTGTAATATGAACATGCCTGCCAACACATCAGCGATTATCCGGTCCTGCTATTTCCACCTACATCACATCAGCCAAATCAACAAGTTCCTGCCAAAACAGACGAGGGAGAGAGTACTCAACGCATTAGTGACATCAAGGCTCGACTACTGCAACTCCTTCCTGTACGGCACCATGGACAAGAACTTTGTACGGTTACAGCGTGTCCAAAACTCTGCAGCCAGAATGATCGTGCGAGTGCCCAAATACGCAAGCATCACGCCAGTGCTCCAAGACCTACATTGACTGCCGGTACGAGAACGCGTTCGTTTCAAGGTCCTGGTATTTGTGCACAGAGCTGTCAACAAGTGTGGGCCCGTGTACCTGAGCGAGTTTGTTTGCCTCTACGTGCCCACCATGTCCCTTCGGTCAGCGGGAAATCGTCAACTTGCGAGACCGCGAACAAGATGCAAAGTCGGAGACGCGAGTTTTATGGCAGCAGCTCCGGACCTCTGGAACGATTTATCCACATCAATGCGTGAACTAAACAATGAAGCAGCTTTTAAAAGCGCATTAAAAACACTCTATTTTAATCGATATTTTAACTCCAGCAGCCGCAGCAGTCCCGGATCTGAGGAGTGATCTACTTGTTTTCAATGCATGTAATGAACACTGAGACTTTAAAGAGCACTTTTAAGCACTTTCTTTTAATCAATATTGTAACTGCTATTGTGACTTTTGGACTTGGCATTAAGCTTTCATCAATTATCTTTTGTTTATATGACATGATAATACCAATATTTAAAGATACTTTTATAATATCATTTTTTTATTTAATTAATAACTTTTTGGATTTATTACTATTTTACATGTAAAGCGCCTTGAATAGTTTCTAACTAGAGTTGGCGCTATATAAGTATATTTATTTATTTATTTTTATTTATTATTTATTAGGTGGTTAAAAGTGTTTCAGTTTATTTAGTATGCAATATATTATTGTTTTATATAGTTTACTTGCTATTTTGTTTGTATGACTCTGCCAGTTTAAATGGTTATTTATTGTGATGCCTAAAAATTAAAATCATTTACACATTCAATGTGGGTTACGATAAGCGGGTTACGATAATTATTCTGTATCGTCACTGGAAGTGATCGAGTCATAATTCTGAATGTCTGTTTGTAGTCGTCGACCGAACGTGTGTTCACTTGACTAGCCGATATGGAGGAAGCGGCGGGGGCGGAGACGAGTACTATATCGTCCGATCGATCCCCCAAGCGGGCAAGGTATCAAAAAGCGACTGAGTTACTCGGCTATATCCGAAGAGGAGGCATTTGCGATTGTTTATGGGACATGTATGTGGTCGAGTCATAGCGAAACCGGTAGCGAATTACAGGCGAATGTTGTGAAAGTGGACGAAACACTCGTCGAATCAGAGACACTTTTCCTACATACAAGACGTGAACATGTACTGTCACTCGTATCGAAGTAGGAATTGTGGCGACTCGTTATGGAAATACGTATCCAAACTAGAGAGGCACGAGCGTACGTGTACGGGAAGCGTGAGAAGGATCTATCCCAGCGACGTCTACCATCCGTCTCCGACAGTGTTCCACGTTTGGACGACAAAAACATTCGTGTTCTCGAGTGGCTGCGTTACTACCCCTATCATGCCACCTTCGACTTCGAGTCCTGATTCGATACGTCTCAGCTTCTAGCGGGCAGTACCAAGGTCCACTGCGTGGCCCGTCACGTGCCGTTGAATGTGTCTCTGGCGAGTAACGTACCCGGATGTCTCACAACGGATGGCGATAGCAACAAGTTGTTGTCCGACATCATATATATATCCTTCAATCCATCAGCTATATCGCCTACGAAGCCATCAAAGACGATTACGAGAACGTGTTTCACCAACTCGCGGAAGAGAAGGCGAGCTGGGACGAACGGAAGGCACGTGCACAGGCGGAGGACAAAGATTCACAGCGGCAACCGACCAATCCCTACAAATCGCTTATAGGTCAATTGCACGGTTGGCTTCATCAGTTGCTTTTCATCGGATTCAACTCGGGTAGATACGATCTGAACGTCGTCAAACAGTTCCTGTCCACGAAAGAAACATAGGAGAAAGAGGAGAAGGAGAAGGAGGACGAGATTTTTGTGATTAAACGTAACAACACCTTCATGTATCTATCGACGGATGACCTAAAATTCCTCGATATGACTCATTATATCGCACCGGGATTCTAGTATGATAAATACTTGAAAACGTACGGTTGCGAGGTCACAAAAGGTCATTTCCTTTACGAATACATGGACAGCATAAAGACACTCGACGACACCGTTCTGCCTCTCAAAGAGGCCTTCTTCAGTCGACTGAAGAACGAAGGTATATCCGACGACGACTACACCCGTTGTCAAGAGGCGTGGCGAGACAACGACATGAAGACGTTGCGGGACTTTCTCGTCTGGTACAACAACAGGGACGTCGTACCTTTCTTGGGGGCCATCAATAAACAGTTTGCCTTCTACCGGCAAAGCGGTCTCGACATGTTCAAACAAGGCATCACCATACCCGGTTTGACCTTGATCTACCTGTTCAACTATGTTCCGGAGAAGAAATTATTTACGCTCTTCAACGAGACGAACAAGGATATCCATCAGCTGTTCAGAGATAACATCGTCGGAGGTGCATCACTCTTCTTCACCAGACATCAAGTCGGAATGACTACGGTGCAGCAGCTCGAACGTGTCAGTCAATAATTGGCTATGATGCGAATGCACTCTACCTCAGGTCCCTATCGCAAAACATGCCGACGGGAAGGTACACGTGACGTTGGGAGGAGAAGGAGTTCCGGCCCGAAGCGGCACAGCCGAACTGACAGATGGCTGCGGAACGGCTGACGTGGGAGTCCGAACGTACCGGAATCGCTATGCGTCATCAATCCAACGGCCGAGAGAAGAGAATCGGTAAACTGCTGGTGGACGGTTGGTGCAGCGAAACAAAGATTGCCTATCAGTTTCACGGATGCATCTATCACGGATGACCGTGTACCCGACGAGAGGTCAACTAGGTCAACGGGAATCCGGTGGCTCAACTGCTCGCCGAAACGCGAAAGAACACGGCCTACCATCGACACTTTGTGAAGGTCGACGAGCTGTGGAATTGCGAGTGGAAAGAGACAAGACGCGATCCGTGTGTGAAACTGTTTCTGGACGCCACACGTGCGATGGAAGATGACGTCACAACAAATCCTGACAGGCGTACGCAACTGTACCGTGTTCGGAATAATTCAGTGCAACATTCGTGTACAGGAGGAATTGCGACATTGAGACATTGGACGGAACCTTCTACGAACCGGAGTTGCAGAAGGTGACGGTTCTGGCCGATAAACTGTACCGTGTGGAATCGATAGGGGAGTGACGCAAGGTGGGCAGGCGACGGGAGGTTTTGGTGAAATGGTTCGGATACCCTTCGAAATTCAACAGCTGGATCGATGTCAAGGCCTTCGTCGGCTATAAAGACTAGTGACTCGTCCGACAAGCATTCATTCGACCACCCATGACGGACGAGACGACAACAGTCTCCGTTTGCGACGAAGACGACGAAGTCGACGCTCCGCCGCAGAAAGATAGGACTCCGTGGCACATCATCGGCATCGCGTGTCCCAAAGAGGAGAACGTGTTTTTCTGTAAGGTCGTCGTCTTGTACATCTTATCATCTTGGTCAGCTTCTACAACCTGTCGATCGGACACGGGAATCCGACTCTGTGAAATGCCCTGTTGGGCAGTTCGTTGGGTTACCTGCTACCCAGCCCGACGTTGAAAGAGCATGACGACGAGTGATTTCTATCTCACGCTGCCTAGCAATGCTTCCATGCGCACACCCCGCGATAACACCGTGTCGCATTACATCACGGACTTGCCTCGTCGTGTCGTGCTGTTGGGCAGCGGTGAGTGGGACTGCGGTATGGTTCCGTTACCGGCACACTTGGTACAACGTTCGTGATGAGGAAACCACGCTTTACCTCTACGAGTCCGATAGTATAAGATACACTCCGTCTTCCAAGATCGAACACGGGTATTACTACAACGTGACCCAGTTGTTGCGCGCCATCAACAGGGCACTGTTGAAAATGTCGACGGATAAGGTCAAGGCGAAACTGGGCTACAGCGACATCTCTCACCAGGTGACCTTGCACATGACACCCACATCCGAGTTGACCATACCCCTAGGGGTACCGACACAAAGTCCACACACACTTACGTCCCCCCACACATGCGTGGAATCAACATCCGTCCGACGTCGACCACCGACTCCGATACATCAGACAGTGTTGGTGGTGGTGAGTACGCCTACGAAAAAGAGGCCGCTTCTGTGGTGGACATGCATCAAGGATTCACCACCATGTACGTCTACTCGGACGTGGAATCACGTGTCGTCGGCGACAGTTTCGCACCGTTGTTGCGGAGCGTTGCGATTATCGGACGGAACGGGTCCACCGTGTCCAAGAGTTTCTAGTGTAAAGAGGTAGGGACGATAGAGATCGATATAAGAGACGGCACCGGACGACGCGTGCCATTCGAGGTGATTGTAAGGACTACTCCATTCCCACGGGTATCCGCTCGCACACGCATGAGAATCTCTTCCTTGGCGCTCTTCCAAAAGTCTCGTTCTGTGCTGCTTCAATAACGACTCATTTAACGGAACCTACGCTAAAAATCCGAACCACGCCAAAACAACCACATGAACTTCCTCGCCGTGTACGTGGACGGACGACAGATACCCTCCGAACCTTTCCAGCCCAATTTCGACGACGACCTCTTCGTCAGGTGCTTCTAGAACCTTTTCACCTCGACAGGTAACGTGTGGCAGGACGAAGGGAACGGCTTGTCTTCGACTTCCGACACGGCTACACCTTCTTTGGCTTGGATCTCACCCCGGACGCGTGCGACGACTGCTGCTTCCACCTGGTACAAAAGGCAACATGCGCATCGAGATTTATTTCCGCGATGCACTGACGACCACTGTTAACGTCGTCACCTATGCCGAGATCGAGACCGTGCTGGAGATCAACAAAGGTCGGAACGTCATCTACGACTTCTGATGGAGACCCTGCAGGTCGCCCGTCTACACGCCTTGGATCCACACGCCGAGGCCACCGTTCGCGCGATCGTAGCCAAAGACAGACTACTCGCGATGACGATAGACGCTTTCCCGGCCGCCTTCGCAACACGTACAACACCAAGAAACCGAGTGAACATTGGATAGCGCTGTACCTGGACGGCAAAGGTCACGGTGAATATTTCTGCTCGTACGGCTTGGCGCCACGGCACGTCGAGTAATTCCAAGAGACTTCAGAGTCCCGTGTCTAACGTTTGCGGACAATACTGTGCTGCTTACCTCATGTTTCGCTGTCGCGGAATTTCTATGAAAGAATTCGTGAACGGTTTTGGCACTGATCTGGTAGCAAACGATTGCCGTGTATTTGATTGGCTTAAACAATTGAGATAAGATGTGTGTTTCGGCGCTATGTTTACTACTGTTTCGCTATCGATAACTAGGTCATCATAGGATCGACGGCGTGGTTGACAAATCGTGCAAGTACCGTGTTTCACTCGCTGGCGTGGTGTTCAGTCACCCACAAGTCATATCACATCGCCCACTTGTCTTCAGTTAATAAAATACGGTTTCGTGGATGATATCGCACTCGCATGCATACGTTAATTATCATACGCTTGTATCTTTAGTCAATAAAATTCGTGTGCGCTCGTATACTTTCGTGTTTCGTTCGTTCTTTCATACACACGCATTCATACACACACCTCTCTAAGTGAATATCTCATTACCCCTAATTACTCACTAATTACCACTGCAGACCCCTCATATATCACCTTCCCGCAAGAGGTACTACATACTCTTCTTTCCACCAGGAGACAGGTCATGTGACCACCATGACAGACGCCATCTTAGAATTTATCCATGGGTGCTCTGCTCCCATCACGGCGGCTCATTCAGATGACTTAAAGTACTACTATTGTTTGGTTATTATATTTGATCATGATGATGGCCCACATCATCAATACACGTGTTATTTATTCATGCACTATACGTGCATGGGACTGACACAGACCCAAATTGCCATACAGTTAGATTAAAATGTGTCACAGTGTGAAGTGAATCAACTTAAAGAAACATTGAAAACTGGTGTGTGAATTTGACTAATGCATAGGCACAGTTTGCCATGTAGTATTATTTATTTGTGAATTGTTTCTCCATATTATGAATAAACGTGTTGATATATTTCATGTTGGCTTCAGTATTACAAATCGATTTACGAACAGGGACATGCAAGACACTACAGATCACATTGTTGTTGCAAAACATGAGATACGAAGGCATCGAGTAATTAATTCTACCTTTCGGTCAATCTATCTTACTTGTCCACGGTTTTTATTTTCAATGTACACTCACCTGTATAGAGTGCAATGTCCATAGCTGAAATTTTCATAGACTCCATTCGCTTCTGGATAAGCACACTGATCCGTCCCACAGCGCAGGCTGGCACAACATGTCTGTTGCCCTTTTCCAAGCCCCCCCCCTTTACCAAAACGTGAAGTGACGATATCCGGCAAATCGAATTAATCGATATGTTCTGAAATTTCATTGATTTGCATTAGTTGATAATAAACAACCGTTATCTTCTAATTATTATTATACTGGCAAAACTGTGTTTTATCAATATCACATCATGAATTCAGTGAATAGGTTCATTTGTTTGTGAAGGGCTGTAATAATTCCTATTGTACGACAACATTTCATGATGTAGTCTTGATAACACACACATAAAATATATATTAAAAACTCCACTTCCATATTTTTGTATCAGTAGTACATTGCACAATGTGCTGATTATACATATATTAGTAATTGATAGTGTGCAATTTGTCTACATTTTTACATAAATTAAGCAAGTTGCTTGAACACTTTTAAATAGGGAATGAAATAACTGTATAAAAAAGGTGCACACGTCCTGTCAAGAGTAAAAGTAAGTTTATTAAGAAAATGATCAAAAATCACTCTATTTAAGTTTAAAATATTTATTGCTAGAATAATTATTCGATATCTGTTGAACTGCGTATTACTTACCTATTAGCTATTGGTCGATTTAACGAGTCTGCACGCAAATCATGCAATGCCAACAGACCGACTTCCAAGTTCCATCACCGCCCTGTTGGCGCAAACCGTTTTGAAGTCGTCATGGGCGGTAATGCAAGCATCTGCAAGGTCTGGCATACAGTGTTGTATCATCTTCTTCTTCTTCTGGATAATGCGGTAGTCCCGACGTCCTGGTGATGTCCCACATGTTTGTTATTTTGTTGGTGCGCACGCGTGTCGCGATACTGGCTTTTCGAAATGTAATTAAAAAACATGTAAATGGTGAATAAAAATGTGGTTAAAAACACTTCAGTGTCCTTAAAGGGAATAAAAACATATATTGCTTGAATTCATGTTACATTACATCCTGCTATCTATTTCCACGTCCACCAAGCAAAAAAAATCAAAACAATTCTGTGAATTAGAAATTCCACATTTTATGCTGTACATCCGGACATTTTCGAATATGCATATTTTTGGCGCGCTTTTCGAGATGCCGAGATGTGACGTCACTTATGACTCAAACTCGCATCAGGCCGACCCTTTCCATGCATTCAGAGCATGTTTACAAGTATAGTTTTTGGGTCGAAACGAGCGTCAGAACGAGTTATTGTGCAATTTTCCGACCTAATACAAACACTAGTCATCATAGAGGAACAAGCAGTTATCTTACGGTTCCACATGAATCCAATTTTATTCAAAACAACGTATGCGAATGGGCTTACAAGTCGACTAGGTTTCGCCGAGCTTGGGCTCGTTTTCCGAATAATTATATCGAATGCAACCAACGGGAGATAATCTACACCAATAAACATACATAGCAAACATATTATAGTGTATCCAGCTACATAAAGTAACGTGTATAATCTCATAATATCACTGGAATATCGATATATGAAGGAGTTGTACAATTTACCATAACAACTTAAATCAGTTAGACGGTTTCCGCTGGTCCCGATAGCTCAGTGGGTAGGCGCGTTGGTTATTTGTCGTTTATTTTACAATCGGGCGACGCCGGTTCAATCCTGACAGCATGCAAACTATTGATTTTCTTTACACTTTTTTGTTTATGTTTTCACGAAGTAATATAAACCAATTCATTTTGTATACTATGATGCACTGTTTGTAAATAATTTTATTTTTGTAGTAATTATTTATTCGCCACAAAAATGAAAATATGGTCATTATAATAACGATGTTTCTAAATTGTATTTATCCAAACAAATATAATGTAATGGATATATAATTTATTAATTGTAAATATATTGTACAGTAATATATTATAATTATATATGTGAAAAAGATTGTGATCTGTCTGGATAAATACAATTTAGAAACACCGTTATATATAATGACCATATTTTCATTTGTGGCGAATAAATAATTACTACAAAAATAAAAAAAATATTTACAAACAGTGCATCATAGTATACTAAATGATTTGGTTTATATTACTTCGTGAAAACATAAACAAAAAAGTGTAAAGAAAATCAATAGTTTGCATGATGTCAGGATTGAACCGGCGTCGCCCGATTGTAAAACAAACGCCAATGAACCAACGCATTTACCAAGTGAGCCATCGGGGCCGGCAGAAATTCGCTGACTGATTTCAGTTGTTATGATAAATTGTACAACTCCTCCTTCATACATCGATATTCTAGTGATATTATGAGATTTTACACGTTACTTTCTGTAGCTGGATACGATATATGTTTGCTATGTATGTATATTGGTGTACATTATCTCCCGTTGGTTGCATTCGATATAATTATTCTGAAAACGAGCCCAAGCTCGGCGAAACCTAGTCGACTTGTAGTACTACAAGTTGTAGGCTCATTCGCATTCATTGTTTTGAATAAAATTGAATTCATGTGGAACCGTAAGATAACTGCTTGTTCCTCTATGATGAATAGTGTTTGTATTACATCGGATTATTGCATAACAACTCATTCTGACGCTCGTTTCGACCCCAACATTATCCATGTAAACATGCTCTGAATGCATAGAAATGGTCGGCCTGCTGCGAGTGTGAGTCATGTGTGACGTTAAGATACCACGTGATCGCCTAGCTCATTAAATTTTTATTTTCCGCGGGAATCGCTACACAGACGGGTTTTAAATCGAATTTATGCTACAAATGTATTTTTCTGTATTTTTTTAATGTTCTCGAATGTTACATGCAATATTAAACTTTCTGCACACATGGAAAACGGATTTTAGCTAATGCCTTGTTTTTATTTCCTTTAAATATTATGTGGCGTGAGCTATGCGATTAGTTTGCTGCCCAGCCTCCCAGTTGCTGCTTGAAAGGTACCAGTGAGGTGGTATATGGTGTGGCTGGTGGAATGGTATTCCATAGACGTGCAGCTGAGGGGGGAAATGAGTGGAGGTATGTGTCAGCTGCAGCTGAGGGGAAATAAGTGGAGGTATGTGTCAGTATGGCAGCTACCTCCCTACAGCACGGCGACTCGGTGTGCGTCGATATTGGGACGTAGTGTCCACACAAACACCATACGACATTATTAAGTGGCGTAACGTCTTCGTTGTCGATAGACCAACTTTCACTGTCCGACTCCCACAACTAAACCTGACCCGGGGCCGGACATATCGGACCGTGGATCGCACACTGGGTGAAACCCGTATGGCATAGGGCCTTTATGTGAATATCAACGGTAATTTCCGAGTGACAAGTCGAAGTAGAGTTTTTATCTGTCGTATCCATTTTCTCCAAAGTAATACGGAAGTTTTAAATATAACTTTTAATAACTCGTCTCTACCAAAATTATTTGACGTCTTTGTCAACAACAAAAGAAAAATAGCCCCGGTGTGCGCGCGCATCTAGTACTCTAACCATTGCTATGTCCCTTCTGGCAGCTAAAATCTTCGTTCGGGAAGTATGACGTCAACAATGTTTTCATTGGTTATAAATAGTTTTTTTATATTTCGAACGCATATACAAAGTATGTTTTACCTATAGAACACCAAACGTGTATAATAGGGCACTATATCTTTGTTTTCGCGCAGAAATGTCTACTAATGAAGTAAATCGAAAAACCCTAAATTTTACATTGATTAGATAGGAGTAAATCAAACCACTCGCTTGGAACAAAGATGGCGATACGCAGTGCTATATATATCAACGATTTAAGCATAGAACAAAATGGGTTTTTCAATTTGTCTTATAAATTAGTACGTGTTGTCACCATTAATGTATACTTATATAATATATATTTAAATATATAGCATGAAACATGCATTTCAGTTCCCCTTTAAGACTCTGCCATTTCAAAGCTAGTGGAGTTTTGCTTACTCCACATTTCTCCATTTCACTCTGATATATAAATTAGTACCTGGTAGTGATAATATATTCGTAGTATATGCTGTGTGGGGCTGAATACTTCCCGGAGGAGGATGGTTGAATGGACAGGACAGTCAGGGTATTAATTATGCCACAGAGATGGCGTGAATACTTCACAACTGTGTTCACTTATTTTAGTGTAATAATTGTAATAGTAACGATAACAACATACAACCACTTTATATACCGTATATAAGATACAACATGACAAAAACAAGTGATGATAAATGCAATTGTGGAGGAATATCATAATGGGATGCCTTGTTTATAAGGATCAATATATATTATTTGTTCAATGTCTGGTAATGAATACTTGGCCATTTGGGTACGATTCGAACAGTCAACATTTTTAAACACGATTACCGAGTGCAATTATAGAAGACATATTTATACATTATTGTCTTTTGGAAAAAGGCGTTTCAACGTTCACTGAAAGCCGACCAGTCGTAAGGAAACTAATTCACAGCAGCTTACTAATATATAGTTGCGGATGGGTTTGTTGCTTTTTGTTTGTAAGAATTTTATTACAATACTGTATGTCCTGTTTATTATAGGGACGAAAGCACGACTCATGCTGTCTGCTCTGACTTGGAACTTCCGGCCACGCCCCAGCGCAGACAACAATGTTAACGTGATGGTTGTCTGATCAAGAAGGCGCAAGCAGTGGGTGCTGCGGAAGACAACACAGCAGCAGATTTACCTGCAAACCCACCTGCCCATACTGATGGAAATAGTGAATGATGTATTTGTGAGAAATCTGAAACTGCCAGGAATCACTGTCACAACTGGAATTGCAGTCCTTGGCCTGGGGCAAATGTGTCCAAGACCAAGCGGCAGATGTGCCCAAGTCAATGACACATGATCTGCTGGTATCACGAGGCAGTCGATGTGTAAATAAATACTCAATCCACCTATTTATTTACAAATCGATAGACAAGGACGTTTCAAGGGACAGGCTATCGAGTGCATGGAAGTGTGATCGTATTTGATGGCTGGCACACGCTGGTATAACTCTCCGTATCCTTCGGCCCAGCCTGCCATGGATCGATCAGATGAACGGCTTATAAGCAGCTCACCTGGGCCCGATGTTATAAAGCGTATGCGGTGTCATACTCAACTCCATGCGCAGACTCGAGATTTCATACTCACCGGATAATCCATCCTCACGGTGGTTATAACACTTATTGAGTACGTGCTCAACTGAGTAAGCCGTCTTGACACGAGAGCGAAAGAAAGAGCTCCTTAGACGCAATGATGCTGTTTTATTCAAATACACAAGCGGCCAGATGGAACCTTCTCGTTGGCGAAGATAACAAACCTACATTTATTTATAAACAACACAAATTTCCTATTATAAGTACATCGTAGTCATACGTACGGAATGAAACCATATTTGACAGAGACATAATTACTACATGACCTAATGGCACCTCCGTGACACACCATTCGCCTCCTACATGACGCAATGTCACCTACATAACAAACTCGTTAATGAACACATCTTAATTAAGGTCATTAAGCAATAATTCAGCTCGGCTTTATTAGTTTATAACCTCGGGCCCTGGGACCGATGTCATAAAGCGTAGGCGGTGCTCATACTCAACTCCATGCTCAGACACGAGATTTCATGCTCACCAGAGAATCCATGCTAAAGGTGGTTATAAAACTTCTTGAGTACGTCTTAAGACAATGGAACCAACATGGTACAAGACAATTCAAAATATTGTAAAATCATCAGTAACATGATTGCCAGATTGGTCACGCTGTATCGATTCTGTTATTTTGTATCAAAGTATCATTCATTGACATTGTATGTCAGTACGATGACCGCGGGTTCGACGTGTTGATGTTACCAGAGATAGACCTATTGCCATATTATAATAGTGGAAATATATGATTTTACGTTGTTTATAATAAATAAGTACCATGTACACACGTCGTTTTGAGTTGGCATTCGTTCCTGTGTTACAACTTATATTATCTTGTCAATCTGATCAACTGTTATTTCCTATGGTAGCATACCCGTTATTTATTGAATTAATGTTCTTGGCATAAACATCGTTACATTGTAAGTCTTGAAAAGTACTTGTAAGGGAGCCGCCATTATTTATTTGCTGTGCCGGAGGATTCGGGAGACAAACATAGTCTAATCTGAAATTCACCCCAGATCAAAATTATTATAATGTATCGTTGCGTGTCCCAAATGTGTGCGTTATGCAATTCAGTGGCATTTAATAATAACTTCATAACAGTTTCAATAAAACGTTCAAAATGGTTATTTCTTTTTTGAACTGAATCCGTGTTACACAATGACATAACCCTTTTTGGTAAAGATATACATAAATATATTAATATTACTGTACATGTGTAAACATGAAGAACATACTTACACATAAATAATGTCTATTGTACTTTAAATAAAAATAGCTTAATTAATATAGCACTGTACCTACACGGATTTATACTTCACCCCTGGCAGACCATCTCGACTTCTTTGAAAGCAAGTCAGCCGTGCTGCAGTTACTGCAGGAAGACTATTTGTTTTCACTATATACTCCGTTGTTTATCGCCATGTACACAGCTGAATGAATAGAATGATCCAACGTGGAATAAACAAAATGCCCAAACTTCGAAACAGCAGCCAACCAGTTTCGAAACCGAATTAAATAAAATGAGAGTCAAATTTTCTAACACTATGCCACCGTGCCACACATATGACACAGTATTGTGCAATAGTTTTGCAGAAGTTAATTTATAACCACATTTCGTAATACTTTATTATAAAGTACCCGGTAGTATTCATCAATGTAATGATTAATAATGATATAAAATACTATAGTAGTGCCAAAAGTAATGTAATTATATTTTGCTGTACAACTATACGTTTAAAAGGATACATGCCAAACTGTACAATAGCAACACTTTTAGTTGTATCTAAATAGTTTGCACACGCAAAGTTATATGTCCTGTACTTGTCATTATGCAATAACAATCTCAGTCAGATGTTCAGCATGACCCTTAGCCTTTATATGGCTTTTTAGTACATCTCTCTTCCACTCACAAAAGGATAACTTCATTGTTTTAATAATTGGCATAGTTTGTCTAACTTTAGTTTGGAAAAAATGGTTTACCCTATTTATTAGAAAGTTATAAACAATAAGTTGCTTGTCTCTTCAACGTAATAATTAATTGTTGGTTGCCTGATAAATATGATTATATTAATTGTCTAAGTGTACACCTTGAAAACAATAGTTTATGAGTGTCCATATGCTGATGGTATATATAATTTTTTATATGAATTTAATTGGTCAACTTATCCAGGATGCATTGCATATTTTGTATATAGTCAACTTCCAAAGGAAGGGGTCACACTTTGTGTATTGATAGCCTATCCCTGCCCCCGCCTTGTGTAGCAAAATAATGAAATATCCTGACATCCAGCATTGGGTATGGCTACAAATTATATTATCAACTTTGTATGGGCTGATAGCTTCACAATTTGTTTATTCTATTAATACGTAAACAAACGACAATATTGACACTATAAATAATATAATTAATCTGTACTATTTATTACATTCAATTATTCCAAATTTATAAAAAAAAGGTTACATAACATGTAATAGTATTTACAGTTTGAGGCAATGGCATATAACAATGGCTGCTATTAACATGTTAATTTTATGGCCCCAAGATTTTATTTTGTCTTATTGTGAATGTACACATGTTTTATCGGTGTGGCTTAATGTTCGGATGGTACTTTATTAATCGTCCAGCTAAACGAAACTGTTTTGAAGAAACGTTTTGTACGAATCGCTCGGCAGCTGATAGTGAAATTGTATCGCTAAGCAGTAGCGATAAATCAACAGTCCCCGTCGTCGAAAAAGGTGCACCAAAACATAAACGTTGTAACATTGTGTCGTTGTGTTTGTTTCCCGCTTGATTTGACAAATGTTCAGTAAACAAGTGCAGTCTGAAGCATAAAACGGTATATTTGACTAAGTTCGTGTGGAACCTTGACCATGATGTCTCTCAGAAACTTTAAAACACGAACACTCTTAGTTGTACATCTGATACTACTGCAAGCTGGGGACCTAGATGCAAACCTTGGACCAGAACCATCATCAGTAGTAAATAATACACAGTTCCCATGTGCCCTATGCAACTTACATGTGACATGGAGCACTGATGCTATACAGTGTGACGGCTGTGACATAGAGCGCTGATGCTGTACAGTGTGACGGCTGTGACATGGAGCACTGATGCTATACAGCGTGACGGCTGTGACATGGAGCACTGATGCTATACTGTGTGACAGCTGTGACATTGAGCACTGATGATATACAGTGTGACGGCTGTAACATAGAGCGCTGATGCTACACAGTGTGACGGCTGTAACATGGAGCACTGATGATGTACAGTGTGACGGCTGTGACATGGAGCACTGATGCTATACAGTGTGACGGCTGTGACATTGAGCACTGATGCTATACAGTGTGACGGCTGTGTCATGGAGCACTGATGCTATACAGTGTGACGGCTGTGACATGGAGCACTGATGCTATACAGTGTGACGGCTGTGACATGGAGCACTGATGCTATACAGTGTGATGGCTGTAACATGGAGCACTGATGCTATACAGTGTGACGGCTGTAACATGGAGCGTTGATGGAATACAATGTGATGCCTGTGACATAGAGTGCTGATGCTATAGAGTGTGACGGCTGTGACATGGAGCAGTGATGCTATACAGTGTGACGGCTGTGACATGGAGCAGTGATGCTATACAGTGTGACGGCTGTGACATGGAGCACTGATGCTATACAGTGTGACGGCTGTAACATGGAGCATTGATGCTATACAGTGTGACGGCTGTGACATGGAGCACTGATGCTATACAGTGTGACAGTTGTGACATGGAGCACTGATGCTATACAGTGTGACGGCTGTGACATCGAGCACTGATGCTATGCAGTGTGACGGCTGTGACATGGAGCACTGATGCTATACAGTGTGACGGCTGTGACATGGAGCACTGATGCTATACAGTGTGACGGCTGTGACATGGAACACTGATGCTATACAGTGTGACGTCTGTGACATGGAGCACTGATGCTATACAGTGTGACGGCTGTGACATTGAGCACTGATGCTATACAGTGTGACGGCTGTGACATGGAGCACTGATGCTATACAGTGTGACGGCTGTGACATGGAGCACTGATGCTATACAGTGTGACGGCTGTGACATGGAGCACTGATGCTATACAGTGTGACGGCTGTGACATGGAGCACTGATGCTATACAGTGTGATGGCTGTAACATGGAGCACTGATGCTATACAGTGTGACGGCTGTAACATGGAGCGCTGATGGAATACAATGTGATGCTTGTGACATAGAGTGCTGATGCTATACAGTTTGACGACTGTGACATGGAGCACTGATGCTATACAGTTTGGCGGCTGTGACATGGAGCGCTGATGCTATACAGTGTGACGGCTGTGACATGGAGCAGTGATGCTATACAGTGTGACGACTGTGACATGGAGCACTGATGCTATACAGTGTGACGGCTGTAACATGGAGCGCTGATGGAATACAGTGTGACGCCTGTGACATAGAGCGCTGATGTTATACAGTGTAACGGCTGTGACATGGAGCACTGATGCTATACAGTGTGGCGGCTGTGACATGGAACGCTGATGCTATACAGTGTGACGGCTGTGACATGGAGCAGTGATGCTATACAGTGTGACGGCTGTGACATGGAGCACTGATGCTATACAGTGTGACGGCTGTAACATGGAGCATTGATGCTATACAGTGTGACGGCTGTGACATGGAGCACTGATGCTATACAGTGTGACAGTTGTGACATGGAGCACTGATGCTATACAGTGTGACGGCTGTGACATCGAGCACAGATGCTATACAGTGTGACGGCTGTGACATGGAGCACTGATGCTATACAGTGTGACGGCTGTGACATGGAGCACTGATGCTATACAGTGTGACGGCTGTGACATGGAACACTGATGCTATACAGTGTGACGGCTGTGACATGGAGCACTGATGCTATACAGTGTGACGGCTGTGACATGGAGCACTGATGCTATACAGTGTGACGGCTGTGACATGGAGCACTGATGCTATACGGTGTGATGGCTGTGACATGGAGCACTGATGCTATACAGTGTGACAGCTGTGACATTGAGCACTGATGCTATACAGTGTGACGGCTGTGACATGGAGCACTGATGCTATACAGTGTGACGGCTGTGACATGGAGCACTGATGCTATACAGTGTGACGGCTGTGACATGGAGCACTGATGCTATACAGTGTGACGGCTGTGACATGGAGCACTGATGCTATACAGTGTGACGGCTGTGACATGAGCACTGATGCTATACAGTGTGACGGCTGTGACATGGAGCACTGATGCTATACAGTGTGACGGCTGTGACATGGAGCACTGATGCTATACAGTGTGACGGCTGTGACATGGAGCACTGATGCTATACAGTGTAACGGCTGTGACATGGAGCAGTGATGCTATACAGTGTGATGGCTGTGACATGGAGCACTGATGCTATACAGTGTGACGGCTGTGACATGGAGCACTGATGCTATACAGTGTGACGGCTGTGACATGGAGCGCTGATACAATACAGTGTGACGGCTGTGACATGGAGCGCTGATGCAATACAGTGTGATGGCTGTGACATTGAGCGCTGATGCAATACAGTGTGACGGCTGTGATATGGAGCACTGATGCTATACAGTGTGACGGCTGTAACATATGGCTACACACAGACTGTATTAGTCTTAGTGAATACAACAGAAAAGATGCTTCCACCACCTGCTGGATATGCTGTAAATGTCTCATGAAAATAAAGACATCTCTATTCAATGGACCAGAAGCAAACACTGCCAATACATATCAAACACTTAGCGACGTGACTAATGAAGATGTTAGCCACGACTTCACATTAGGATCAGACAAATCACCAGGCCCACCAATGCATTCATCCTCTCCAAATAAACCAACCAGGCCAAATAACAGCAAAAAGAGACAATCACTACTTAGAGTAAATGTAAATTGCCAAAGTATCAAGGCCAACAAGGAGCCATTTAACATCATGGTTAACAGAATGAAGCCATACATAATTGTTGGTACAGAGTCATGGTTGCATAAAGATATAGGAAACGGTGAGTGCTTCCCTGTCGATGCATATGAAATCCTGAGGCGAGACCGCACCACAGAACCATCTGATCATCATGGCGGGGTGTTCATTGCAGCAAAGAAGGATCTTATCATGGATAGGTGATCTGATCTGGAAACTGACTGTGAAATATTATAGTGCAAAAATCATCATAAAAGGCAGCAAAACATTACACGTAGGATCATATTATAGACCCAATGAAGGAGATGAAGCCAGCTTAATCCAACTAGAAGCTTCGCTACTAAAGATCGGGAATAGGGAAGAGAACATACTACTTGCCGGCGAATTCAACTTTCCGGGATGTGACTGGAAAGAGTCTAAGCTCAAGCCATGTAACCAACCAAATCTTCACCACCGCTTTGGAGAGATACTGGAAGATCGAGGTCTGGTGCAGGTGGTTGACCAACTGACTAGAGACAGGAACACACTTGACTTCTTAATCACCAACACCCCATCCAAAGTCATTCGTGTGAATGTTATACCAGGAGTGTCCAATCATGACTGCCCCTTGATGGAGTTAGATGTTAAGCCCACAAGGAGAGTCCAGAAGCCAAGAAAAGTCCCCATGTATAAGAAAGCCCGGTGGGATACACTAGCAAGTGAGCTGGAAGAGATAGGAGCTGAGATCAGAAGACTGGCACCAACAACACCGGTAAACACACTGTGGAAGATGTTCCAAAAAGCCATCAAGGAAGGCATCAAAAACACATACCGTGGAAGACCCTTAAAAAGTAAAGACAGCCTACCGTTCATCACCCGAGAGATCGAAAAGCTAATAAAAAACGAGATAGACTCTACAAGAGGAAGAAAAGATCACAAAAGAATTTTGAACACTCTACTGTCAAGTACCAAAATCAGAACAGCAAGCTAAAAGACATCAAAAGGGAGATCCAGAAGAAAACAAGAAGAGCATTCTGGGCCCACATTGAATCCATAATCACTACAATGGAGAAAGAAGAGGAACAGTGCACATGCATTAAGAGGTTCTGGTCCTTCATAAAACACCGCAACAAGGACTATGAAGGTGTAGCACCACTGAAACACCCAGGTCAAACCTACACAAGTCCCAAGGAAAAAGCCAACATCATGAACCAACAATTTGAGTCAATATTCACCAAAGAAACCCGCCAGACCAGACCTACCAGACCAGACGTACCAGATCAGATCTACCAGACCAAACCTACCAGACCAGACGTAACACCTACCAGACCAAACCTACCAGACCAGACGTACCAGACTAGACCTACCAGACCAGACCAGACCTACTCCCTGAACAGTCCATTCATCCGCCAATGGAGGACATTGAAATCACAGAACCAGGAGTGCAGAAATTACTGGAGCGACTCCAAGTGCATAAGGCTGCAGGCCCCGACCAGATTAGACCGCGTGTACTCAAGGAGCTCGCAACCACCATCGCACCCATACTGACAGACACATTCAAGCGGTCTTATGAAACAGGAGAGGTTCCTGGTCAATAACTGATAGCAAACGTAATTCCAAACTACAAGCGAGGGCAGAAAAAACCAAGCCGGCAACTACAGACCCATCTCACTCACATGTATCTCCTGCAAATTGCTTGAAAATATCATCACCACCAGCACCATGAGACACGCCAACACATGTAATATACTGTACAAGCTCCAACACGGATTCCGCAGTATGAGATCCTGTGAAACCCAGTCGTACGAAGCCAACGTCACCTCTGGGGTTCCTCAAGGGTCTGTCCTAGGGTCCTGCCTCTTCCTCTTCTACATCAACGACATCCCCAACCAAATAACATCAAGAGTCAGACTGTTTGCCGAAGACACTGTCATGTACCTCACCATCAGATCCACCAGGGATGGGAAAACACTCCAGAGTGACCTGCAGAAACTCGGGGAATGGGAGAGGAAATGGCAGATGGAGGTGCTCAGGATCACACGTAACAGACAAATCATGGAGTATGACTATACACTCCACTGCAACAAGTTGGAACACGTCAGCACAGCCAAATATCTAGGAATAACACTATCCCACGATGGAACCAGCACATTACCAACATCACCAACAAAGCCAATAGAATACTTGGATTTCTGAGACGTAACCTCCTGATAAACAACTCACAGTTGAAAGCCGCTGCCTACAACACATTAGTAAGACCATCGGTGGAGTATGCGTCATCAGTATGGGACCCCTACACCAAATGCAACATCCAAAACATAGAAATGGTGCAGAGGAGAGCGGCACGCTTCGCCCTAAACAGATACAGAAACAGATCAAGCGTATCTGACATGATAGAAGAGCTTGGATGGACATCACTGGAGGAGTGACAAGAAAACCAAAGACTAACGATGCTATATAATATGAGGAACGGGCTGGTAGCAGTAGACAGCAGCCAGTACCTGACCCTCGCACACCGACCAACCCGGCATAATCATACTGATACTCAGGCTTACATTGTGCCACATTCTAGTGCCGACTACCACCGTTTCTCCTTTTTCCCAAGAACAGTGAGACAGTGGAATGCCCTCCCAGAATCAACCGACACCGCCCCATCACTGGACACGTCCCGGAGGAGGCTAGTGGCCGAGAAAGACTAAAACGAAGAAGCCTCGTAAACCTGCACTGTACTGCACAAAACAAAAAATTGCACCCTCCTACAGTGCTACACTGACAACAGCCGTCAACTTAATGACGTTGTTCAGTTTAAACACGAATAAGAAGAACCACTTATTCAAATGGATTTATTACATCTCGGAAGCGACTCGGACGCTGAAATCGAGCTGCTGTCTTCTCGTAAACATCGAACTTGGACAACGAGGTTATAAAGCATGACTTGAGCATGACACGTCTAAATTCTGAGTATGCTATGGACCTTGCTCAACGCCGTACTCAAACAAACAAAGATGGCAGCTCACATAGAAATTAGTCGAATTTGTTGTCCAAGTTCGATGTTCTCGAGAATAAACGCAGCTCGATACCAGCGTTCGAGTCGCTTCCGAGATGTGATCAATCCATTTAATGAAGTGGTGCAACACGAAATCAGCGAAAGATTCCGTGTTATGCCTCAAAACTGCACTATTTACTGAACATTTGTGAAATCTGTAGCAACAGCCAATATCGGCCACCATACTTCATGTTTGCATTTATCCCAAAGCATGATGGGATACGACATGTGATGTCAAGTTTGTGTTGAATAAAGATGGTTTAGCGTCTGTCAAAAAAGACTCACTTACGAATTCTATATGGTGGCAGCGGGTTTTAAAACACCCACAGTCGACGCTAATACAACAAGGTAAACATGAGCATACCAGGGGAGAATCCTACGGTTCAGCCAACGCAGAATATTGCGCCCACTGGCATCCAGCTTGACATTCCACTGCCGGGAAAGTTCGATGGCGCAAATAGCCCTCAACAGGCTGAACTTTGGCCTAAGTGGCTAAAGCGGTTCGAACGCTATAGAGTAGCATCAGGGCTGAAAAATAAGCCAAATGCAGATCAAGTCAGCATCCTACTCTACAGTATGGGAGACTGTGCAGACGATATACTGTCTACGCTGACGGTAAACGAAAAAACCGATGCTTATGACGATGTGAAGATGGCGCTGAACGAATACTTCAAGGTAAGACGAAACGTCATTTGTGAGCGTGCGAGGTTCAATAAAAGAACTCAGTCACCGAGTAAATCGATTGACACCTTTATACAAGACTTGTACAAGCTGTCAGAATTCTGCGACTACGGCAATCTGTGAGAGGATCTAATCAGGGATCGAATCGTCGTAGGCGTGTTCAGTGATGCTTTATCTGATACGCTACAAGGGAAATCCGATCTGTCGTTGAAAAAAGCGATATAAATTAGCAGACAAGCAGAGGCAAGAAAACAAAATAGAGAATTTGTTAGAGAGAACACTGTTGCTAGAAAAACTGTTGATTTTGTCAAACCGTCTCACCCAATAAACTATCTCAAAGCCGGTACAAAGCACAAACCTAAGAACTACAACAACGCAAAAACAAATTCTGCTATAACAGGCACACACAACACATGCAAATGGTGTGGCCGCAGTCGACACGGTCGACAATAATGCCCTGCAAGAGAAGCTATTTATCGCAATTGCCAAAAGAAAGGACACTTTCACTCTGTCTGTCGAGGTGTGAAACAACCGTCAAACCGGGTCAACGAAGTGCAACAGCTCGAGTGTGTCGACTTGCCGTACCTCGGTTATGTTGGGGCACGAGACGACACAGAACACTGGTCAGCTGAGGTGGAGGTCAATGGTCACGCCACAAAGTTCAAACTAGACACGGGTGCAGCTGTCTCTGTGGTCAGCGATCAAGAGGCGTGGCTTAATACAAAAAAGCTGCTACCGACAAAGCAAACACTACGTGGTCCGGGTGGCACACTTCTACCAGTAATGGGAGTGATCAAGGCAAAACTGCGCTATCGTAACAAATCACTCGATGAATTGGTGTACGTCATTAGACACCAAGAGTATTCTCTACTCAGTCGGCGAGCATGTGTCGGTCTTGATTTGGTCGCACGTGTCGACAACGTCCAAGAAACAACGAGTCAGAAACCAAACTACCGTGCCGAGTACAGCTCTCTTTTGAAAGGCATCGGTAAACTGAGAACCGAACATCACACCACGCTGTGCGCAGACGCCACACCAGTCTGTTTGTACACCGCAAGGAAAATCGCCCATCCTCTACTTCCACAAATAAAATCTGAGATTGAGTCGATGGTGCGACAGGAGATCATATCGGCGGTGACCGTGCCGACAAGATGGTCCTCCAGCATGGTTCCTGTCCAGAAAGCAAACGGCTCCGTGTGGATCTGCGTAGATCTGACGCAACTGAACAAGTCAGTACAGCGAGAGATACACCCGATGTCAACAGTGGACGAAAGCCTTGCAAAGTTGGGCAGCAGCAAAGTCTTCTCGAAGCTTGACGCCAACAGCGGCTTTTGGCAGCTTCCGCTTGACCACGAGTCGCGGCTGCTGACGACTTTCATCACACCACATGGTCGCTACTGCTTCAACCGGCTACCATTCGGGATCAGCTCCGCTCCGGAGATTTTCCAACGAACAATGTCGATCATTCTGGAAGGACTCGAGGGGGTCATATGTCACATGGACGACATTCTCATTCACGCCACAGATCAAACATAACAAACGTGTGAGAGCCGTTCTTGGTCGCCTTCAGGAAGCTGGACTCACACTGAACTCAAACAGGTGCGAGTTCTCCAGGAGCTCTATAACGTTCCTTGGTCACATTGTCGATGGCTCCGGCATTCAGGCCGACCCGCGGAAAACGACAGCAGTCACACATTTTCCGACTCCAACGACGGTCAAAGAACTGCAACGTTTCATGAGCATGGTGCTTGGGTTACGGCTCACACTCGAGACAGATCATCGTCCGTTAGTGCCATTGTTGAACACCACCGAACTATGCAAAATGCCGCCAAGTATACAAAGGTTTCGCCTACGGCTGATGCGATTCGCACCGTACGTCCGGTACGTGCCGGGAAAGCATCAAACAACAGCCGATGCACTCTCGCGTGCGCCTGTAGAAGCGCCCGCATCAGAGGACAAACTGTTTGTCGCAGAAGTCGAAGCGTTCGCACAACAGACGGTGAACATTCTCCCGGCAACGAACAAACGCCTACGGGAAATAGTCGACGAGCAGAAAGTAGACGAGGAATGCAGTAAAATCCGAGAATACTGTCTTTATGGATGGCCTGCGTATATGCCAAACCAGCCGCTACTACGTCAATACTGGGAGAGCAGGAGCCATCTGGCGATCGTTGATGACATTCTCCTATATGACGAACGCATCGTCATTCCTCGAGCATTGAGACTGGACGTTCTTGACTGTCTCCACCAAGGGCATCAGGGCATAACGAAATGTCGGGCCAGAGCGCGTGCATCTGTGTGGTGGCCGGGTCTGTCGACGATGATCGAGGCAATGGTCTCAAAGTGCGTAACGTGTGCGAAAGATCAACCGGTGCCAACTGAACCATTGATGACTTCGTCATTCCCATCTCGTCCTTGGGAGAGGCTTGCGATGGACTTGTTTGAACTCCGTGGGAAAGTGAGTCTCATCGTGATCGACTACTACTCGCGGTGGATCGAGAGCAAATGTCTCGACGACATGTCGTCGGAGAGCGTAGTGCACGTGCTGAAGGAGATCTTCGCAACACATGGTATTCCCGACATCATCATTTCGGACAATGGCCCTCAATTCAGTGCAGCGACCTTTCGTCAGTTCGCAATGCATTACGGGTTTGTGCATGTGACGAGTTCTCCGCGATACCCTCAATCAAATGGAGAGGCAGAACGAGCAGTGCGCACGATGAAGGGGCTTCTGAAGAGGAACGAAGACGTACACGTCGCTCTCATGGCGTACAGATCGACGCCGCTTCGGAATGGCCTGTCTCCGGCAGAAATGCTCATGGGACGACGACATCGCACTCTGCTACCCGTCCTTCCCAGCACACTGAAACAGAGGGGTCCTGGCGACGAATCCCTGCAAAAGAAGGAGAGCTTGCGTCGTTCCGACCAGCAGCATACCTTCAACTTGCAACACAAAGCCCGTGACTTGCCGACGCTACAGCCAGGCGATCCAGTTTGGATCCGAGACCAAAATCGCCAAGGTATAGTTGTGAGTCGAACACCTGAGCCGCGATTGTATTTGGTGAAGACCGACCTCGGCACTGTGCGTCGCAACCGTAGAGCGCTGGTGCAGACTACAGGGTCTCGCGCTGGTGACGACTCCGACGGTCAGCGGACACCGCCTGCACATTTCGCTACAACTGCTGTCCTCGCGACACCCGCTGCTGAGATGCAGCTGTCAGCTACACCAGCGAAGAGTGCTTCACGTCCTGCTAGAGAGACATCTTCACTCTCTGAACCAGCGGCACCTGAAAGGGTGACTCGGTCGGGGAGAACGGTGAAACCACCGAAGCGTTTAGACTTGTAAAGTGCATTACTTCTACTAGTCAGAATCATGAACACTAATAGTTGTTCAGACATTTAATTAAAGTTCACTTTTAATGTTAACTACTAATCAGACAACGGTTATGTCATACACACGTAATTCATTCTGACTTTCAGTGTTATTGTTTCTACGTATATGATGTTCAATATACTCGGTGGGAGGTGTAGCAACAGCCAATATCGGCCACCATACTTCATGTTTGCATTTATCCCAAAGCATGATGGGATACGACATGTGATGTCAATGTCAAGTTTGTGTTGAATAAAGATGGTTCAGCATCTGTCAAAAAAGACTCACTTACGAATTCTATAAAATCTAGCGGGAGACACTACGACACAATGTCGCAATGTTTATGTTTTGGTGGCACCTTTTCGAAGACGGGGACCATTCGTTTACCGCTAATGCTTGCCTTGGCGATACAATTTCACCATCAACTGCCGAGCAGTTCATACGAAACGCTTCTCCAAAACAGCGTTGTTTACCTGGACGATTAATAAAAGTACCATGCCAGACATTAAGCCATATCAATACAACATACATGTGTACATTAACAAATATAAAATAAATAATAACATTACGAGGCAACGTTTTGTCATTGCCTGACACTGTTATTAATATATTATCAATATTTTGTAGTGCAGTTTTTTCAATTGGGAATAATGAAGGAGTACTAAGTACCATAAAACATATATTATTTATATTGTTTCATCGTTTTTTAATATGAATAGCATACTAATAATGAAGCCCATGCAACGTTGATATAATTGGTAGCCATGTCCAAGGCTTTGTGGATGTCATGATATTAAAAATTTGTAATTACTGTGATTTTGCAATCCAAGGGCAGGAATAAGACTTCAACGCAGAGGTAGATGATACACAACATATGAAGACATCCTCGATAAGTTGACAACTTAAATGTATATGTGATTATACTGTCATTGGTGTGGTCACTCGGGCACTACTTTTGTCAAAGTGTACATTTAGAAAATGAATATGATCACATTTACAAGGCTACCAAAATTTAACTAATTGGATGAACTAACAAACAATACATCGTTTACATCTTTCTAATAAAATGGTTTTACCCCGTAGTAAAACAATGTTTTCCAAATAAAATTATACAAACTATACCAATTCTACTGAAGCAATGAAGCCATACGTTTTGAGAATCGAATATAAGATGTACTAAAAAGGTAGCCATACAGTGGCTATGGGGAATGCTGCACAGCTGACTGAGATGGTTATTGCATCAGGACGGAAGACGGAAGACCATAACATAACTGTGTATTTGCCTTATGAGCTCAAGTAGTATTTCAAAGATGCAGCAAGCAAATGTGAAGCAAACTATGTAAAACAACTTAGAATGTGGTTATTATACAAGTATGTTATGTGTATATATTACCCTTTTAAACATGTAATTGTACAGCAAAATATCATAATATTCTATACACATATCTGTATAAAAACAACTATTATGTATAACATGGATTTGGGTCAATTATATATAAATAACTATTTTGAACTTAGGCTTTGCACATACTAATTATTGTTTAATGAAACAGTTATAAAATTATTGCCACAGAATTGCACGAATTTGGGACACGCAACAAAATGATTGGAGGTGGGGTGAGCTGAATTTCAGATCAGAGCATGTCCCCGAATCCTCCGGCACAGTTGATAAATAATGGCCGCTCCCATACAACTACTTTGTCACTTCATTTGTTGCAGATAATGTAAGTTGTATCACAAGTACGAATGCCAACTCAATTTGATGTGTGTAAGGTATTTATTTATTATAAACACTGTAACATCGACGCCGTCAAGCCCGAATTCATCGTACAGACTGACTGTTACAATAATACAAAATAATTATCATAAATAAATAATAGTGATTTAATAATACAGCGTGACTGACCAGTGGCAGTGCATCTTACTACTGTTTTATGCTATTTTATCTTTTGAATTGTCTTGTGCCATGTCTGTTCCATCGTGCACGGCGAAGTACTTTCCTTGCAGCGTTAATCAGTCTATATTCCTCTGCGCATTTCACCATAAAATAAACACATTCACAACAGCGTAGGTCTTCATCCATCACCGTTTTATAGTCGGAAGTTGATATTGTTTATAAATAGGTGTAGGTTTGTTATCTTCGTCAACAAGAGAGCTCCGAAAGAGCTCTTTCTTTTGCTCTCGTACTCAAGTCGGCGTACTCGGTTGAGCACGTACTCAAGAAGTTTTAGAACCACCGTGAGCATGGATTCTCCGGTGAGCATGAGATCTCGAGTCTGAGCATGGAGTTGTGTATGAGCACCGAGTATGCTTTATAACCTCGAGCCCTCAAGGCTTTCAAGTGTGACCCTTTCCTTTGGAAGTTGACTATACACAACATATGCAATGCATCCTGGATAAGTTGACATATTAAATTCATTTAATAAATTATATATAGCATCAACACATGGACACTCATAAACTATTGTTTTCAAGGTGTACAATTAAACAATTAATATGATCATATTTACCAGGCAATCAAAAATTAACTAGTAGGTTGAAATGACAAGCACCTTATTGTTTATAACTTTCTAATAAATAGGATAAACAATTTTTTCCAAACTGAAGTTAGACAAACTATGCCAATTATAAAAACAACGAAGTTATCCTTTTGTGAGTGGAAGAGAAATGAACTAAAAAGCCATACAGAGGCTAAGGGTCATGCTGAACATCAGACTGAGATTGTTATTGCATAAAGACAAGTACAGGACAGATAACTTTGCGTGTGCAAACTATTTAGATACAACTAAACGTGTTGCTATTGTACAGTTTGGCATGTATCCTTTTAAACGTATAGCAAAATATAATTACATTACTTTTGGCACTACTATAGTATTTTATATCATTATTAATTATTACATTGATGAATACTATCAGGTACGTTATAATAAAGTATCACGAAATGTGGTTATAAATTAACTTCTACAAAACTATTGCACAATACTGTGTCATATGTGTGGCCCGGTGACATAGTGTTAGAAAATTGGACTCTCAATTTAATTAATTCGGTTTCGAAACTGGTTGGCTGCTGTTTCGAAGTTTGGGCATTTTGTTTATTCCACGTTGGATCTTTCTATTCATTTAGCTGTGTACATGCGTACATGGCGATAAACAATGGAGGATATTGTGAAAACGAATAGTCTTCCTGCAGTAACTGTAGCACGGCTGACTTGCTTTAAGAGAAGTCGAGATGGTGTTCGAATCGGTCTGCCAGGCGGTGAAGTAAAAATCCGTTTAGATACAGTGCTATAGTAATTAAGCTATTTGTTATATAAAGCACAATAAATATATTATGTATGTGTATGTATTTTCTTCATGTTTACACATGCACAGTAATATTAATATATTTATGTGTATTTTTTATTTAAAAAAAGGTTATTTCATTGTGTAACACGGATTCAGTTAAAAAAAGAAATAACCATTTTGAACGTTTTATTGAAACTGTTATGAAGTTATTATTAAAAGCCACTGAATTGCATAACGCACGAATTTGGGACACCCACCTATATATTATTATCCTCCGGCACACAAATACATAATGGCGGCTCCCATACAAGTACTTTTCAAGACTTCTTACAATGTAACGATGTTTATACCAAGAACATTAATTAAATAAATAATGTGTGTGTTACCATGGGAAATAACAGTTGACCAGATTGACAAGATAATATAAGTTGTAACACAGGCAAGAATGCCAACTCAAAACAACATGTGTACATGGTACTTATTTATTATAAACAACGTAAAATCATATATTCCCAATATTATATGGCAATAGGTCTATCTCTGGTAACATCAACACGTCGAACACGCGGTCATCGTACTGACATACAATTTCAATTAATGATACTTTGATACAAAATAACAGAACCAATACAGCGTGACCAATCTGCAATCATGTTACTGATGATTTTACGATATGTTATCTTTTGAAATGTCTTGTACCATGTTGGTTCCATTGGGCACAGTGAAGTACGTTCCTTCAGCATTATTCTATCGCTGCGCATTTCACCACAAAATAAAAACATGTCACAACGGCGAAGGTCTTCGCCTGTCATCGTTTTATAATCGGAAGTTGATGTTGTTTATAAATAAATGTAGGTTATCTTCGCCAACGAGAGAGTTCCATGTGGCCGTTTGTGTATTTGAATAAAACAGCGTCATTGCATCTAAGGAGCTCTTTCTTTCGCACTCATACTCAAGACATACTCAAGAAGTTTTATAACCACCGTTAGCATGGATTCTCCGGGGAGCATGAAATCTCGAGTCTGAGCATGGAGTTGAGTATGAGCACCGCCTACGCTTTATAACATCGGGCCCAGGGCCCAAGATTATAAACTAATAAAGCCGAGCTGAATTATTGCTTATTGACCTTAATTAAGACGTGTTCATTAACGAGTCATGTAGGAGGCGACTGGTTTATCACGTAGGTGCCATTAGGTTATGTAGTAACTGTGTATCTGTCAAATATGGTTTCATTCCGTATGTATGTCTACGATGTACTAATGAAGTAACATGTGTAGACTGATTTTGTTTTCAATATGCTGTACTATGTAGGAACATTTGATGTAGTCACGAAGGTGACAATACGGCCTACGGATGTATATATGTTTAATTAATAACATTGTCATCCTGATTTCTGACTACATCTTTTTAGTCAAGGTGTGTGTGTAGAATTTAACAGTGTAACTTTACAAGTGAAAATGTTCTTATGTTTTGCGTGTAGCGAACGGATCAGCACAAACACATGCAACGATCTAGTAATAATAATGACATTAATAATGTATAATGTTATGTACACATCATGGAGGTCTTTATAAAAACGAACTACTACATAACGACGAACTATTCTACATATCTACCAAGTTCCGTTCTTTTATCACCTATTTCACAATAATTTGTTGTATATTTCTTAACTATGACACCCACTACCAACAGTAAAATGTAGTTAACATTTCAGACAAAGTCCATATACATATATCACTACCCATAACATATGTATATATATATATATATATATACATATATATATATATATATATATAAAGTAATATACTCAAAGACGCGTGGGCGATACTGAAATAAGTTATTATACTAGCCGAGTTACTCGGCGTTGCCCGGGGGAAAAACAAACAAGCAAACAAACCATAATGTTTTATAATATGTAGATACCATAAGAGGTACATTGCAGCCAGACCGTTGGAGCATTGCGACGAGGTCGTTATCACCAAAGGAGGGCATTCCGACCCAGTTGGAGCATTGCGACCAGGCGGTTGGGACTTTGCAACTAGGCGATTGGAACATTGCGACCAGGCGGTTGGAGCATTGCGACTAGGTAGTTGTTGCATTGCGACTGGTGCATTCAAGCAGAGGTGCATTCCGACCATTTTCCGGAAATATGTATAAATCAGTTTAGTTACCGTGCTATAGTAAGCTATTTTTGTTATCTAAAGTACCATAGACATTATTTATGTGTATGTACATTTTTATTGTTTACAAATGTACTGTAATATTAATATATGTATGTGTACCTTCAAAAAAACGATTATTTGATTGCGTAACAAGGATTTAGTTCAAATAAGAACCATTTTAAACTTTTTATTGAAACTGTTATTATGTTATTATTAAATGCCACTGGATTGCATAACGCACGAATTTGGGACACGCAACGATATATTATTATAATTGGACGTGGGGTGAATTTCAGATTAGACTATGTTTGTCTTCCGAATCCTCCGGCACAACAGATAAATAATGACGGCTCCCTTACATATACTTTTTAAGACTATTTACAATGTAACAATGTTGATGCCAAGAATGATTCAATAAATAAGGAAATATGAAATATAGGAAATAACAGTTGATCAGATTGACAAGATAATATAAGTTGTAAAATAGGTAAGAATGCCAACTCAAAACGACTTGTGCATATGGTACGTATTTATTTTAAACAACGTAACGTCATATATTCCTAATATTATATGTAATATGGCAATAGGTCGACTATTGTCTATTTAGTGTAGCGTCTTGCCCTTGTTGCAGTTACTATAGTTTCGGACTCTCAACCGAGAGAACCCGGGTTCAAATCGTGTGCGGCGGTATCGAATATTGGGCAAGTTCGTTCACTATACGTTGCTCCAGTTCACTCAGCTGTATGAATGTGTACCTGGCTATAGACAGTGATGGATATTTGTGTACGAATAGTCTTCGCGCATTAATTGCAGCGTGGCTGGATGCTTTCGCAGAGAAATCGAGATTGTGATCGATTGAACAGGTCTGCCAGGGAGTAAATAAAGTGTAAAGCGATTTGAGCAGTTCTAAGGACTGGATACTGCGCTATATAAGAACTTACCTTTACCTTTTAGGTCTATCTCTGGTAACAGCCCGCGGTCATCGTACTGACATACAATGTCAATGAATGATACATTGATACAAACTAACAGAAATAATACACTTTCACTTATACACATTCTAGCAATACACGGATTCACAGTTCTACCATATATGGGCATCCGCCATCTTAAATAAGTTTTCGAAAACGAGACTGCGAGTAAATAAAGACACGTGCGTCGATATAGATAGCCATTTCTATGTTAATGTTATTTTTCTTATGCAAGTTACAAGCATGTTTTGAGACATATATACATTCGTAAATACCTACACGTTTATACAGTTTGCTGTTTATAATATTAAGTTGATACAATTGAGTGTGATTTTGTTAAACATTATTAGAAAAAGTTGTTTTTGATTGGAAAGTTAAAACTATGGAATGGTAAACAAACAATGAATGACAGGCGCCACCGCCGACTGTTGAAGGTTCACAGCATGGCAAAACGCAAAGAAATTGTAATGTATACACGGCACAGAGCTTTGTTATGTATTGGCAGCTTTACAGAAGTTTACAATTACGACTAGGTGTAGAAGACCGACAGATGGCTATATAATTGAAAAAGGAACATAAATTAAGATACATTCTCCAAAATGTAGTTCCAGTTAGTCAGATGTACATAAACCATTAGAATTGTAAGTTAGGACCTGATCATAAATAGTGTAAAGGCGTTGATAGGAATAACATTATTGCCCAACTAATAAACATGGATGAACTTTAAATAGCCTTAAATGAACAGATAAGATCGAATATTCACTTAAGAATAAGTTGTAATAATACACCGTTCATTTATATTCACCTTGGTGTATCGTAAGTCTGATCTATATCATAAAATAATTTGCTTTAATCACTTGAATGAGCGACACCAAAGTCTTCTAGCCTTTGTTTTGCTTTGTTATCGTACCCACGTGCGTTTATTGACTCCCAACTCTGATCTAGGTCAAGATGGCGTCGGAACAGTGAATCCGTGTATCATGTTACTAATGATTCTGCGATATTTTATGTTTTGAATTGTCTTGTACCATGTTGGTTCCATCGTGCACAGCGAAGTACGTTCTTTCAGCGTTATTCTATCGGTGTTCCTCTGCGCATTTCATAACAAAATAAAAACATGTCACAACGCCAACGGCGAAGGTCTTCGCCTGTCATCGTTTTATAATCGGAAGTTGATGTTGTTTATAAATAGATGTAAGTTTGTGGTAGGTTCTTCGCCAACGAGAGAGTTCCACCTGGCCGCTTGTTTATTTGAATAAAACAGCGCCATTGCTGTTTCTCTTTCTTTCGCTCTCGTACTCTAGACGGCGTACTCAGTTGAGCACATACTTAAGAAGTTTTATAACCACCGTGAGCACGGATTATCCGGCGAGCATGAAATCTGGAGTCTGAACATGGAGTTGAGTATGTGCACCGAGTACGTTTTATAACCTCGGGCCCTGAAATAAAATAAGGCTTAAATAAATTTACTAACATTGTCAGCAGGTGATGTATGAAAATGGGTTTGAGGTAGTGGTATACATCAACACGCAGTGTTTGTATGAACTCATTTGAACTTTTCTTCAATTCTCACACAGGCATGCTACTCAGAATGTTCTAGAATGATCCTATGTTGTTTACTATTAAACATTAAAAAATGTTGGCAGATTTCTACTATGGAATAACATGTCATGGTTTCACAACTATGCCTAGTATATACAGTTAAGTTTATGAAACTTCATACATATTATATATGTTTATACATTTTTAAATTGATGGTGCTTTGCTTGACGTTCTAGTTACTATAGTATTATCTTCATTGTTGATATATGTCAATAAATATTTAACAACACATTTCACTGCTGTTATGACACACGAATATATACTTACTTGTTCGTTAGCGGGTCTAGTTGCCAGTTATTTAACCGAATGTGATTCATAGCAACTTGTATATTTCGTAACACTGCTAAAGAATTATGCCCCCTCTCTATAAAATTTAATATCAAGCCTATTAAAAGATCAATTAACACTGCTACACAATTGTCTCATACGGTGATACACATGCATAGTCGTTACTGTAAATATAATAATGGGGACACATTTTTTTTTTGTCATAGCCGTGGACAATTTGGAACTCGATTCCTGGAATCGTTTTTTAAAGGGCGAAGGTATAACATTAGGTACTATTCACATAAAATGTAAAACTGGACACTCGGACACCGAGCACACGGCATTGGCACGGAGAATGAGAACTGAGGCGGAGTCGGGACTGTCGTCGAACCGAGGTGCCACCGAGCGATCGACTCACTCTGTTCATACATTTATTTATTTAAATTATTACCCAGCCGGACCTCATAATGAGCAGTTATTTATGCTAGGCACATAAATAATTACCTTCTCTGACATGCTCTGCGTGCTGTCGAGTCGCAGCCGTTTTCTGACATCAGACATACTCCTTTCGCTGAACCAACAAATCAACTTTGCACTTTCCACACTCAGCGACACTAATCACCAGTCAGTTACGTATCCCCTTTTGTTAGTCGCCTCTGCATTTCCCCTTCCCGCGGGTCGTCTTTATCATGTTTACGGTCACCGGTACGCTCTGGTCTATCTTGCAATACATCTTTGCGGTTGAAACCGATATCCAGCTACTTTTGAATCCATTTAATTTTCATCAGACGAAGTATCATAATTCAGTGGGTAACGTAGCACAGTGCCACCTGACGTTTTTTGGAAACACTAGTACACACAAAATTCAGAAAAGTACGCAGCACTGCATACGTCATTTTCTGTTCAACAATGGCGCGATTCATGACATTCGTTAGAGGGTATGTTCATTTTTTTACTAGTAAACTACTGACGTTAAAAATATGATTATAGTTGGAAATAGTTAGTTTCCATTAAGATTTTACAAGATTTAACAAGAGTGCCACCCAGAGAATTAACTCTAGGTGACAGGTGGACAAGGAAGCCGTTTGGCTTATCGAGAGTCCAAGCCTTTTATCTATGTGTATCCCGCCCTTCTGAGGTATGTGTCGATTTTATTTTTAAACATATTCACGCTACTAGCACCCACATAATCAGCAGATAATATGTTCCATTCATTTACAGTCCTTTGTGAAAATGAGAACTTTCTTAAATCAAATATACACTGCTCCTTTACTAATGTACCGTCACGTCCTCTAGTCCTTCTATCTTTCTTAGCTGAGGAAACATACTTCTATCAAACGTTTTCATAACCATTTATTATTATAAACACTTCTATCGGATCTCCTCTCAATCTCCTGGTTTCTAGTGTTGTTAAACCATATTTTTTTAGGCGAATTTCACAACTAAGATCCCTCAGTTTTGGTATAATTTTAGTCGCTCTCCTCTGTACTCTTTCTAGCATATCTATGTCCTTATTGCGGTATGACTTCCACGCTTGTATACAATATTCTAAATGAGGCTTCACTATTGTTTTGTACAGCGGTATTATTAGTTCTTTTTCCTTATACGCTATATTTCGCCTGGTACCCCACTCAATACCGATTTCCAGTTTGAAGCCTCCCTATCAACTATTACCCGTTGTCTTCTGTCAATCAGCCACTTTTCTATCCAGTTTATTACACCATTTCCTATGCCATGGGCATTTATTTTAAGCAGTAATCTTTGATGTGGTATTTTGCCGGAAACTTTTTGAAAATCTAAGTAGACGATATCTACTGGTGATCCCTCATCTACACACTTAATGATGTCTTCCAAAAAACATAACATATTTGTTAAGCATGATCTCGCTTTTAAAAACCCATGTTGAGATGGGTTTATCAAGTTATGTTTAACAAGAAAATCCACCATGTGATCTTTAATTAGTCTTTCTAATAATTTGCAAATCACTGATGTTAAACTCATTGGTCTATATTTCTCTAACTTGTTTCTCGAACCTTTTTTTAAATAACGGTATAATGTTTGCCTCTTTCCATTCTAAACGAACCACTCCCTCTTCTAATGACAAATTGAAAACTGTTGCAAGCGATACGCTAATTTGTTCTACAATTTCCAATAGTAGTTTGGGCGGAATCCCATCCACTACAGGTGATTTATTATCCTTCATAGCCCTTATTTTTTTATCTACCATTTCCGGGGTTACAATTAACTGTCCTAAATAGTATGAATCTGCCCCCTTGAACTTAGCCTCTGGTACTGGCAGTGAACTAATATCTTCCCTGGTAAATACTGAACTAAAATACTCATTCCGGTCTTCTTCCATTAAGAATCCCTCTGATATTATATTTCCAGCACTATCTTCTAGAGGATCGACGTTATCCTGAACTTTCTGTTTAATTTTTCTAATGGCCTCTTTCGATAAGTGTTTCTTTTTGGACCGTTTCCCTTTTTTTTGAAGGGTACAAATGTATCGAATATGCACTTAATTTCACTCTTTAATATATTACAGCATTCTGTTCCTGTCTTATTTTTTTCAGTATGTTATTCCAGTCTATCTTTGCTAAATATTTCCCCATGTCCTTATACCTTCCTTTGTGGAAATTTCTCCTATACTGCTTTTTACTATTCATTTCTGATTTTACTTTGATGGTAAAATGTATCGGGTTGTGTTCACTATTCCCCAGTGGCTCACATATCTTGACATTGTCAACTAATTCATTCTGTGAGGACAAAACTATGTCTAACACATTCTCACCCCTGGTTGGTTCTAGCACATGTTGAGAAAGGAATGTATCTTGAACTAAAACTAAAACCTTGTGGTCTTCACTCCCCATACTCTGCAGAGATTTCCATTGTATATGCCCGAGGTTAAAATTCCCCATAATAATACAGTCCCATTTGCTTACTTCTCTTAAAGCGTTTTGTATTTTTTCATTCTCTTCTATGCTTATGTTTGGACTTCGATAAACTAACCCAACTGTTAACATTGAGTTTCCTGTAACTATGTTACACCAAACAGCTTCTTCGCAATCTGTTTCTCTTTCTAATTTTATTTCATAAGCCTTGATAGATTCTTTAATATATAAAATAACTCCACCTCCCTTTCTTCATATTCTATCTTTCGTAAACATTACATATCTTGTCAGTCCCAAATCGGCATCTGATATATCGGTGGTGAACCAGGATTCGGTTATACCTATTACGTGAGGGTAAATATCGTTTACCATAATGTTTAGTTCATTCCTTTTGTTTACTATACTCCTTGCATTTAAACAAACACATTTATATCCAGTTTCAGAAGAGTTTTCCAGACTGTTCTTTGCTAATTTATTTGTGATGTATTTATCTATTCCTCCAGTTTCAGGCTTCTCTGTGAGTCCTCTCTGCGAATCTAGTTTAAATAGATGCAACCTGTCCCACTGTCAACAGTTCGCAGCAGGTTCTCTGAGAAAACTGCTGCCCCCTTTCCACTAAGATGGAGGCCATCTCTCGTGTGCATATCTTCCCTCCCAACAAAGTATCCCCACAAATCTGTGAATCCCACCCCTTCTTCTTCACACATATGCTCAACTAGTGCGTTGATCGCCATCCTCTTGCTTCTATGCGTTGCCCCCCCTTTCCCCCATTACTGGCAAAATTCCTGAGAGAATAATTTGTTCAACTCTTGTCTTCTTTAGCTTCCTCACTAACTGTCTATACTTCTGTACTATCCCAGTTGTTCCCTCCCTTTCTGCATTATTTGTTCCTACGTGTACTAGTATAGACCCTCCCTTGCCACACCCCAATACCTTTTCTACCCTTTCAATATCATGTTCTATCCTAGCCCCCGGTAGACAAACAACGACGTCCTTCCCCTCGCTTAGTGTCTTGTCCGTTTTTCTCATAATGGAGTCGCCCATAAACACCCTCTCTTTCCTCATTGCTCCCTCAATCACTGCCTCACAGTAGCTCCTCCTCCGGTTTGCATATGTCTGGTTGTTGTCTATTTCCCCTGCCGCCTTCTCTCCTGTCACATTCTCTTCCGATCCATTCTTTCCTGTCGCTTTTTCTCGTGTCACCTTTCCTCCTGTCATCATCCCTTTTATCGACTTCTCTTCTATCACATTTGCTCTCACTTCCTTTCGTCCCTTCATCTTGCCTCCCATCTCATGTTCTTCTCTCCTCTCCCGTCCCATCTTCCCTCCCTCCTTCACTACGGTCACTTTCTCCCTTGTCACCTTCACGCTTGTCACGTTTTCTGTCGTCAATTTTCCAATTTCTTCCCCTCCAATCACCTTCCCTCCTCTCAATTTCCTTTCCTCGGTCTTCCTGCCACTGCTATTCTCCTTCAGTCTTGTAGTATTCCCTCTGTCGTCTTTCTCCATTCCACCTGTCTCCTTGCTAATTCCCATCTCCATCTCCTTCACAATATATGTCAACCTAACAATCTCCTTCTGCAGATACTCCACCTTTCAACACCCCATGCACTGAAAGGTGAATACCTCCTCCATGGTTTCTGCCCATGACTTCCCACAGCCGGACAATGCAAAATCGACCCAGCTGTGGCAGTGATCGCACACCAAGTGTCACTTTGCCTTGACTTGCCGCTTGCTAGGCACCATATCACTATCATAATATTTATTTAATAACTTAACTAACTTAGTCTTTATAAAGACTGTTTCCTGTGTACTACAGCACACTTTAGGTTACATATTTTAATTACACAGCTGACTATCTGTCCTATTACAAACGCTAACATTACCGGTAGTGACCTAATTTAAATTATGTTAGGCTGCTTTATTTATTTAAGTTACGCCGCGCCCTAGCGAATACGTAGGACACTATCTACATAAACAATCTGGAGTTCGCCCGACTATCGCCCTTGCTTAATTTTAACAACAATGCTACCTAATCAAAATATCTAGCAAGTACTGGCTTACACAGATATTATCTTACGTAAGTAGTTTTGTGGTTGTTACTGTATCTCCTTTATATTCTACCACATAATCAGGTTTGTTAAATCTTGTTTACAACTTATCGAAGGCTAAGTTACCCTATTATCACTCACTATACTAACTTAACTAAACTCTTAGGTGCTTAACATAAAACGTTCCCTTATGTTTCCCTTTAACTGAGAAAGAGAGGACTACGAAGGTATGGAGCTGCTATGCATGGAGAGAAAATTGTAAAGACGGTACGCCTAATTATATACGTTATTTGTTCTAGAGCCACATTCACTATTAACCGTGGTTCTTTAGATTTAATAATCAATTAACTCAGATACTAAGACGGTCATTTAAAATATGGCGACGAAAAGAGTAAGAAATAAAGACTGCTAGGCTGACCTGGGACACAGCAGCAAGGGGTGCGCAAAACAAAGGGAACTGGCGAGATGTAGTGCGAGCCTTATGTGCCACACTTGCACGAAGAGGATAAATAAGAAAGTTAATGTTGTGCAATATAATACGCTTCAGGCCTACTACTAAAACTACTAAAACTGTTAATAAATCCATAAATTTGAATGCATAAATGAATTACAACATAGTGATAACACGTTAATTTAAAGTAAAGTAAAATGTAAGTAACTTCTTATATAGCGCAGTATCCGGTTCTCGGAATGCTCATTCATACAAATGAGTAAACTGGAGCTACATAGAGTTAACGAACTTGCCCGGTGCCGTTTTCCCCACCAGGGGGCCGTTTTACCCCACGTATAACTAATCATACTGTTGTTAGTTTATTATATATAATTTGTTATCACTGACATTGTTTTTCTACAATGTAGTAATTTAATTATTTTCTTTAAAGCGTGGTGAGTTGCATTGGATATATGGCACCATATAAATTATTCTATTTAATTAGTATAATTTTTTTCAGAATATGTCACGGAAATACATTAAGTCGACCCGAAATGCCTGGGATACAAACTCAATGGCTTTGGCCATTGCGGCCGTGGAACGGGGAGAGAAGGGATTAAAAAGCAACTAAAGAGTTTGGCGTACCTAGAACGACTCTGATGAGAAGATGTAAAGATGTCAAAGCATGTTAAAGATGTCAATAAGCATGCTAAAGGAACTGCCAAAATTCTCCGTCATTTTGTGGTAAGCATTGTTACAGGCTGAGGCTTGATTTGTGTTGGCATTTTCGCGTCAATCTCACAGTGACCTACTGCAAAAACAACACAATCACATAAACTGATTACATTGTAGTCTTTTTTTCAGACGACATTCTCTCCAGCCGTTTCAAAAATAAGATGGCTGGAAAAGACTGGGTCAGTTGTTTTCTGGCTCGAAATCCAGTCGTATATGTTCGAACACGAGTAGCGAGAGCGCGTGGCTTTAACAAATAAGCAGTTGGGAAATTCTTTGACGTTCTGGAAACTCTTGTGGATCAGTGGAAATTCCCACCAAACAACATCTACAACGTCAACGAAACGGGAATGGCGACTGTGCAGAGCAGGCCAGCAAGAATTGTAGCTAGAAAAGGTCGACGTCAGGTCGGGGCAATTACATCAGCGGAACATGGTCAGTTAGTCACCATTGAGATCTGCATGAGTGCCACTGACTCTTTCATTCCACCACTCTTTGTGTTCCCGCAAAAACGGATGGAGCCTCAATTAATGGACGACGCACCAAATGGATCGATATTTGCTTGCCTCACGAGTGGGTGGATGCAAAGTGAAATCTTTATGCAGTGATTTTAGCATTTTGTAAGGGTGACCGGTGCTTCCAAGCATAACCCGATGCTGCTTATCCTCAATGGTCACTCCACCTACACAACGAATATCAACGTCATCAACCACACCAGACACAACGGAGTGCAAGTGAAATTCTATGCCTTCCGTCCCATTGTTCGCACCGTCTACAATCGCTGGATGTGTCTTTCATGTAGCCGTTGTCTACCTACTATACGCAGGCCTTTGAGCCTTGGTTGCGAAACCATCCAGGCTGGACTGTGTCGGTGTTCCAGGTGACAGGGTTGTACAATGTTCACGTTGGCCAGAGTCAACTCGCAGATGTTCACGTTGCCCAGGGTCAACATGCAGATTTTCACGTTGGCCAGAGTCAACTCGCAGATGTTCACGTTGCCCAGGGTCAACATGCAGATTTTCACGTTGGCCAGAGTCAACTTGCAGATGTTCACGTTGCCCAGAGTCACCTTGCAGATGTTCACGTTGCCCAGAGTCAACCCGCAAATGTTCACGTTGGTCAGAGTCAACCTGCAGATATTCGCGTTTGCCAGATGGTGGAAATCCGTGAAGATAATCTGTCAAATGGCCCTGTTCCTGGCACGAGTGATTATATTTCGCCACTGGCTATCTCTCCACCTCCGACACTTCATGTTGTCTCAACTCAACAAAGGAAACGGGGATCATCGTCGAGAGCGGCACAGGTGGTAACTGGCAATCCGTATAAGAAAATAAATGTATGTTGATGATGCAAAAAAATCCATAGCTTTGGAAGAAAAGAACGAGAGAAAAAGAGCCAGAGACGATAGAAAGAAGGCGAATGAAGAGCAGAAGAAGGCGAGGAAATACCAACTGAAGAAATAACTGAGAGCTGAGAAAACCGGAAAAAATTCAAGAAGCCGTCAACCTCTGGGAAATGCAACGGTGCGGAAGAAACATCATCCACTGAAGCTGAACAAACGACCATTTACTTATTTTGTGCGGAGGAATATGGTGAGTCTGGCAAGTCTTCACATGACTGCTGGATTCAGTGCACTTCCTGCCACTGCTCGGCACACGACTAGTGTGCTAGTGTTGATTTGGACGAAGAGTATGCATGCAACGTGTGTTTGTAGAAAGGACATACATGCTTGGCTAAAGCCTAGCACATCTTTTGGGCCCGTTCTTATGCAAATAATTATATTTGGGATTTGTCGTGAATGTAATTAGGTTCATTAGTTTATATTTGTGGGGACCGTTTTACCCCCCCCCCCTCCCCTGACAGGGGGCCGTTTTATCCTCACTAGTGGGTGAATCGGCCCTCGGTAACACAAATTCTGTTTATGTGATAACCACAACAATACTTAATCAAGCCAG